>OZ023331.1:6423245-6975745 GCA_964007535.1 Brachyptera risi
CGACAGCTGTCACGTGAGTCCACTGCCGCTAACAACACCACTACAGGCAGTGACAGTCAGAGTTGCTCTTCCTCAGCCTGTTACTTTCTGTTTTATTTACTTGCCCGAATGGGCTCCAGTTAGGAGAATAAATCTGGATAGCCTTGTGTCACAGCTTCCACGTCCCTATGTTATTCTAGGTGACCTAAATGCCCACAATAATTTGTGGGGTGACACAATGGTGGATAGTAACGGCAGAGGACGCCTTTTTGAGCAATTTTTCAACGACAACGACTTGATTATTCTCAACAATGGAGAGAAAACAAGGTTCAATGCTTTCGACGGTATGTTCTCAGCGATCGATCTTTGTGTCTGCACCCCGTCAGTCGCCCTTTTTTCAATTTTTCCGTTCACTCAGATCTGTGTGGTAGCGACCACTACCCACTCATCTTGAGAGTAGATTCTCATCAACGCCCCTTGCGGTGTGCGCAGTGAAACTTGCCCCGCGCGAACGGGAGCCTTTTCACAAAGCGTGTTGATTTGAAGAACTCTAATAACATACATGATACTGATAGTAGGACTGAGCATGTGACAGAGGTGATTATTGCCGCCGAGAAAGACAGCATTCCTCTTACGTCAACCAACCAACGCCACATACCCGTTCCCTGGTGGAACGAGGAATGTAATGTAGCGATCCGTAAGAGGAAACGAGCCCTTCGAATTTTCCGGAAATACCCAACCAATATCAACCTTATGGCATTCCGGAACTCCGAGCAAGGGCTCGTTTCATCATTAAGACTTCGAAAAAAGCCTCAATGAATTCTTACATCTCATCCATTAATGCTCAAACACCCCTCACCAAGGTGTGGAATAGAGTGAGGGAGATAGACGGCAAATTTAAATCATCTTGTATATCTGGGTTGAACAAGGATGGTAGTCTAATTACCGAGCCACAGGAAGTAGCTAATGCTATCGGGTCCCATTTCTCGGACGTCTCTAGCTCTCACCACTACTCGGCATCGTTCCAGATACACAAACGTGCTGCAGAATGTAGAAGACTAGATTTCTCTTCTGCGAACAACGAGGTGTATAACGTGCCGTTTAGTGTATGGGAGTTGGAGAACGCGATAACGTGTGCACGAGACACAGCATCAGTGATCGATGGAATACACAATCAGTTCTTGAAATACCTACCAGTTGCCGCTTCAAATGACCTTCTCAACCTGTTCAACCATATCTATTCAACCGATACTTTCCCTGATTCTTGGAGACAAGCTATCCAGGTACCGATCTTGAAACCATCCAAGGATGAGCATTCACCATCAAGCTATAGACCTATATCACTGACCAGCTGTCTGTGTAAAGTGATGGAAAGGATGTTGAACAACCGCCTCGTTTGGTGGTTGGAACGGAGAAACCTCTTTTGCACAGTACAGTCTGGATTCAGAAAAAACAGAAATACCTCGGATCATCTTATTCGTATGGAAAGCTTCATACAGGAAGCTTTCCTCACGAAGCAGGAAGTGATAGCTGTATTTTTCGACCTTGAGAAGGCATTCGATACTACCTGGCGGTTCAACATATTGAAAACCTCATCACAATGGGGTTTCAGAGGCCATCTTCCTGATTTTGTATGTGATTTCATGGCTAACCGACGTTTCAAGGTACGAGTTGGTAATGTGTTGTCGGATGATTTCATTCAAGAGAAAGGTGTACCACAGGGTTCTGTCCTCAGTGTTACTTTGTTCGCCATCGCTATAAATGGTATTGATCGAAGCGTTCCATCTTCTATCACTTGTTCCTTATTTGTCGACGACTTGGCTATATTCAGTAAGTCAGCGAGAAGTGAACGGCCTCTCGCCAAATCCAACTTGCAATTAGGAAACTGGAAGCATGGGAAGATGAAACTGGGTTCAGGTTTTCTACATCAAAATCAACGTGCATGCGTTTCTCTCGTCCTCGAGGCCTGCACCCTGACCCAGATATATATCTCCGTAGAGAACTACTCCCATTCGCAGAATCGACAAAGTTCCTAGGGCTGACGTTTGACGTGAAGTTGAACTGGAAATCTCACTTTTCGCAACTCGGACTCAAGTGCTTCAAATCACTTAACCTTCTCCGTTATCTTAGTGGTACCAAATGGGGAACGGATCGCACCACGATGCTGCGGCTTCACCGAGCATTAATACGTTCCAAATTGGATTATGGTAGTGTTGTGTACAACTCGGCACGAGAGAGCTACGAGAAGCCACTCAATACAGTTCACAACACGGGCATCCGACTGGCTATAGGAGCACTCCGTACCAGTCGGGTGGAGAGCCTGTATTGCGAGGCTGGTGAGCCCTCGTTGAAGAGTCGGCGTGCATATCTACTTTGCTCATACGCTTCGAAATTATTCTGCAGTAAGCATCATCCCACCTACCAATCAGTAATCAATCCTAGATTTCATGCTCTCTATGAATCGAAACCATTTGCCACCATACCAACTGGAATCCGTTTGAATCATATTTTGGTCGAAGAGTCATTTGTATACCCTCGAGTCTATCCGATTCAATTCAGTGATACCGCCCCTTGGTTGGCTCCACGTCCGGAGTGCTTGTTGAACTTGTCATCAAGTACCTAGGCAAGCACGAGTGCAGAAGAGTATAAGCAAAAATAACTAGAGCTCTGCACAAACTACCCCGGACATATTAGATACTACACGGACGGATCAAAACTGAACGGCAAAGTTGGCTGCGCATCCGTCAGCGAATCCTCCACTGTTAGTTTTAGATTAGGTCCGATGAGTAGCGTTTATACAGCCGAGTGGTTTGCAATTGTCACCTCTCTACAGCACATTCAACAACGATCTGAGAAGTGCTTCCTGATCTGTTCCGATTCTTTGAGTGCACTCCAAGCCCTTACTCAGATCTTTCCAACTCACCATCTGGTCCAGAAAGTGCAGACACTCCTGACCGCCCATGCCTCGCAGGATGTCAGTGTAGTGTTCTGCTGGGTACCTGGACACGTGGGGATTGGTGGTAATGAGTTGACGGACACGGCTGCTAAAGAAGCGACGGAGAAAGAAGATATTGATAACCCGAGAGTACCTTCCAATGATTTCAAGGCGTATTTCAAACTACTTTTCAAATCTCGTTTCCAAATAGAGTGGGACAGGGAGACCAAAAACAAGCTGAAAGAAATAAAGCCAACTGTTGTTGCTTGGGAATCTTCAACCCGAGGTTCACGGAGGGAGGAAGTGGTTCTCACTCGTCTGCGAGTAGGACACACACTTTTAACTCATTCCTATCTTTTCACCCTCGAAAAAATCGTCCCCAGATGTGAGATTTGTAACGAGATTTTAACTGTTCGACACATATTACTCGAGTGTCAGAAATATACTGCCCGTAGGAGACAGCTTCGTATGGAAGACACAATGCCAAAGATTTTAGGGAATAATTCAGAATCGATAGATACCATATTCAACTTTTCAAGATTATTGAACCTATTGGATTTTATTTGACATGGTCGTGGATCTGCGTCGTTGTTTGCGTGAGACGATGAAGTCGTCGTGTTACCAGTATCATTTCTCAAACTGCTACAATTAGGACCTAAACATGTCTGATCAAGATGACGTTGTTTGTGCAATCATCTTCTTCCAGTATACTACTTTTTGACATTTGATACTTATTCTTGATGTCGATCTCTTGGGATAGACATCAGGAATATTTTAAACCTAACCATATTTCAACATATATTTATTATGGTTTGTCGTTCCTGCACTCTTATTTGAGTGCGAGTTTGAACTGAGAACAAGTTACAAAACGTTCTCATCCTAGTCCCATGGGTGTGACCCTTAACAGCACACACATGTTCGGTTCTAACAAATTAGTGTATAGCGTCTTCAGACACTTTAGACATAGTTTAGTCTCAGTTCAATATATATTGAGGTGTTCTCATCTAAATTTCACTTCCACCTTTATATAACACTCCTCACCTTTTGTTGCAACCTATTTCGACAGGCGCTCAATGACCTCGCTGTCGATTCGCCTTAAAACTCTGATATTCATTCATTCATCATATATATATATATATATATATATATATATATATATATATATATATATATATATATATATATATATATATATATGTATGTATATATATATATATATATATATATATATATATATATATATATATATATATTATATCCATATCTATAACTATATATATATATATATATATATATATATATATATATATATATATATATATATATATATATATATATATATATATATGTTGAAATATTGTTCGATTTAAAATATTCTCGTTTAAAAGCATAGTGGCTGACCTCTGGTGGCAGTTCGGTGAAACATCACAGTGCGTATAAGGTCATCCGTAATGGCGGCTGTCATATGTTTATGAATGGTAGTTTTCACGTATGCTCTGTGTACATTTTTATTTAAAATGGACCACGATTACGCTGTGCCTGTGTTAAAGTTAAAGCCAATAAATAATAGGTATTGTTCCGTCCCACAATGCAGTCAGAAAGCTGCGGATGGAATTACTTTTCATGCTTTTCCCCGTGAAATATCACGTATTAAAAATTGGGTGTCAGTTTTGAAAATAGGAAAAAGTGTCAGCAAATATATGTTCGTTTGCAGCCAGCATTTCCAAGATCATGATTTCTTCTACTATGGTAAGTTAAAATACATATTGATTAATGAAATACTCTAAATCAGTTACACAATCGAACAGCTAGGTTAGATAAAAGATGGGCATAGAAGTGCCACTTAGGTTAGGAAGCCCAGCTTATTTTACCCAATAGTCAAGTAAATGTGACGTAAAATATGTTATGCTCAGACTACTTTTTTTTACGGTATAAATTACGATTATTAACTTGTTTTTTAATTTTTTTACCAATTTTTTGTTTATTGAATGATTATATTACCGACATATGCAAAGACCTAATTTTACACAAGCCTGATGTTTGTGTGTATCAAAGTTAGCTTATATATCAAGATTTTTGAATGACGTCTAGGCCTAATCAAGTCTAGTGAAGATTGTAACTATAAATTACATTTCCTGGTAGCCTAGATTAAATGTCTCCTCGCTGTGGATACGTTTTTTAATAATACTTGAGCGGATTGAGATATTTCTCTGAATATGTATTTTATTTCAAGTTTCTTTTTACTTCTCAGACTCTCATATATCAACATCAAGGAGGAGGTTGAAGGCTACAGCTGTTCCCTCACTCAAGCTACCTCTACGATTCCATGACAAGAAACCCACCAGCATACAAACTGCATCAAAGGAAAAGAGAGCTGCCCGAGTCAAGGAACGGAGTGGGCGTAACGAAGTGGGCCTTCAAGTCAACTTAATTCAAAGGTAGGCATGTTACATGCACTATGTGCAAGAGTTTGATTGTGTCATTTCTAATCTACAAATTAACAACCGACTACGTACGGGTAGAACCGTACTAGTATTTAGTATCACATTTGTTTTCACTATTACATTTTTGTATTCATGTGATTTTTTTAATAAAACAATACCTATTTTGTATGTTTTAGTAAATGCAGTGTCACGCATCAAGCGGAAATAAATGAACAGGACCTAGATGTTGCAGAAATGACTGCAGCAGAAGCTCTTGTAGAACTACATTCAACGTTTATGGATGAAACGGAGGGGCTACGTGAAGAAGAAGAGAAAAGAATGTATAACGATGCAGCTGTTCAAGTTTCTACTTATATGCACAAAACGCCCAAAGTTACTCTTCTCACAATGTTGAAAACAAACTCGGATTTAAATGCTTTCACAGGAATTCCCACATTTCAACTTCTGGAGGCGATATCACAGGCAGCAGAATTGTTACAAACCCCGGAAAGAGATGATAAACTTTTACTCGATATAACGGAGAGAATAGTTTTGACAATGGTGAAGATTAAGCTTAGCATAAGTTTTACATGTATTGCCATTTTGTTTGGAATTTCAAACACAACATGTAAGACCTATTTTAATCTTACACTAAAACTGTTGAGTTCATTAATGAAAACTATGGTAATTTGGCCTTCGAAAGAAGACATTTTGAAAAACATGCCCATTTGTTTTGCAAAATACAAGGACACGCGTGTGGTTTTGGACTGCACAGAAATACCTGTGGAAAAAAACAGCTTGTTTAACTTGCAGGCTTTGCACTTATTCCCACTACAAGGGAGGAAACACTATTAAGTTTTTAATAGGAGTAGCTCCCGAAGGTCTCATAACTTTTTGTAGCAAGGCGTATGGAGGTAGGGCTTCAGACAAGGCCATCTTCAACCAGTCTGAGCTAATGAATTGTTTTGATCCGCACTCCGATGCAATCATGTCAGCCAAGGGATATCTCGTCGAGACCGAGTGTCTCATTAATGGTATAAAACTTATACGTCCTCCATTCCTTGGGAAGAGAAAGCAGTTAACACAGGCTGAAGGACTGTTGACAGCTGACATAGCCCAAGCACGCGTTCACGTAGAACGGTCCATCCAGCGCATGAAACTGCACTTGCCGTGGAACTTGGTTGATATAATGTCAATTGTAGTAGGCTTGGTGAATCTGTCGGCACCAATATTAGGCGTAGATACATTCTAACCATCATCCAACTTGATTGTTGGGATTATTGCTTATAGGATAATATATGTACCTGCTATATACAAATTACAACACATTTGAGAGGATTGTACCCTACTAATTGTTGAAATATAATTTACACACATGAAAATGTTATTAATGGATATTATTATTATTATTATTAGCTAGAAAAGGTAACATTTTTGAAAAGTACACGTGCTTAAGACTACCGAACATATCATGAGCAAAGTCTTGGTCGTACTCCACGTTAATAATGACATTTTCATCAAGAGCACTTGAATATAACAGGAAGTCGCACAATCGAAGACCTGTCAGCATCATTCCTAATTGTACCTGCCCATAATATTTATGTTTTTTTTTTAAACGAATCACTCCACTGTCGACTGTCACAACACTTTTTAACTCTCGAGCCATTTCAATGCCTCCCAGAGTTTTGCCTACAGCTAGACATTTTACTTCCACAAGTCGCTCAAGCTCTACCACCACACCATCTGGGCTGTAACCCATCCAGGGAACATTATGCATTATGGTTAACTATTAGACCAAAGTTGGTAACAATGTTATTTGTCTGCCGAGTGTAGGCATCGAGTGCTTTTGGCTCATTAAGAATGCCGTATTTAGTATGAATGTTACCTTTAAATGTACTAAAAAGTACTCCGTTTAATTTTGTATCCCATTTACGAGGTACAGCACTAGGCTTGGAGTAGGTGTACAGTTCATAACACCGACTGCCCGTAATTCGTGTCTTCCTATATGAATGCCACAAATCTCCAATCTGTGCTGTCGTGTTTAAACAAACTTCAACCGCTTCATCAGCAGTTAAATGGACATTCTCTTCGTAGAATAATTTTTCTTCTGGGGAACAGTTTTCAAGATCATCTTGAAAACTTTGTAAAATCACTGACGAACTGGATATAATCATATCGGTGGCAAAAGCTCGCTGGTCTTCGTGATGATTTACCGCATCAAGCTCCATAGGTACCGGTGGTTCTGTCACACGACAATTATTAATGTGCAACGCCATGGCACAGTTTGGTGCACCTTGAAACAGAAAGTTATTGTATCATTTTAGAGAAACATATGGGTTGTTTTGATGTATTATTACTCAGTGAGATTTCGGTGAATGAGGTAGATAATTATTATAAACTACAGGGCTACAATGCGTATAGCGAAACAAGGAGATGCAGGCGGGGCGGGGGTTTGTTATTGTTTGTCAAGGAGAGCTGGTCGTTCAAACAAGCATTGCCTTTGAATTCTGTACACTTTGAAGGGCTGTGCGGCGATTTAAGAATTAACAGCGATGCTTACGTCCACATAATAGCTGTATATAGACCTCCTAATAGAAGTAAAGTAAATTTTGTTATAGAATTGGAAAAATATATCACCAATAAAAATGAATATAAAAATATGATTTTACTCGGAGATATGAATCTTGATTTGCATAGCTATTCATGTAACAGTGTTCAAAACTATGAAAGTCTATTAGCTGCAAAAGGTCTATATAGATGCATCACTGGCAATACACGGGAAGAATGCTTAAGTGGCAGAGTCACTGGTTCATGCATAGATCATATTTATATAAGAAGTGAGCTTGAGATCATTTCATCTGCTATATTCACAACAAAAATATCTGATCACTACATGGTTTTAGCTGATGCATTTTTTTGGAACGGAAACGTAAAAAATATGGACGAAGTTGAATTTAAAATAAAAAATGTGTTTAACGAGAAAAAATTGGTGCAAGATTTAAAATCGTACAATTGGAATAGTTTGTTAAACCTGACCGATTGTTGTAATATTCACCAACAGTTTTGCTATAAATTCAAGAAAATTTATGATGAATCTTCGTTCACTATTTCCAATAAAGTAGGGAAATCAAGGGTGATGAAAAACTGGATGTCAGAAGACTTGGGTAAAATGATTAAGGATAGGGATGCTGCATTCAAAAAGTGGAAACAATGCAACAATACATTGAAAGTAACTTTCAGAAATGATTATAAAAACCTCAGAAATTTTGTGAATAGGCAAATAGCAAAAGCGAAAACTTGTTATTATAAATCTATAATTGATAAATCGAAAAATAACATTAAAGATACTTGGCAGTCAATAAACTACATAATAGGTAAGAAAAAACAACTGTCAGTTGATGAAACCATAACGAAATATCTTGGTAAGACTAATTCTAACAGAGAAATTGCCAACAATTTTGTAGACTCCTTCATTCGAGAAATTGAGCTCCTAAAACACCAGTGTATAATAAAAACTTGTACAGATTATCAAAGTGACTCTGTAATTCAATCAATGTACTTCACACCTGTCAATGTTGAGACAATTGAGAGTATTATTGATAAACTGGATGTTGACAAACAACCAGGATATGATGGTATACGTGCTCAAGATGTGAAACTACTGAAAACGGAATTAAGTCCAATTTTGGTCAAGCTTATAAACCTATCAGTTATTAATGGTGTGGTCCCTGATGACATGAAAATCTCAGTAGTGCGTCCAATTTATAAAAAAGGAGATCATCTTAACTACTCAAATTACAGACCAATATCACTGCTGCCAATTACTGACAAAATCATGGAACGTTGTGTAGCCAATAATTTAACTAGTTATCTCAAACAATTCGGAATTATAAATAAGCTTCAATTCGGGTTTCAGGCTGGTAAGAGTACAGCGGATCTGCTTCTGCTATTCTCGGACTTTATCAATTCCAATTTGAATCTCAACATGCACATAATTGCGTTGTTTATAGACTTTTCGAAAGCTTTCGACACCATTAATCATAAAAAATTAATCTCTTCTTTAGAACATATCGGTATTAGAGGCAACGTATTAAATTGGTTCATTAGTTATCTAGATAATAGGAAAATTTTAGTCAAAATTAATGAGGAGTTTAGCATTTTGAAGAACTGTACAACTGGGGTTCCTCAAGGTTCTATTTTAGGACCATTGCTATACCTCATTTACGTGAATAATATGCCCGATGTGATATCTAACTGTCAAACGTATATGTATGCTGACGATACCGTTGTATTATCAGCTCATAAAAATATCAAATCTGCCGAGCAAAATTTACAAAAGGATTTCAACAATTTATTAAAATGGACTCACGATCATGATTTAGTCATAAACTCAAGTAAAACCAAACTAATTCACATATGTTCCCCGCATAATAAGGACGGTCGCGCACAAATTGAGATTAGGTATCATACATTAGATTGTCTCCATAATATTAGTTTAGGCTCCACCTGCATGAATTGTACACAGAAAATTGAGAGTGTTGACAGAGTTGTTTATTTAGGCTTGACCATTGACAAACATTTCACTTGGAAACCTCACATTGAAACAATTTGTAATAGATTACGTTCTTGTGCCTTTAATCTTTATATTCTTAAAAATTGTCTGAATTTTTCCTTGCTAAAAACAGTATACGTTGCCTTGGCCGAATCCTTATTATCGTATGGAATATTAGCTTGGGGCAATGCTTCACCTTATCATTTGCAGCTTATCATAAACCTTCAAAGACGAATGCTTAGAATCATTTCGAACTCCCCCACTAATAATGGCATAAATTTAGGAGGAAACGAACTATTTCATCGTTGCAACCTCCTTCCTTTAAATATTTTATTTATGTACCGATTCATACTAAAATTCTACTTCAATAATAATTTCAAAATCATCAACGACCACCCATTTCATACTAGACTCAGACTAGATAATGATTATAAATTACCACTATTTAATAACAAGTACGGAAAAAGAAGTCTGTGTTATGCTGTTCCTTTCAATTTCAATAAAATACCCCAAAACTTACGAGATCTGCAACAATATTCTACTCTTAAAAATGGCATTAAAAAATGGTTACTTGAACGTAGTCTACTCACATGATTGTAAAATTAATAAAAAATGTTATTATTATTATTCTTATTATTTCTGGATTACTTCTAATCACGTATTCATTATAGGCCTACATTCACAGCATTATCGCCATCTATTATTTTCCCTTTATTATATTTATCTTAACCCATCACTGTTACACTGTGTTCATATAATTATTATTCACATGTATATTGTTTTGTATCACGTCTGTTCAAAATTCGCTGATTATACCACAGACAAGCCCAATCCGGCTTTGTGGGCCATAGTGTGGAATTGTGTATGTTTAATTAATAATAAATAATCTTTCAATAAAAAAAAAAAAAAAAAAAAAATTAAAATGATAATTCAATAAAGTATAGGGCCTATACTGTAGTTCTGAAATACTCATCACTTATCAGAAATCTTCACTAGCAAAAAAATAAACGTATTGATTCGTTAATGAATTGCAGTAACTGGTACGTGGGGAAAGCTAATATGTTGTTGATTCAACTATAATAATTAAAGGTACCTGTAGTAGATGTTTGAGGTCTAGATAACGTGACCATATATTTGAAAGTAAAATCCGGGACACAGAGAAAGGTGTAGACAAGTAAGTGGGTGCAAAGCCGGTGACCCGCGGGGGGGTTAGTCCCGCAGGTCATTTTTTTTTTAGATGTTTTTTCTCGGTGTTTTATATAACTTAACAATTATTTGATAGATGATATTGAAGGATGTACATGATAAGGGACGTTACAAGAGTAGGTAGGAACTTATATGCCGAAATATCCAAGACTTGCACCTGACAGCATTATGTTGCGTAGAGTTGATTCTAGCTCCGGCGTTACAGGGAGCGGTTTGTAGCGGCCGTTGTATGGAGCGGCGACTTCTACTGTGTGGCAGAACTCCGTAGTAGGCTTTGGCCGGTACATGTCTTTTGCTTGGGCTTTAATTTTACCCCATTGCTGGGTTATGTCTTTACAGCTCATTTTTTCCAAACTGTCAACTGAGTGTCTGCAATAAGGACCTACAATATTTAGGCTTAATATTTCCTTTATAAAACATGACACTGATGGTGTAAAAAATATGGTGTTAAGTAGATTATTAGTTCATGATGGTTAGACCACTAACCAATATTGTATTTTAAAAAGCATACAAAAAATTCTGTTAGTCCCGCAGAAGGCATGGGTTTTTGTGAACATCTATTATTCATCATTTCATCTATCATCTGCTCATTTGTCCCCTGAAAAGCTCCAGTCAGCGGTGGGGCGTTGAGCAACATTAATAAAAAAAAATACTGAAGAGTACATGCACTAAACCTTTAATTACCTGTAATAACTATTTATAACTAGGCCTATATAATGCAAGTAGAATTAATAATATGCCTACGTAGGGGATACATCATTACCAAAAATACTAATATACACCCTACGATCATTACAAAATCCATGCAGATGGGCTAATATATTTTATTATTATATTTTATAAATCTTTCAAAAGTACCTTGGGCCTACTATAGTGCAGTTCTTGTTGTAACAAATTGAATAAACTTAATTTTATATTATAGGGAAGCTAAGCTAGTTCTCTAGGCCTTCTGAATCTCCTCTACTATGCCTAGTACCAACACACCACTGAGTTAGAAGTACTTACTGCACTACCGGTATGCTAGTACTGTTTACTCTATACTCAAAGGTACTTCCTCAAGGGTACTACTAGTTAGTACGAGGTACTACTACCAGCTGGTACTTCAAATTATACAAATTGTCCTTACAGTAGCTGAAAGATAGCATAACAGGACTATATGACTACACATCGTCGCCTCAGAATGTATTTGTGCTATGTCCATTTTTTGAATTTTTTGACATAATATGCAAGTATATTCTTTAGAATGTATTTGTTCTATCTCCACTGATATTCCAAGCCAAAACTTGCTTTTAGCACGTATTATGGGAATGCAATTAGTTTATGTCCATTCATCCACACAATTGCTAGAATGCATTTGTGCTATATCCAACGGCGAGCGGATGTTTGATGGCAACCAATCACATTACTCCGTTTCGTCACGTGGGTCGACGCGGCTACCACAGCTGCTCTAAAAACCAAGATGGCTGCGCGCTTGACTGTATCTTGTTGACACTTCTAATAATCATCGTTTACAGGCAAGTATACAAGTTTCAGTGAAAATTGTTTGCACAGTTCGAAACGACGTATACTAGCTTACTATTTCTCATGTTTGCATATTATCAAACTTGACTTAATTTGTTCAATTTTGTCACTCTGTTAGGAACGTAGGCCTAGGCTTACTGTCATCAGTCTGTTCTGCACACCATGGACAACGATTTTCGTTGTTTGTCGTCACCAGCCCCTCAGCTGCCTTCTGAATTAGAGCCATTACTGGAAGATAATGATATCTTCGGTGATGTTTCTGACTCTGACTGCGGAGATCCAAGCTACATTCAACCGCAGGAAGAATCTGAGTCCAACTGTTCAGATTTTGTGCCCGACACAGACAGTGAAATAATTGTCACAAATGAAGGATGTCCTAGGCCTACCCCTGATGTGGAAGGAGGCCTAATTATCTCCGAGTCAGATGACGCTTCCAGTAGTGATAATGATGTACAGAGAGTTTGTCTGCCGGCGAGGATGGAGGAATTCGACGACGACCACTCGGAAGACATTGACAATCCATCTACGTCTGACCGTCACTCCAACGCTCTGGTGACACCGTCTGAGTCCGACACAGAACACGTGGAGGACATCGCTTCCAGGTATGTTCTCAATAAGTCCACTCTAATTAGGTAGGTCCAGAAATGCGTACTATTAATTATCTCTAATAATGCATAGCTGTCATCAGTGAACTGACATATTTTGTACTATGACAGGCCATATTCTTGCCCTCAAAAACGCAAATGGTTATTGTTGTCTTACACGTTTTGATGCACACATTTCAAATAGGCTATGACGCTTTTTAATGAAGCAGTTTTGCGTAGTAGCATTACCCGAACATTTATCACAGTATTATATTTTACCCCATTGGAAAACACACAGGCCCGATATACTTCGGAATGCACTGTGATGCGATTCTGTTTACGAGTACCGGTAGGCATAAATCGCCCGGGCTAAATGTTCTTTTTAGCGCTGGCAGGGGCAGCAGAAAAAGACAACGAAATTCCGAGACGTGGAAGTGAAACATTCGTAAGAGGCAACGTGCGTGTGGCCAACAGTATCACGACCGAGATAACAATGAACGCCGAGCGCGCGGTGTTCAGGCCGGCTGCGGTGAAACGTGCCGCACAAAATGCCATACGAAGTTGGATATAGGAGAAAGGAATGCAGTCCACAAACAGTTTTGGTCCTTAAGTGATACCAAAAAATCTCATTTTTACTGCAGGTTTGTTGAGGTTAAAAGTAAGAATCGTTGCCGATCTGCAGATGGTGCTACGAGCAGGAGACAAAACACGTTGTCTTACTTTTTAGAGATTCGTGGAGTTAGAATTCAAGTTTGTAAAAAGTTCTTTCTTGACACGTTGGACATAAGTGCAAACCGTATTTCATACTGTCACAATATCCTAGTCAATAAGGAAACGGGACTGCCTAGGTCACCAACGAAGGGAAAAGTCGGTAGTAGGGCAACTAAGGCGGAAAAAGCAGATTCGGTGAGGAAACACATCAACTCTTTTCCGCGAGTTGAATCTCACTATTGTAGGGCATCGTCCATTAGACAATATCTAGATGCAAAATTGTCAGTGAATAGCATGTATCGGTTGTATGTGGATAAGGTTGGAGCAAGCAATGCTGTAAAGCTAAATGTTTACCAAACCATTTTCAACAATGAATTTAATTTAGGATTCTATAAACCGAAAAAAGATCGATGTGATTTTTGCGAGGAGATGAAGTTGAATGCAAACCCATCCGAAGAATTGAAAGCAAAGTTTGATGCTCACAAGGTGAGAAAAATGGAAGGTAAAACCGAGCGCGATAATGATCGCCGTCAGTTCCCGGCCCGTGTTGAGAACGTGACCGCGGTTATAATTTTTGATTTGCAAAATGTTATTTCATTACCAAGGGCAAATGTTTCCAATTTCTACTACAAGCGTAAATTGAGTGTGTATAATCTCACTGGACACTGCTCAGTCAATGGCATTACATATTGTGCAATGTGGCATGAATATACCTCGGGTAGGGCAGGCAATCATATTGCAAGTGCATTAGTACGTATCTTGAAAACTATGGCAGCTGACTGCCCAGGAGTTGAACGCGTCATTATGTGGTCGGACTCCTGTGTACCACAGAATAAGAACTCAATTATGTCTTTGGCTCTTAAATTGTTTCTTGCTGCTCAACAAAATATACAAGTTATTGAGCAAAAATATTGTGAGCCTGGACACGGCAACGTCCAAGAGATCGACGCAGTACACAGCCGTATCGAGAGATATTTAAAAAATGTTGAAATCTTCAGCCCAGTTGGCTTAATAAGACATTTGCTGGCCATCCCTAAAGGCAAAGTAAACTTAAAAATCATTCAGATGAGAAAACAAGATTTCCTAAATTACCAGATTGGCGCTAAAAATGGACTCCAGTTTTCTGTTGTGCCATACGCTCGAGTCAAACATTTGGTTTATGAAAAGAATCAACCGCTAAAAGTGAAATATCGCTTATCATTTTCTGACAACACTTTTACAAACGTGAGATTGGTTCGGGAATCACCACGTGCTCAAAAGTCTAGGAAGAAGCAAGTGCCTGCTCGTTTGGAACTTCCAAAAGTGGGACAGTTGAATTGCAATGTACCAATATCTCTCGAGAAAAAGAAAGATATACTGTCAATGATGCGGTATTTCCCTGCCGTAGATTGCGAGTTTTACAATGCACTATTTGCCTAGGGCAAAACTAATTATAGGACATTTTTCATTATTACTTTTTCATCAGTGTTGTCAAAGTGAACGATCAAGAACGATCAGAAATTCTGATTATTTCTCCTACATTTTATACTTGTAGGCCTACTTATATTTAATTTTACTTATACATGACATATTTTCTGCAATAAAACATAATTTCTGTATATTGCTTTGATTTTCAATCAATTCCATCTGTTTATCCTTCCAAATGCAAAAGTTCTATCTCCTCTTTTTTATTTATCATAATTATTAATGTGTCAAATGATCTATCTCCATTTGATAAGGGCTGTTTATTGGTACAATGGGTGGAAAATTACTGTTTTGAATCACTTGCAGTGATCACCTAGATTGATAGTACTGATAAATGCTGTGAGTTTCCACATTTGATATCTCAATGTTGAACAAAAAATTAATCTGTTTCAAGTGTCTTTATCTCAGCTTAAAAATTGTTGGACATAGCACAAATACATTCTGAGGCGACGACATAGAGAATGCAATATATGATTGATAAGGCATCAGTCTATACTCACTGTAAGTGAAGCTGTAAGTAGGATATAATGCAAAGGTTACTTTTGTTATAAAGTAAGGCTTTTAGTAGTTGTGTCCGTATGTCATTTTGCGTGCGTTGAATGTTCTTGCACTACTTTACACCACCTAAACGAGCAGGGGTAAGTTTTCTTGCACTTTTTTACACCAACTTACTCTACTTCACCGTGCATCGACAAACGAACCGCCGAGTGCAAGTTGCACTATTCTGCCCTGAGTCAAACGAACGGCCACTGACAGATCGGTGTAAGTTGGTGCAGGTTCGTGCAAGTTAGTGCAGACAGCCGAACACAACTATTGACTGTCGTCTGGCACATGTTGACCATTGAAAAATCCTGTTTAATGAATAAATTATTACATATATTAATGTTATATATTATAAGACATTCTTACTTATAACAAATAATCATTCTTTGCTTCTAGTAAGAAAATCTAGGCCTACAAATACTTAGGCCAATATTATTTTATAGGTTAAAGCTGTGGTAAAATTAATGACTGTGGATACCTAGGCCATTAACTCTATACTTAATGCCTAGGCCCTACCTGTTTAAAAATAGAAGAGCTGCAACGATGTGCTTGCATTTGCCTGTTGCAGCACCACAACCACACTAAGCAAAGACAATCTTCTTTTCTTCTTCGATTGTAGAAAGACTTATTTTTATATGTATCTCATGTGGTTTCCCCACTAATTTAGTTGTGGAGAGAGAAAGTGCCATAACGTGCAACAGCTCATCGGTTTGGCTAATAATACCAACTTCCATTAAATGGTTAGCTTTTAGAAGAGCTGTGCCTTCAACAAATGGTCGAGAGAAATTGCCAACGTGCATAACAATATCAGAAACATCGACAACAGCCTCAAACATTTTTTAATATGGATCGAACACTATGTATTGGAGCACTAGGCTACACTTTCTATACGCACTGTAACGGCCATCTTGAAAATTACGCCCACTCGATAGTGCTGACACCTGGTTGACTTTTAAACGCGAATACCTGATGTCTATCCCAAGAGATCGGTATCAAGAATAAGTATCAAATTTCAAAAAGCAGTATACTGGAAAAAGATGATTGCACAAACAACGTCATCTTGAACGGACATGAAAATGTCCTAATTGGGGTAGTTTGAAAAATGATACTGGTAACACGACGAATTCATCGTCTCACGCAATCAACTGCGCAGATTAACGAGCATGTCAAACAAGTTGATTCTTGACAATTATTTTGAAAGGGTTGAAAACATACCACGAACTAAAACTTTTCGTACGAGCACGTATTGAGTACTAGTGCTCATTTAACCGAACACTGTATATTGATACGATGATTGGTTTTCCATTACCAACTTGGGCCCCGAACGTCTGCAATCAAGCCGGTGGGCAAGATGTAAAGAGGCCTCTTGACAGCAGATGTAAAGTTTATCAGTATACAAAAAGGAAAAAAAATGAGTGATAGGCCTATGATGTTATAATTAGACCTATCACTCTACTAATCAAAGGTTGTGGCCAATTTGTACTTCATCCAAACATTTGCTTCGAGGAGTGCGGGAAACCACGAAAAACCAAGTCAGGATGGACAAAAAAGGTGTTTGTTGGTCTTCTCTTTCTTTCTCTTCTCTTCTTTTTCTCTTGTGATATTTGATTTTCTTGAAATTATTATTGGTCGTAAACACAGATAACACAACAGATTACAACAATGATGATAAAAATAACAACAACACATGATGAAAAGGGAAATATATTACTGAGTGCAAGAAAGAATGAATGAATGAATATTAGGGTTTTGAGGCGCATCGACAGCGAGGTCATTTAGCGCCTGTCAAAATAAGTTGCAACAAAAGGTGAAAAGTGTGATATAAATGTGGAAGTGAAATTTAGATGAGAGAACCTCAATATATATTAAACTAAGACTAAACTATGTCTAAAGTGTCTAAAGACGTTATACACTAATTTGTTAAAACCGAACATGTGTGTGCTGTAAAGGGTCACACCCATGGGACTAGGATGAGAACGTTTTACTACTTGTTCTCAGTTCAAACTCGCACTCAAATACGAGTGGAGGAACGACAAACCATAATGAATATATGTTGAAATATGGTTAGGTTTAAAATATTCCTGATGTCTATCCCAAGAGATCGACATCAAGAATAAGTATCAAATGTCAAAAAAGTAGTATACTGGAAGAAGATGATTGCACAAACAACGTCATCTTGATCAGACATGTATATGTCCTAATTGAGGCAGTTTGAAAAATGATACTGGTATCACGACGACTTCATCGTCTCACGCAAACAACGACGCAGATCCACGAGCATGTCAAATGAGATCCAATAGCTTCGATAATCTTAGAAAGCTGAATATGGTATCTATCGATTTTGAATTATTCCCTAAAATCTTTGGCATTGTGTCTTCCATACGAAACTGTCTCCTCAGAGCAGTATATTTCTGACACTCGAGTAATATGTGTCGAACAGTTAAAATCTCGTTACAAATCTCACATCTGGGGACGATTTTTTCGGGGGTGAAAAGATAGGAATGAGTTAAAAGTGTGTGTCCCACTCGCAGACGAGTGAGAACCACTTCCTCCTTCCGTGAACCTCGGATTGAAGAAAGATTTGATGTAGAAAACCTGAACCCAGTTTCATCTTCCCATGCTTCCAGTTTCCTAATTGCAAGTTGGATTTGGCGAGAGGCCGTAGCACTTCTCGCTGACTTACTGAATATAGCCAAGTCGTCGACAAATAAGGAACAAGTGATAGAAGATGGAACGCTTCGAACAATACCATCTATAGCGATGGCGAACAAAGTAACACTGAGGACAGAACCCTGTGGTACACCGTTCTCTTGACTGAAATCATCCGACAACACATTACCAACTCGTACCTTGAAACGTCGGTTGGTCATGAAATTACAGACAAAATTAGGAAGATGGCCTCTGAAACCCCATTGTGATAAGGTTTTCAATATGTTGAAGCGCCAGGTAGTATCGACTGCCTTCTCAAGGTCGACAAATACAGCTATCACTTCCTGCTTCGTAAGAAAAGCTTCTTGTATGAAGCTTTCCATACGAATGAGATGATCCAAGGTATTTCTGTTTTTTCTGAATCCAGACTGTACTGTGCAAAAGAGGTTTCTCCGTTCCAACCACCAAAAGAGGCGGTTGTTCAACATCCTTTCCATCACTTTACACAGACAGCTGGTCAGAGATACAGGTCTATAGCTTGATGGTGAATGCCCATCCTTGGATGGTTTCAAGATCGGTACTTGGATAGCTTGTCTCCGAGAATCAGGGAAAGTATCGGTTGGATAGATATGGTTGAACAGGTTGAGAAGGTCATTTAAAGCGTCAGATGGCATGTGTTTTAGGAACTGGTTGTGTATTCCATCAATCCCCGGTGCTGTGTCTCGTGCGCACGTTATCGCGTTCTCCAACTCCCATACACTTAACGGCACGTTATACACCTCGTTGTTCGCAGAAGAGAAATCTAATCTTCTACATTCTGCAGCACGTTCGTGTATCTGGAACGATGCCGAGTAGTGGTGAGAGCTAGAGACGTCCGAGAAATGGAACCCGATAGCATTAGCTATTTCCTGTGGCTCGGTAATTAGACTACCATCCTTGTTCAACCCAGATATACAAGAGGATTTAAATTTGCCGTCTATCTTCTTCACTCCATTCCACACCTTGGTGAGGTGTGTGTGAGCATTAATGGATGAGATGTAAGAATTCCATGAGGCTTTTTTCGAAGTTTTGATGATGAAACGAGCCCTTGCTCGTAGTTTCCGGAATGCCATAAGGTTGATATTGGTTGGGTATTTCCGGAAAATTCGAAGGGCTCGTTTCCTCTTACGGATCGCTACATTACATTCCTCGTTCCACAAGGGAACGGGTATGTGGCGTTGGTTGGTTGACGTAAGAGGAATGCTCTCTTTCGCGGCGGCAATAATCACCTCTGTCACATGCTCAGTCCTACTATCAGTATCATGTATGTTATTAGAGTTCTTCAAATCAACACGCTTTGTGAAAAGGCTCCAGTTCGCGCGGCGCAAGTTCCACTGCGCACACCGCAAGGGCCGTTGATGAGAATCTACTCTCAAGATGAGTGGGTAGTGGTCGCTACCACACAGATCTGAGTGAACGGAGAAATTGAAAAGAGGTGCGACAGATGGGGTGCAGACACAGAGATCGATCGCTGAAAACATACCGTTGAAAGCAATAAACCTTGTTTTCTCTCCATTGTTGAGAATAATCAAGTCGTTGTCGCTAATAAATTGTTCAAAAAGGCGTCCTCTGCCGTTACTATCCACCATTGTGTCACCCCACAAGTTATTGTGGGCATTTAGGTCACCTAGAATAACATAGGGACGTGGGAGCTGTGACACAAGGTTATCCAGATTCATTCTAGTAACTGGAGCCCATTCGGGTAAGTGAATATTACAGAAGGTAACAGGCTGAGGAAGAGCAATCCTGACTGCCACTGCCTGTAGTGGTGTTGTTAGCGGCAGTGGACTTACGTGACAGCTGTCGTGGACAGCTGTGGCTACTCCCCCATGGGCTCTGTTACCTGTCAAGTCATCGAAACGATAGAAACTATAATTACGCATTAATGGAGAGTCACAAGGTTTGAAGTGCGTTTCTTGAAAGAAGAAACATATCGGTTCAAAGTTTGATGTCAAGAGCTTGATTTCTTCTTTGTGCCTGTTGAAACCATTGCAGTTCCATTGTATTAGAGCCATTTTGTGAAGACGATGTTCTTGTGTACTTTCACTGTAGATAGAGTTACCTAAGACCAGCTTAGGTTACTACAGATTTCAAGTTCTCTTCAGATAAAAGGATTTTCCCTCAGAGAATTTTGCGGGAATGCCGAGCTCTGCGGCTACATCCTTTTTTGCTCCTTGGGTTCTTCTTCTGTTCCTTCGTTTTTTTTGGGGGGGGGGTGTGAATCCCCGGGTGTCGGGCACAGCACCCGACGCCGGTGGCTCAGTGATGTCGGATGAAGCGCCCGACACAGGAGATTCATCTTCATCCTCACTTTTTGTCACCATTATTTCCTCTACGGTTTCAGCCTCAGCTTCCGGAGTGAATTTACCTTTCAATAGTTTTACCAGATCATGTACCTCGTTCTGTAACTTGTCAATTTTGAGGTTTTGTGACGATACTAACTCTTCCATTCTCTTCTGCTGTTCGATCAGTTTCTTGTTTTCAGCCTTCAAAGTGAGTATTTCTTGCGATTCGTGGGACGTTGTTCTATTAGCTGCGGCTTTGGCAAAAGAAGATGGAAGGGCAGAGATCGGAAAGAGATTTCTATATTTCTGTCGAGCATCTTGATAAGTCATTTTTAATGAATATACAAACCAGACACTATACATTGGAATATGTGCCCTACTGTAGTCATATTTCTCAATGGCATTGAGCTCACTTCTATTATACTGTTATTTCATAACAACCATTGACACATTTCAGGTGCTGTCAGATGCAATAGCGATTTTACCGCAATGCAAACTGTAAAAATTGATGCCGGTATAATAAAATGGCTGCAGGGCTCTGGAGATAGAGATGGCGGCAAGAAAAAGCGAGCATCTAATGCGACTGGCAGCCAAATGCGAACGAAGAAGACCAATTCTACATCTGTAGTACGGCACGACTTTCTTGAAGATATGGAAGGCAGCTGTTCATTGGACGTATCGGATGCATAAAAACAATCGTGTGGTTGAATATGCGTTTGACTTAATTAGGCTCAATTTATTTAAGAAGAATTGAACAATAGACATCTCCTAAAGGTCACTTCCGAAGTATTCAACTTCAACGAACAATTGTGTGGGAGATGTTCCATATAAAAGAAGTTCATATAAATTGAGAAACTGCTCGTATTCACCTAACCTCACTTTGAGTATAAGATTTGCCTAGTGTATTTTTCTATGCAGTAGTAAAATACAGAGGCAAGTATGAAATCACTGAGAACATTTTCACAATATTCAACAGATAAATGATACCCACAAGTAACTTTGATTTTGTGAACCAAACCACACGATAGCATCAATATTCATCGACTGTCTGTAATCTTCATTTTTCAACGCATTGCAGTTAACAGATCAGAATATTGAACATGCATGGCAAAGTGCGTATTGCTCTACGCTGATCAGTAAAATGTGTACCATAATTCACCAATCTTGATTGTTTTTGCAATATGATCATTACATTATTAAATATATATACTTTATATCATTAGATCATTATATAGTCCAGGCATACCATTTTCTGTAAATTGTAGTTTTTGTACAATTAGTTTGATTTTTACCTAAATGTACCCAGATTTGAGACAACAAGCCTCAATGAGTGCTCTTGTGCATGAAATATGTTTTCCGTGTAACTGTGACAGTATTATTCAACTAATTGGATTGTTTTTGTAAAGTGATCATTTGTATTATAGTCCACTTGTGGGCCTATACATTTTTGTATAATTTTTGCTCATAACACCCAATTCCGACCAGGATATCAGTGTAATTCACTTTTTTTCGATTGCGTGCCGATAACTAGTAGGCCTACTTTTTTCCTACAATTTCTGAGTTGCTATGTGGCCACTTTCAGGCTTGTAAGTGGGCCCATGTTTGTCACATGGTTGTACAAATTCTTTCTTTAGAGCTACAGTTCTGGTTATAATATGGTTATGTTTTCCATAATTTTGTATTCTCCTAAATAAATGAAGTATGTTCATGAAAATACCTTGTATTGTTAAAAGCTGCTTTCTACTCCCATTGTGCATTAACATTATCCAACAAATCTCCGTTTACTCGATATTTTAGCCATTTCTTAAAACGCATATGAGGGTCTTTGTATTGTTAAAAGGTGCTTTTTACTGCCATTGTTCATTCTCATTATCCAACAAATCTCTGTTTCCTCAATATTTTAGCCAATTCATAAAACGCATATGAGGGTCCGTACACGCTTCAACGTGTACGCCATTTTGGGCCAGGTAAATTGAAAATCAAGTTTGTGATCGAACAGAAGAACATGTAGATATGAATTGATTCACTGAAAGAATATTGTTTCACTATCGTTCGTTTCTTGACCTTTTTATATTAGTAATTGAGTACAGCATACCTTTGCAAACTGACGAATAGGGGATCAACTTCGACTGGCCATTCTCAACAGTCCATCGCATGTGTTTGGCGAACACAAACAATGTGCAGTCATAGGTTATTCCTGTCCTGGTTTTAAAGACGACCCGAGTGATGTTGACTACGTCCCCGAGCTGAAAGCATGTGGTTTGTATCAGGAAGTGATGTCAGCACTCAATCGAGTTGCTCATCATGCAACAAGCCTGATGTTCATCCTGAACAACAACTGCACGAGAGCTACAATTCCCATGTCGCCAAGTTTGTTGGGGGCAAGAGGATCAACTTCGCTCTAAGAGGGTCTTATGAGGTGCGGTGCGATGCTTCCGTTAACACTCCATTCCGTCGGGAGCCTCTCATAGACGAGTCCCAAGGCTCTACATTGGTTTGATTACCTTCAATTTGTTGTTTACTCTCAAGTCCCATTCTATCTGCTATTTATTTTCGAAAAATTCTTTGAAGTATGATTCAAGGTCACCACAGGATACTCTCGAATCATTGATGTAGGTTTTCTGCGTAGCGTCTTTTGCAGCTGCATCAACTCGTTCGTTCCCCTCGATTCCCACATGTCCAGGTATCCAGCAGAACACTCCACCAACATCCTGCGAGGTAAGGGCGGTTAGGAGTGACTGCACTTCCTGGACAAGGTAGTGATAGTCGCTTCTCGGCCTTTTGGCTAAGATGAAAGTGTAGTGAAGTGTATCAAAGTGAAGGAAAGGTCTCCAGTGTCCAGGAGGGGTTTATGGAGCACAAGGGTTGTTTCGAGCACCAGTCCGCCATCGATGATGTACGGCGGAACAACAAGGTGGTGTGCGTCGCCTGGCTCGATCTGGCCAGTGCCTTCGGGTCAGTCCCGCACGCACATATCTTCAATATGTTGCGTGGGTTCGGTCTTCCTCAAGATCTGATTGACGTTGTCGCAGATCTCTACACTGGCTGTACAACGTCAATCAGAACGCCAGTGGGGAAGACTTAAGATATTCCGATAGAGGCTGGTGTGAAGCAGGGTTGCCCTCTTAGCCCGGTTATTTTCAACCTAACTATAGAGCCGGTTATTAGGGCGACCCGTCTTCGATCAACACCGACTCTACCACTGTCCACGGCACGCCGGTCAACATTCTAGCGTATGCTGACGACCTGGTGTAGCTGGCGGACGGTGCTTCCTCCCTTCAGCGCCTGCTTGATGTAGTCACTGAGGCGCCACTTTGTGTGGTCTTACTTTCAAGTCACCCAAGTGTGCCAGTCTTCATGAAGACTGTAGGACACAGCGCCAGGCTGTGCCTTCTCTCTTCACAATTCAAGGGGGGGAAATGCAGGCGCTAAAGGATGGGGAGGAATATCGGCATCATAGAATACCCACGGGTTTCCGGGTGGCTCAAACGCCGCTCGAAGCTATTGACCAGATTAAGCAGGACCTGTGGAAGCTCGACAACTCGCTGTTGACCCCGTAGCAGAAGATAGAGGCCGTGTCGGTCTTCCTGATGACCCGGCTCGACTTCATCCTCCGAGGGAGGAGGCTTCGTAAGGGACCCTTACTTGCCCTTGAAAAGATGGTCAAGCGGCTCGTAAAGGGCTGGATGAACCTTCCCCAGCGAGCGGGTGCCGAGATCCTGTGGCTCCCAAACTACTTGGGGGGCCCAGGTCTCATACCACTCGCGGATTCGGTGGATGTGACGTGTGTTGTACACGACTTCCGTCTCCTGACATGCAAAGATCCGGTGGTTGAGGGGATTGCGTGGAGTGGTTCAACTGCCGTTGTTCGCCGCAAGATCGGCCGTGATCCCTCGCGAGATGACCTCTCGAGTTACTTGAGTGGGAGTCTCGAGGGTTATTTCGCTCGTGACGGCGGCGACATCGAGTCAGTCTGGCCGGTTACCAGAAAGACCACTCGTAGGCTGGCCGCCCGAGTTGGGGCCTCTTTTGAATGAAGTGACGTGCTCCAGGAGGTTCAGGCCACCCTACCGCACCCTGAGTGCCCCGGGGGGATCATTAGGATCCCGGGTGCGGCCCGACACCTCGTCAACCGCAATATTCGTGCGTCCCTGCGACGGCAATATTCTGACTGTTTTCTACGTAAGCCAGACCGGGGTGACGTTTACGAGGTGTCCTGTAACTTCTGGTACGCTTCACATTGTGGAGCCAGTAGAAAACTATGGCGTAAACAGTCAAAGACATACCGCAAAAATAAAAATGCAGAACTTGAAGACACTCCGCTCGCAGCTCCTTCTCCGAATTTGATTGAAGTGCTGCCTCGAATTGTGAGGAAGATAAGTGGGAGACGAGAGGTACGCAGGCAAGATCAAAAGTTTTTGGCTCAATAACCAGTTGGGAAAAAATATTGAGAAATTGGAAGAGACTCTTGCTGAACAAAAGCGAAGGATTCGTAAATATAACAAGCGATGGCAGAGATCCAAGGCAGAGGCTGCAAGGTTACACTTCGGAAGGCTGATGAGAACCTTACGCCTCAATCGCGTACCCACAAACCTTTGTGCAAATCTCCTATTGACATCGCTATAAATCACAAGGTATCATGCAAATTGGTTTTGTGCAACTCTGTCGTGGATTAGCTGAGGCGAATGAGGGTCTGCGAGATTTCAAGAAAGTGTACTGTTGCAAAACTGATAACAGTGAAGAAATACAAGCTTTTTTATGCAACGAGTTGTGCAGTGGGAATCAAACAGCGCATGCGAATTGCCAAAACCAGAGGGCTGACTGAAAAAAAGAACTAAATTTTGATCAAAGAATTCTTTTTGAGAGATGACGTAAGTAGGGCCACAGCCGGAAAGAAGGAGACAGTAACACACAAGAAACGAAGGGAGCAACGTCGATTCTTAGTCGACACTTTGTAAAAGTTACACAAAAGATTTGTGAGAGCTGTTCCAATGGCAAAAACAATCTCATACTCGGCATTTTGCAAATATCGTCCATTTTATGTACTGAAGCCTTCCCAAGAAGACCGGAACACTTGCTTATGCAAACTTCATGCCAATCTCAATTTAAAGCAGCGAAGTTACACTTGCTGAAGTTGATTCCTTCCACTGATATTTACCTGATTGTAGAAACAATTACTTGCGATAAGGCTGATGCAAGGTGCACGCATAATTTGTGCATCGCCTGCAATCAGAATACTGTCCCGATTGAATCCCATGATCCCAACGAAGAGACGACGTGGAATGAATGGTAACTAGTTTCCGAAGAAAGGTCAAAAACCGTCCAGGGAAATATTGTCAGATACACTGTGGAAGTTACCTCAGAATTAGAAATGTCTGGAACTTTTGAGAATAGACTGGAAGATTTTCAAAACGATATGAGAGAATTCAAACACCACATTTTCGATATAAAAATGCAGCGTATAGGGAATGCAAATCAAATCTGAACCATGGCAATGTCTGCTACATATCGGTTTTAGTTAAAATTATAATTGCAAAATGACCGGAGAGATTCAAAGCCATCACTTTGGGGCTGCAAGACACCAAGCTACATTGCATACAGGTAGTTGCTAACTGCACAAGTTGTATCAAGTTTCCAATACGTTTCTGAAAATGTGCTATCATTTCAACACTATGTTTTTCCAGGTATGCTGTGCATTGGAGACCTGCCGAATCCAATCTCCATCTGCACTCTATCGGACTCATCCGAGCATGGACCTCAGGCTATATGGGCCCATCTTCAGCCTGTTCGATCTTATCAACGCCATGGGTTCATCGGTCAAAGTGGATCAATTTTTCTCTGATGGTCCTTCGTCGCAGTGTCGTCAAATAAAAAAAACTTCCTTCTCTTCTCTACTCTTGTGTTCGAATTCGGAGTTTCGGTGGCAGCCTGGTCATTTTCTGAGGCTGCTCACGGAAAAGAAGCAGCGGACGGCATTGGTGCAGTGGTAAAACGAACAGATGACGATTTTTGGGTTCACGGCACAGACATTTCGACGGCTGAGTTTATGTTTGTGACTTTAAACCAGGTGGAGGAGTCAAAAATTTCTCTATTCTTCATTGAGCAATGTGATATTGCTTAAATTGCCAGAATCGTTCCTCATGACTTGACTGTGGTTGAAAGTACACATAATATTCATCAGCTCGCAGTTTGTTGTAAGTCTGGAATATTGAATTAACATACCATTTCTTGTTACCGTGATGAGAATAATTGGTTGAGTGGAGTGCACTGCCATTGGCACTTGCCTTCACAGGTTGTGAAAATGGTTCAAGCTGGGGAGAAAATTCCAAAAGATTCACACTCAATTGTTCCGATGATTGCCGTACGACCGAGATATGGTCAGGGTTTATATACTTGAAGCGATGAAGATCCAGATGATGTACCCCCCCCCTGTCGCATTCGATCAAATCAACAGCAACAACGTCTGTTGTGTTCGTACCGGCTGATACTGTAACTCCTTCGAACATCAAGCTCGGAACATAAGTACTCGTTTTTTTACATATCGCTGAATTTCATTATGGATGCCAAGACATGCCGGTGATGAGGAGTATGAAGAATCTGTTCGTGGGCGAATGATCGGTATGTGGAAAGAAGGCCGGAGTAAAGTTGATATATCAATGCTATAGGCTGCCATTTATCAACGGCCAAAAAATGGATTCTCCGTTATCAGATGGAAGGAGACCAAGGCCTAACAAAGCGTCTCAGAGTTGGTCGCTCCAAAGTAACAAATTTGGATCAAGACGGCGCAATAATTCGAACGTCCGTCGACGAGCCCAATACATCATCTTGCTTCGTGGCCTGGTTTTGCCCGTGTCCGTTGATACCATTCGAAGGAGGTTGAGGTCCGCTGGTTGTTTGCACGGTGAAGCTCGACCTCACACAAGCTCATAAGGACCAGTGGCTTGCCTTCGCGCTAGAATTCGTTGATCGTTCCGCACAATTTTGGGGCAGTGTAATTTTTGCGGATAGGAAAGGTTCCTCGAGTACGCGCGATTCGCAGCCACGGCTATGGAGACCGCAAAATACTCGTATGCATCCGCAACACATCCATCGCAAGAATGGAAGTAGACGGATCTCCCATCTCCGTCGCGTATTGGGGGTGGATGTCCTCGGCTTGTGCTGGGAATCTTGTAGAGGTGTCAGCGTGGATGGACTCCTTGGAATATTGCGATGTGTTAGAGGACGGGATGCTGCCATCAGTGCGTCTTCTTTATCCTGAAGCAGCGATCACAACTTTTGTCCAAGACAACAGTGCTGTGCACACATGTAACATCATTAGGGTATGGTTTGGTGAGAATCCACAAGTGGTTACTCTTCCTTGTCCACCCAAGAGTCAAGATTTGAACCCCATTGAGAATGTATGGGCTGAAATGGTGGGGCCCTCGCCCAAAGGGATGCCGCTGCGCTCAGGCGACATGTGGGAAACGTGTGGGCGGGCAGCAGGTAGGCCGATAGATTTTGATGCAATAATGTCATTGAGAGGCACGTCACAAAGACACATGATAAATAATCATGTCGATCTCATGGGGAGGCTTGTTGACTCATTATACGGGTCAACTAATGTATGGTGTAGCGCTATGGGCCAATATGTAGTTTCTCTCATGGAAGGGGAAGCAGAAGCTGATCTAGCATACCCGGCAATGCCTATTGTTATCGAAACTGTAGATGAGGGTGATCTTTCTCTCTCTCGGAATGAGGATGATGGAAGTGTCATACCAGCTGATTCACCGCTAAGGAAGAGAGAGAGAGAAGAAGCATTCTGAAAATAGTGAACATGACAATTTAAGGAGAGCAGTACACAATCTTATTCTTGCAACTCAATCTTCTGACAATTTCTTTGGTGATGTTGGTAATGAAGATTCATCATACATGTTGTATCAAGGATTTGACCCTTTTGAAATTCTCGCTGAGATGGCAACTATTGAGCAGGATGATAATCTTCTCAAAGCAGATCTGAAAATTATAATGAAGATCTTTCTGTCCAGGGGCACAAAGCTGAAGAAAATTGCAAAGAAGTCAACAGAGAGGCTCATTTCAGAGGTAAATACAATTGAGGCCAAATACAAGATATCTGATGCTGTTCCGTCATCCAAGAAGGAGATAACAGTATCCAGAGTTGTTCAGTGCATGCCAGTGCAGGTATGTAAGTATGCGGACCATTATAGGATTGAAAGCAAACCATCACCGACATCAGAAGCTAGAAAGTTGCCTTGTTGCATGCAATTAAGTGTATTTGGTGGAATTATCCCTAGCTCACTTCCTCAAGGCGACGTAGCAATCTTGAGGGAAGCACACTTGGCTGGTCAATACGAATTCGAACGTCTGATCAAGAAAGAGACAAAAGACCCAAGAGACTTTGATTGAGCATATCTTTCTGGATATCAATCAACTGCGTTTAGGTCCACTTTTGTTTCAGAAGATAGGAGGTTGCGTGCTGGTATATCTTTGAGTTACCTCGCTTTGAGTTGAGCCGAGCCAAAGACGTCGTGTGTTGCAGACGTCTGGTTGACTCCATGCCGCAGCGTCTGCTCTTGGTGATCGATAACCGAGGAGATGTTATTCGTTATTGAACTGAAAATTTGCATCATTTCCCAGCTTCTCATATTCATATCTGATTTTTTTGAGTTGTCGAGTAATTACATATCCATATTTATTTTCATTTTATTCCTTTGTTTTCTGATATATGCCCTAGTATTTATAAAATCCATAAGTCTTATATTTCGGCGATTAGCTGCTATTGTATATATTCGTCACGTGATTCGTATGTGTTGATCATTCATTTTTCAGAATCAACGTTCGTTTCTTTTATTCCACTCGTTTTTCAATACTGTATTCATATTAGCCCTGATATATGGAGAATAGGATTTGCAGTGGGCCTAAAAGTCTTGTTACTATATAATATATAATTAATTCATAGTTTTGTTGTTCATTCTTTTTTGGAATTGATGTTTGTTTCTTGCATTCTATTGAATTGTTCTTTTGATATTGTATTCATGAACCATGTTAATACATGGTAACTGGATATCAAAAGTGAGCGTCTTGATACTATATAGATGCTATAGTCATTAGAAACAAGAAATGTTGGTGAGTATCATTTGTTGGCATCGATGTTCGTCTCTTTTCATCACATCCAATTGGTTTTCAATATGATATTCATCCAATACAAAGATACTTTTCTGTGCCTTATTCACAATCTTCTCTAAACCTTGAATGGCATTTCCGTAATAATCTGGAGAAATTGTAGACATGATTGTTGTATTGTAGAAATGATTTCAAGGCCAGACGAACACATATTCTGATGACTGTCAAATGGCACATTATTGTTTTCACTCGATGCAATTAACTATCCCATCAAAGTGAACATTGCATTCAAATAATAGACTGGGGTGACCCCGAGGCTACATTCTGTAGCTCTAGTCAAAGGATATGGGAAGAGTTGTTTTGAGTCATTATTATACGTGAGAATGCTGACTCGAGCTGAAGCTCTATCAATATTGTTGTGACCATTCTTGTGAGAATGGTTGAAATAATCATAAAATGCGTGAAAGTTGCTATGAACAGCAAAAACACATATATTCCTTAATAACGACATTTACATGCAGTGTTCAATTATGCTCACACTTTGGTTATAAATATATATATATATATATATATATATATATATATATATATATATATTTATATATATATATATATATATATATATATATATATATATATATATATATATATATATATATATATATATATATATTTATATATATATATATATATATATATATATATATATATTTATATATATATATATATATATATATATATATATATATATATATATATATATATATATATATATATATATATATATATATATATATATATATATATATATATATATGTATATATATATATATATATATATATATATATGAATGAATGAATGTTGGAGTTTAGAGGCGCGTCGACAGCGAGGTCATTTAGCGCCTGTCAAAATAAGTTGCTGAACAAAAAGGTAAGTACTGTAGTATAGAGGTGCGGGTGAAATTTAGATGAGAACACCTCGATATATATAAAACTAAGACTAAATAGACTATACACTAAGACGTTATTCACTAATTTGTTAAAACCGAACATGTGTGTGCTGTAAAGGGTTACACCCATGGGACTAGAATGAGAACGTTTTACCACTTGTTCTCAGTTCAAACTCGCGCTCAAATAGGAGTGGAGGAACGACAAACCATAATAGTAGGATACGGTTTGATTTAAAATATTCATGATGTCCATCACAAGAGATCAACATCAAGAATAAGTATCGAATGTCAAATGAATAATCAGTCTTTTGACTCTTACAATCATAACTAGTTGACAATCATCAATAAATGAATGTATGTTTGGTGTAAAAAGCCAAACATATAAAACATATATAAGAGAACTATAGTAAACATTGTGTTGCACAATTTAAAACTTGTCCAGTAAATCAGCAAAGTTCAAAAATTTAAAAATCTTATCAACAGCACGACAGTCATCTCCTAAAAGTTTTTGAAGAGAGTCACCCATTAACATTCTTTGCCGTAAAGCAGTGTATTTCCTGCAATTCAATAAGATATGTCTGATAGTTAAAACTTCATCACATGTATCACACTGCGGGACAACTTTCTCTGGTGAAAAGAGATACGAATGAGTCAGCAAGGAGTGTCCTATCCGCAAGCGGGCCAGTACTACCTCTTCCCGCCGGGAACCTCTAATAGAGGAGTCCCATGGTTCAACGGTAGGCTTTATCTCTTTCAGCTTGTTGTTCAGCTCCTTATTCCACTCTTGTTGTCATCGATTTCTGAGAAGAACTTTAAAATGAGCCCCCAGGTCATTCCAGGGTACCCGATGATTATCCATTTGCTCTTTGTTAGTAGCATTTTTAGCAGCTCCATCAGCAATATCATTCCCTCTGATCCCAACGTGTCCAGGGATCCAGCAAAGCACCACTCTGACGTCCTGCAATGCAAGGGCGGTCAGCAACGACTGAATCTCCCGGACAAGATGGTGATCAGGGTATATTTGTGCAATAGCTTGTAGGGAACTCAGAGAGTCTGTACAAACAAGGAAAGCCTTTTCTTTTCTTTGTTGGATATGATGAAGGGTGTTGACAATAGCAAATAATTCAGCAGTGTAAACACTACACATTGGATGAAGTTTAAAACCGTACGAAGTGGAAGGCTCCGATGTAAAAGCACTTCCGACTTCACCATTCATTTTTGACCCATCTGTAAAATACTTGGTATGATCTTTGTAGTAAGATAGAAGCTCGTTGAACAGCTTCAGATAGATAAGAGGACTTGTGCTACTTTTGTTGTGAAAAGTCAGACTGGTGTTACAGAGAGGGCGTGGCACTAGCCAGGGCGGGGTAGAAGTATTCTTCATTGGATAGACCGAAGGATATTTGAATCTTTCTTCAATCAGAAAATTGTTGAATCTTATCCCTGTGGGTAGTGTCGGGTTCCGTTTAGCACCATAAAGCGCTTGGAAACGTGGATTGAACATTTGCTGGTACGTTGGGTGATTTTTCAGTGTTAAAAGCTTTGAAGCATATGCACATATAAGGTATAGACGCCTGTTTTGAAGAGAAGGTTCGCCGGCCTCACAATACAGGCTCTCTACACGACTGGTGCGCAGAGCTCCTATACTCAGTCGGATGCCTGTATTGTGGACGGTATTAAGCGGCTTTAAATAACTCTCTCTGGCTGAATCATACACTATGCTGCCGTAGTCAAGCTTAGAACGAACGAGTGAACGGTATAAACGCAACATTGTCGTTCGGTCGGCTCCCCATGTCGTACCACTCAAATAACGTAGGAGGTTAAGAGATTTAAAGCATTTATTCCTCAATTCACCAATATGAGCTCTCCAATTGAGTTTGGAATCGAAAGTAACACCCAAAAACTTCGTCGAATCTGAAGATGAGAGTATTTCTCCGCAGAGACTTATCGTTGGATCAAGATGAAGGCCACGCAGTCTGTGAAAATGAATTAAATTTGTTTTGGCTGTGGAAAATTTGAAGCCAGTTTGCTCGGACCATTTCTCTAATCTGTTGATTGTCATCTGTACTTGCCTTGTCGCCGTTGCAAGTTTTGCGGACTTGCAGAAAATTGCGAGGTCGTCAACATAGAGAGAAGAGCAGACTGGAGAGCGAACGCAATCCACAATACTATTGATAGCGATGGCAAATAATGTGCAGCTTAAAACTGAGCCCTGAGGCACTCCATTTTCCTGATTAAAATTCCTCGATAAAACATTCTGAACTCGAACACAAAAAAGTCGATCAGACATAAAATTAGAGATGAAGGCCGGAAGGTGGCCTTTGAAACCCCAAGTGGACAAAGTGTTTAAAATATTGTAGCGCCAAGTGGTGTCATACGCCTTCTCGAGATCAAAAAATATTCCAATCACGTGCTGTCGCGTAAGATAGGCGTCCTGAATGAATCCTTCGATACGTATCAGATGATCATTGGTGTTCCTGTTTCTTCTGAAACCAGACTGCTCTGTGCAAAGGAGGTTTCTACGTTCCAACCACCAGACAAGGCGGTTGTTGATCATACGTTCCATCACTTTGCACAGGCAGCTGGTCAAGGATATTGGGCGGTAGCTAGAAGCCTTCTTTTTGTCCTTACCAGGTTTTAAAATTGGGATTTGGATAGCATATCTCCAATGGTCTGGGAATGCATCTGTGTTCCAAATAATATTATAGGTATCGAGTAAAAGGTCCAAGGCTTCGGATGGTAGGTGTTTTAAGAATGAATTGTGGATTCTATCAGCTCCAGGCGATGAATCTTTCGACTTCTCTATGGCGTTTTCCAACTCCCACCTACTAAACGGCATGTTATAGTCTTCGTTGTTTGCGGAGGTGAAATCGAGTCTTCTACTCTCCGCAACACGTTTATACCTCTGGAACGATGCCGAGTAGTGGTGAGAGGAAGAGATGTCAGAAAACTGTTTCCCAATGATATCGGCAATCTCTTTAGGATTTACCACGATATTTCCATCAGCTTCTATTCCCGAAATTGTCTGAGGTTTAAATTTGCCGTCGATCTTTTTAACTCGCTGCCACACCTTGGATGAGGGCGTGTCATAAGTAATTGAAGACACGTATGAATTCCAGGAAGCTCTCTTGGATTGTTTGATAATATATCTTGCCTTAGCACGAATTCTTCGAAAGGCGATGAGATTTGTGTTAGTCGGATATTTATTAAAAATTTTCAGAGCCCTCTTACGGTTCTTTATTGCCTCTACAACTATCGTTCCACCATGGAACGGGAATATGACGTGGATTGGTTGATGTCAAAGGAATACATTCTTGTGCCGCACCAATTATTTTATCTGTAACTATCTGAACTCTCTGGTCGACATCTGTGGCCTCCTTGGAATCTCCCAAATTTACTTTGCTTAAAAACATGGGCCAATCGGCGCGTCTCAAATTCCACTGTGCACAACGTTCGGCCGGTTGGTGGTTTGTTTGAATAGTAAGTATGACAGGAAAGTGGTCGCTTCCGCAAAGATCATCATGTATAGATAGTTGTAAAAGAGGGGCAAATGAAGGAGAACATACACAAAGGTCAATTACTGATTTCGCATTAACGTCAGCATTAAACCTTGTTACCTCTCCATTATTGAGTAAAATCAGATCATTGTCATTAAAAAATTCCTCGCAAATACGGCCTCTGCCATTGGTGTCCACCATGGTGTCTCCCCACACTTGACTGTGAGCGTTAAAATCACCAAGGAGGATGAATGGGCGCGGAAGCTGTGTCGTGAGTCGCTGAAGGTTAATTTTAGATACAGGTGCCCATTCAGGTAAGTAAACGTTGCATAATGTGACTGGTTGAGGGAGGTATGCACGGATGGCTACTGCTTGGAAAGGTGTCTGTAGCGGCAATAAGCTCGCATAACAGCTGTCATGAACTGCTGTAGCAACTCCTCCACTGGCCTTATTACCAGAGAGGTCATCACATCTATAAAACGAATAATTACTCAGTAGTGGAGAGTCTGATTGCTTGAAATGAGTTTCCTGTAGGAAGAAACAGAGTGGTTTAAAAGAAGACGCTAAAAGTTTGATTTCCTCCTTGTGTATATTAAAACCGTTACAATTCCATTGAAGGAGGGACATATTAGAATGAGGTGTAACAAATAAAGATAAAATTAACACTGATATAAAATGTATTGAAATATATGTGGAGTATACTTCAATACTTTATGAGTGATTGAAATATATATTCAATCACTTAACTAGTATGGTCAAGTCTTATCTCTCTTGGTTTTATTCCAAAACTTCCCACTGTGAGCCATCCATTCATCATCAGAACACTGAGATTGATCTGCAATCTGAGTTGATGTTCCCGCCGTTGACTTTGAGAGAGGCTTCGTATTAACAGCTTGCTTATCTTTCCTATCTCTCTTCAGCTTAGGTTTATCCTGAGGAGCTACTCTGCGCTGCGCGACCGACTCCTCAGCTGTGGCTTCACTGGGAATGGTGACGATCACGTCCTCATTCACCGCAGTTCCGGCTTCAGGTAAGGATAATGATTTGTTCAGAAGACTGCACATATGATCAATTTTCTTCTGCATTCCTTCAATTTTAATGTCCTGAGAACTGAGTTTCTCTAAAAGCAAGTTATTCGCTGTGATAAGGTCAGCATTTTGTCGTTTGAGCGATTCTATCTCAGATTTTTGTTGAGCTTGTTCATTGGGATTCAGTACAGCTCTTGCAAAAGAAAAGTTGGAGTCCATTGTAGGGAAAGATTGATAACATTTTCTCCGCGCATCAGTTATGGAAATACGTTCTTTAACCATTATTTCTTGGATCCTTTTCTCTTTGTTCCAAATTGGACAGTCTCTGGATGACGCTGCGTGTTCACCTTTACAGTTCGCACAGGAGGCGCCAGACTGGCACGGCTCGTCTCCGTGGATCTCAAGGGAACAGGTTACACAGATCTCTTTCTCTCTGCAATGTACTTTCGAGTGACCAAATCTTTGACATCGAAAGCATCGTAAAGGGTTCGGTACATATTCTCGGACTGTTAATTTGTGGAAGCCAGCAAATACCTCAGAGGGTGTTTTTGTGGACGAAAAAGTAAGAATTAGTGTCGGTGTAGGCTGAGGGACACCTGATCTACGGGATGTAATACGAAAGACGTCGATCACACCCTGCGTGGATAACTCTTCTCTTATTTCCTCGACACTATTTATCATGAGGTCATAGCAGCTGATTATTCCCTTGGAATTATTAAGTTGCTTATGTAAGAAGGTTGTGATCGGTAGTGCGACAAGTGTCGTCATCTTTAGAAGTTTATCTGCATCAGTTTCAGTTGGAGCTTTCACTAGCAGTGTACCGTTGCGAATCTTCTTGATGTCACGGAAGGTTTTTGAACCAATTATCGTTTGTATTTCAGCAGTGATTTTAATGGAGTCTACTTTTTCGAAGGACAGATTTTCAGCGCTATCGCCAGTTCTTTGAATGACTACGAACTTGTGTGTAGGTGCAGGGCAAAATATATCGTCGAGACTAATCTTATTTGCAAGAAGAGAATCAGGTCTTGATCTCTTTCGGGAATTACTCAAAATATGGGGGGGAGATTTATGACAATTGTTGGGTCTCATGGGGTTGGGGACAACCTACCACAAATACTTGGCTTACTCTGCGAGTAGGGGACTCAACTAACCCATGTTGGTTCTACCACATAGGGCCTTGTAAACAAAACCGGGTCCACTCCATGCTAACAGCATGAAGTGAAGCCGGTAAATGATTTCCCGTTCAACAAGTGGCGGATAGGAAAGTGCCAATTTTATGTCCGGACGCTTATAAACGCAATTAGTCTTATTGTAAAATAGGAAGAGATGATATTGTCATACACAACCTTCTATTAGACTCATACAACCAACGCTATTTACTCACGGGCTCGAATGCAGATAAAACAAATAATATCCTATTCACTTCCTGAGCATTGCAAGTGTTGTCAACAGTCGTGGGTGTGAGTCGGCACAGGGATTCGGCACGAAGATGAAACTAAGTGAGAGTTGAAGAGAGAAAGAGAGGAAGAAGAGTACAGCGAATGGAAGAGAATGATGATGGTGAGTGATAGCACGAGAAATCCCTATGTCTACTCTGGTCACCGAGGTGGGCACCCACTCGACCGACGGTCCGAACTTAGTCTGGACCCTCACCCCAGACCTTATCGCCATGGGTGACCCAGCTGGGAGCAAATAAATCGCTCCCGACGATAGCTCTGGGGATCACGGAGCCACGCAAGCCCCCACACCACGTCAAGGTGTCCGGATCCTTTGAGGGGGATATATATATATATATATATATATATATATATATATATATATATATATATATATATATATATATATATATATATATATATATATATATATATATGGGAGTGTCTACTGCTACACACCCCTGCACCTAGCGCTATTTGCGGGAAGTTGAGTAACCAATGCACACGCTGTGTGGTAGAAGTCCATTGAGAGCTGCTGCCACACACCCCTACACTAGCGCTGTAAGCGAGAACTTAGTTGTGTTCGTCTGTCTGCACTAACTTGCACGAACTTACACCAACTTACACCGATCGGTCAGTGGCCGTTCGTCTGACTCGGAGTAGAATAGTGCAACTTGCACTCGGCTGTTCGTTTGTCGGTGCAAGGTGAACTAGAGTAAGTTGGTGTAAAAAAGTGTAAGAAAAGTTACCCCTGGTTGTTTAGGTGGTGTAGAGCGGTGCAAGTAAGATTTTAGGCGCGCAAAATGGCGGAATCTGTTGCTGTGGTTTCGTATTATGTACAAACCAATTCAAACGGAATGGTGTTCAACACGGAAGGTTAGTTTTTTACCACATTAAATCAATGTTGACATAATTATGAGTTCCAACCATAATTTCTCAAGAGACTGTGCGTTCCCGTTCTCTTATATAACCTATTTCTTCCCATCCTTCAGATCCTGTAGGTCTTGGACTAATTTCTGGGCATAGAGTTTAGACATTACGGTATAAAATCGTTGGTTTGGGTCACATTAGGCTTGGGTCTATGGTTAGATAACCTTTACAGGCTCAACATTTCAACCTTTGTAGGCTTAAGCATTACTCCAAACAAATGAGGCCTAGAGGCCTACACAACCATTGCATGCTTATTGTTTCTTATTTTGTAATATTTCAGATGGAAGAGAGGTCCTTATACCCGTGGGCACGGTTGATCTCGAAAATTTGGTTCATGAACCCGTGTATTTAATGGTGGGGGATGAAATCGTACAATTGAACAATCGGCTTGGGCCTAGTGAGGAAATGACGGTGCCCGAGACCATTGATTTTGCCCAGTCAGAGACGCATGACGAAGGACTGTTGGAAAATGGTAAGACCAGGTTTATTACCAGTGAGCAAAACTGCAAATTTTGGTATTCATTTCAGCTAGGTCATTTTCCTGATTCTTCATGTTCATCTACCGGTATCATCAATATAATTCATTGTGATCTATTGTAAGGGTGGATTGCAGAGTCAAAGTCGGTCAAAGATGGCCGCCGGTGAAAAGTGTGGTGCGGTTAGTTGTGGTGAATTAATTGAAAAAAAGGATAAAGATGTTATTGGATGTGACTCTATATGTAAGAAGTGGTTTCACCCAAGATGTTCTGAGGTAACAAAGAAAGAATTCGACATAATTAGTAAAAAAAGAGCGCTGAAATGGTTCTGCCAAGATTGTGATGATGTATGTGATGGAGTGGACAAACTCAAGAGCCAGCTGAGAGAACTAACAACGGATATGACCAAAGCTTATGGGGAATTAGAGCTCGAAAAAAAGGTTAGGTTATCTGAAAAAAGTTACGCGACAGTTTTGAAACAAAACAAGAAAGAATCAATGATTATTATTACAAGTGATAATAAAGAAGAAAGTGTGGAAGCAAAGGTTAGGGACAAAATTGACCCTAAGAAGAATCAAATTGGGATTAAAAGTATCAGTAGCACTAGTGCAGGAGGGGTTTTGGTACGATGTGACAGTGAACACTCAAAAACGGTTTTCATACAAGAGGCAAAGAAAAACTTGGGTGAAACCTTTGTGGTAGAAGAAAGAAAGCTCTGGAACCCACGGTTGATTATACAAGGCATTTGGAAAACGTATGTGGAAGACGATAAAGAAAAGCTTGTGGAGGACATAATTCAACACAATGAATTAAGATTAGAAAATGAAAATATGTCAATCAAATTAGTACTAGTGATGGAAGATGTACGATACCCAAACCAAGTGAAGTTGATCCTAGAAACTGATCCACTCAGTAGAATGCGGCTTATTGAGAAGGGGGTGTACCTGAAGTGGAGCACGGGACGGGCTAAGGACTACATATATACTAAAAGATGTTATAAGTGTGCAGGGTATGGGCATCTACAGAAGGACTGCAAAAATGATAGGAAATGCCCACAGTGTGGAGAGGACCATGATTTGAGAGAGTGCAGCGCCAGAAAATATAGTTGTCCAAATTGTAAATGTACCAACGATAGACTAAAAACTAACATTGACACGGAACATAGTGCGTTAAGCTGGGACTGCGGTTATTATAAGAGAGTGATTGATATGCAACGAGGGCGTGTAAACTATTCTTATGAATAGCAATCAACAAGTGACAGAAACTGTTCAGTAAGGTGTAAAAAAGGACCAACATTCCATCATGATCATGATATATTATATTTAAATGCTCAAAGCCTAGTAAAAAACTTTGATGAAATTTCTGAACTAATTATCGAAAGCAAACCAAGGATTGTTGTAGTGGTGGAAACACATGTAAATAGTGATATTTTAGACAACGAAATCAAAGTGAGGGGTTACAAGTCATTGAGATGCTGCTCAGGCAGTAGGCACACTGGTGGGGTGGTGCTATATGTTGAAAACAGTGTAAATTACGAAATTATGTACAATGTCAAGTGTCAAACAAACTATTGGGTCTTAGGTATAAAAGTGTTGTTAAGAAAAAAGCCTAGAATTATTGTAGGAATATATCACTCCCCGAACGGAAACCATAGCGATTTTGTCGACTATATTGTAGATAGTTTATGTAAAGACTTGAATCCACTGTTAAATAATGCGGAATGTATAATTATTAGAGATTTCAATTTAAACAGCCTGAAACCTGACTACTATACAAAGAAGCTTCTAGAAGAGATCAAACTATATGGACTCAAGCAAATTGTCACCACACCGACCAGGATTACTGAAACTAGCCAAACATTAATAGACTATATTATTACTAATAGTGAACATAATATCAAGTATTCAAATGACGACTTACCTAGCATTGGAGATCATTTATTGTTTAAAGTTAACTTTACAGAGCAGAGTCCTGATGAGGAAACAACTAGCAAATGTGTTATATACAGAAACAACTGGAAAAAGTACAAAGTTGATGAATTTAAGTCTGATTTAGCAACTAATGTTTTTGAACAGAAATCAACGGAAGTAAATGTAGTAGCGGATACCTTTACATCAAACATGATAAAAGCTGAAGAAAAAAATGTGCAAGTAGATATGATTGTACTAAAGAAAAACCAGAGAGGTTATGTGCCATGGTATGATAATGAAATTAAAGCATGTATGAGTGACAGAGATAAAAAATACAAAGTAGCTAGAATAACCAAACTAAGTACAGACTGGCAAAAATTCAAGCAGGCCAGAAATGTAGTAATTAGTAGATGTCGAACTGCTAAACGTAGATACTATCATAATAAGATTGACTTGAATAGAAATGACTCGGTAAGGATGTGGAAAACTCTCAAGACAATGGTCAGCAATCAAACAATGTGTGATGAGAAAAGAGAGATAATATTGCTGGATGGCTCGGTAATCCGGGAGCAAAATGTAATAGCCAATAGTTTTAATAATTATTTTATAGATAGTGTTAAAGAGATAATTAATAGTATTGAGAAATTAGATAAGAATGCCTTTGTGATAGACGCAATAAAAAACTCAATCGATATTGACAGTATGAATGTAAATAATATTAGAAATAAATTAGAAAAATTTAGTATTGTAAATATAAACGAGTTAAATGATATTGTACGAGAACTTAAAAATAATGGTGGAGGAACTTTGGACGGAATAAGTGTGCGCCTCTTCAAGGATAGCTATTCGGTGATTCGATACAAATTACTAAATCTTATAAACTTGTCACTAAGTAAAGGCAAGTTCCCTGCTAACTGGAAAGAATCGCTGATAGTTCCAATTCAGAAAGTCGCAGGAACGAAGAAAATTGAAGAATACAGACCTATAAATATGTTACCAGTGTATGAAAAAGTGTTAGAATTAGTTGTACATAAGCAGTTAGAAGAGTATTTTGCAGTGAACAATTATTTATTAAAAAACCAATCGGGTTTCAGGAAAGGACACTCTTGTGAAACTGCAGTTCAGTGGTTAGTTACAAGATGGACACAAGAAATGGACAAAAATAATTCAATCATGTCAGTTTTTCTAGATCTGAAGCGAGCATTCGAAACAATTAGTATTAAGCGAATGTTGAGCAAACTAAAAGTCTTGTATGGAGTGGAAGGATTAGTTCTAAATTGGTCAACTGAATACCTCACAAATAGAAGTCAACGAGTTAAATACGGAGATGCGTTATCTCAAGAGTTGAATGTTAACATAGGGGTACCGCAAGGTTCTGTATTGGGACCTTTTTTATTCTTAGTCTATATTAATGATATAAATACTAGTATTACAAATTGCAGCCTAAATGTATACGCAGATGATACGGTAATTTTCATCACTGGAAAAAACCTACAAACAATGTTTGAACAACTAAATGATGAACTTGTGCAAATGTCACATTGGTTAAAGATAAATAGTCTGAAACCAAATATAAAGAAGACTAAGAGCATGTTCATAGGAACAGGCAACTTGAGAAATATAAACGTAACAGACCGTGTATCACAGGTTAAAATAGGTGAAAGTGTGATTGAGTTTGTTGATGAGTTTAAATACCTAGGCATCTTGCTAGATAATAAGCTTAACTTTAAAACACATGTACAATATATTCAAGGGAAAATCTGTAAAAAAAATAGGATATTTAAACAGAATTAGTGAACATTTATCATTCCAGACAAGGCTATTGATATATAATACTATTGTTAAACCACATTTCACTTTCTGCATAACAATACTATATCAAGCATTCATGACAGACATTAAAAACTTGCAACTATTACAAAATAGAGGAATGAGAATTGTACTGAAATGTAGAAGGGAAACGCATGTAGACAGAATGTTACTAGTACTAGGATGGCTGAACGTAGTGAACTGGATAAGTCTGAATGGAATGTGTTTCATCCATAAAATGCACAATGGTAAATTACCCCCCTATCTAAATGAACAACTAACATATGTTAACTCGATCCATAACCATGGTACGAGAAATCATAACAATCTGTATCTTAGTAGCTGCTCCAAACAGATAAATGCCAAGTCATTGTTATATAGAGGTGTACGTGACTATAACAGTCTACCAGATTATTTAAAACAATTGGGATCACAGAAAGAGTTCAAAAATGCACTTGTGAAATATATAATGTTAAGAAATTATAAGCTATAGTATGAAGAAAATACTCTGTTAGTCTATTACTCATTGTTATTCTATTATTTTCATATTTTTTTCAATTTTACGTTATATCTTCTATTATCCATACAAATTACCAGTGTATGTACCTATTTTATGTAATGTATTTTATTGAATAGCGCACTGTCGCTAAATAAACGAAATATTATTATTAGAGACGGAGTTCAAACCCCGGCCTACCTTACAAGTAAGAAATTGCATAGGCCTAGCGGCTGTAATGCAATTTCTTACTTGCACGGCGTCTAAGGTAGGCCGGGGTTTGAACTTCGCCTCTGCAATTCACCCATAGTCTTTATTTGGTCAATATATGTATGATATAGGTAATATAATGTTTATAATAATAAATATAGAACTAGGCCTATTGCTCAAGATAGGTGGGGGTCACTCAATGGCGGGGTTCACTATTGAAAGCCCTAGCCCAATAGGCCCATAGATGAGAAGTATAGGAAACTAGATTTCATTAAATATTGATTAATCGTTACCGGTATTATAATGTTTCAGTGGTTGCTGACTTGAATGCAGATGACGAGGATGAAGATGAGGATAACCCTCCAGATAAGTCTGGAGTTGATAAGTGGACAGACTCTGCTACCAAACTACTAATAACCCTATACAAGGCCAAAAAAAATTACTTGATGAGCGAAAGATTCTTAAAATTAAATCCATGTGGGAGGCGGTGGCTGCCGAAATGGCTACTAAAGGATATACCTTCACCAAGTTTCAAATAGAAAATAAGTGAATTTGAATTTGTGTTGTTTTACGGCGCTTCAACGACGAGGTTATTCGCGCCGATATTTTATCATGACCTGTCTGTGTTTAAACATTTGGTTGGAAGTGTAGATACATACAGTAATGAATGCACAAGTATTGAGATCATGTTTTGGTGTGAGGAGTCGGAAATGTTTTTCACATAACTACTGATCTGAACGATCGGGAAACAAGATTGGGAAGCAGACGCCGGTGTAGAAGGCCGGAGCCTGCCAGAACTAAAATGTAAATATACTATTATAAGTAAAATCCAAGACCTTAATTCTACTTTTAAAATTACTAACGATATAAATAGCAAGATTAGGAAACAGGCGCCGATGTAGAAGGCCGGAGCCTGCCAGAACTAAAATGTAAATATACTATTCCAAGTAAAATCCAGGACCTTAATTCTACTTTTAAAATTACCAACGATATAAATAGCAAGATTAAGAAACAGGCGCCGATGTAGAAGGCCGGAGCCTGCCAGAACTGGATGATAAAAATACTATTCTAAATAACATCTAAGATCTCATTACTGCTATAAAACTCATCACGTAATGAGGTGACAAGATTAAGAAACAGGCACCGGTGTAAAAGGTCGGAGCCTGCAAGGTAAAAATGTTAAGAATACTATTCTAAACTACGGCTATGACCAATATCTTCCATAAAACTTAATAATAATATAAAATGAATTGGTTAAAAAACAGGCGCTGATGTAGAAAGCCGGAGCCTGCCAGAACTGAAATGTAAATATACTATAAGTAAAATCCAAGACCTTAATTCTACTTTTAAAATTAATAACGATATAAATAGCAAGATTAAGAAACAGGCGCCGATGTAGAAGGCCGGAGCCTGCCAGAACCGGATGATAAAAATACTATTCTAAATAACATCTAAGATCTCATTACTGCTATAAAACTCATCACGTAATGAGGTGACAAGATTAAGAAACAGGCACCGGTATAAAAGGCCGGAGCCTGCAAGATAAAAATGTTAAGAATACTATTCTAAACTACGGCTATGACCAATATCTTCCATAAAACTTAATAATAATATAAAATGAATTGGTTAAAAAACAGGCGCTGATGTATAAAGCCGGAACCTGTCCGATCACAGTTGGGTAAATAACTAAAAGTATATAATCTAATCACAATCTGATAACGATGTGCTATATATGTGAAAATGGAGCTGAGGAGCTTCATCTAAGGAAGAAATAAAACTACGCACACAATAAAAATTCTAAAACTAATAGCTTAGAACTAATCAACAGATAAAACACAGATGACGTAAAAAAATGAATAAAAATGACTAGAACAGATGAATACTAAATCTTATCGTACAAGTCTGTATCTCTCAAAAACCTGATAAGACGGTCTACCGCCTCCTGACTGTCGGCAAGGATCTCCTGTAGTTCCTGCGGCATGTCCAGGAGACGGCGTGTTGCTCGGTATTTGGGGCACTCTACTAATATGTGTTTAACTGTTACAGGCTGGGAGCAGACATCGCAGGATGGAGGATCATCACGGCTGAGCAGGAAGCCGTGGGTGAGTCTACAGTGTCCGAGTCGGATCCTGGCCGTGACCACCTCCTCCCTACGCGAGCGTCGAGAGGAAGAGACCCACACACGGACACTGGGTTTAACGGTTCTTAGTTTGTTTTCTGTCACAGCATCCCATGTTGTCTGCCATCGCGTCCAGAGTATTTGCTTGAAGAAGCTCTTAGCATCAGAAGCCGGGATCTTATTAAAATCTATATGTAACTTTGTTGTAGCCCTTTTCGCCGCTGCATCGGCTCTCTCGTTGCCTGCAATGCCTACGTGCCCAGGGATCCAGCACAGGGCAACCTTAGTGCCCCTGGCTTCTAGTTCTGTGAGTAAGGTTTGTATTCGTTGAGAGAGAGTATCTACGGGGGAAAATCTTTCGAGAGCTTGTAAGGAGCTGAGAGAGTCTGAACATATTAAAAATTGGTTCCTAATGTCAGACTGTATAAAAAGCAGAGCTCTAAGCAGAGCATAGAGTTCTGCTGTAAAAACACTAGAGTTGGGGTTGAGTTTGAAACATATACTAGTGTGTCCTACATTAAAAGAGCAACCTACGCTGTTGTCGAGTTTAGAACCATCGGTATAAATAGTCACATAATCAGGGTAAAATGACAATAGTCTAAGGAAGTTTTGCTGATAAACAGCCGAAGGAGTGGTGGACTTGGTGAACTGCGTCAGCTGGAGTAGACAGGCAGGCTTGGCAACCGTCCATGGAGCTTTCTCAGGCAATCCTACATCAAGTATGTCTGGAATCTCCACTCCTAGGTCAACAAGAAGTTCACGAGCTCTGATTCCGAGTGGTCTCGTTGATCGGTCTCTGTTATTGTACGTAGCACTATAGGCCGGGTGAAACACAGTCCTATAGGCCGGGTTGTCAGGCGTGCTACTTAGTTTGCATAAGAAACTGCATATAAGAAAGTTCCGTCTCGATCCAAGGGAGGGTTCACCGGACTCGCTATATAGACTGACAATGGGGCTTGTGCGAAAGGCTCCTATCGACAGTCGTATGCCAGTGTTGTGGATAGAATCAATCGTCTGAATATAGGACGGTCTGGCTGATGAGTAGACTATACTTCCATAGTCCAGACGCGAACGGATAAGGGCCCTGTAGAGTCTCAACATCACAACTCTCAGCACCCCACGCTGTACCACTAAGTATCCTCAATATATTAAGAGAGCTCGTACACTTAACCTTGAGTTGTGACAGATGAGGCCTCCAACTAAGCTTTTCATCAAAAACTAGACCAAGGAATTTGACTCTATCAGAGACATGTATGTTTGATCCTGTCATGGTAAGAGTTGGAGGGACATGCATTCCTCGAAGTCGATTAAAATTTACGCATGTGGTTTTAGCAGCGGAGAATCTAAACCTAGTTTGGTTAGCCCAGCGAATAAGACGGTTAATTGTCAGTTGGATCTGTCTTTCGGCTATGCTTAATCTTGGGGATCGAAATATATCGTCAAGTCGTCCACGAAAAGAGAGTAGTTGGCGGGTCTCTGCACGCATTGCGCTATACCGTTTATTGCTATTAGGAAAAGTGAATAACTCAGAACGGAGCCCTGCGGTACTCCGTTCTCAAGAACAAATGGGACAGATTCGTACGAGCCCACTCCGACTCGGAAGTTTCTGTTATTCAAAAAGTTGGAAACGAATGTCGGCAAATGTCCTTTGAAACCCCACTCATGTAATTGACGTAGAATACCAAATCTCTATGTTGTATCATAGGCCTTTTCCAAGTCAAAAAATACGGCCAGAAGTTGTTGCTTAGATAAGAAAGAGTCTTGGATTAAGGCCTCTAGGTAGACTAGATGGTCGAGGGTCGATCGATTGCGACGAAATCCCGATTGGCCAGCTGCAATCAAATTCCTCTTCTCAAGAATCCATACCACGCGATTGTTTACCATTCTTTCTAGGATTTTGCACAAACAACTGGTAAGTGATATTGGTCTATAATTGATCGCAAGTTTTCTGTCCTTACCAGGTTTGGGTATTGCTATAAGAGTAGCCGATAGCCATGAGTTGGGACATTCATGTTCCGTCCATATACGATTATAGAGAAGTAATAAGTGCTGAAATGCTGATTCGGGTAAGTTCTTGAGCATCTGATTATGAATCGAGTCTGGCCCGGGAGCGCTGTCTCGAGACCCCGCTATTGACGATTTCTATTCCCAGAGCGAGAAAGGAAGATTGTAAGCTTCGTCATCGGCGGTACCAAAATTCAGCGATCTCGCTTCCTCTTTATTTTTAATACGTAGGAAAGTATCAGAGTAGTTGTCGGAACTGGACACAAGAGAGGAATGACTCCCAAGAGCGTTAGCGATGTCCTCTGTCGCTGTTTGGAGTATTCCGTTTACCATGATGCCGGGGATACCTATATCAACATGCTTTCTAGATATTTTCTTAACTTTATCCCAGACCTTTGTCGTATGGGTAGACCTATTGATTGAGGACACGTAGTTCGTCCAAGAACTCTTTCTGGCTTGTTTTATAGTGTAGCGAGCCTTGGCACGAAGAATACGGAAAGCAGAAAGATTCACTTGGGTGGGATACTTTTCAAAGTTATTGAACGCCTTCTCTTGATGGCTTCTTTGCACTCATTGTTCCACCACGGGGCAGGAGCAATGTGAGATTTTCCTGAAGTTCTTGGTATGGACTCATCCGCAGCTTTGATTATAACTCTAGTTATAGAATCCGTGTGTTCATCAATATCGGGAGGATTATTTCCCAAAAAGACAGCAAGCTCCCGGAAGTGTGCCCAATCTGCCTTGTTTGTTTTCCACTTCCGGTGCTTCAACTGCTCTCCCGCAGTTGCTGTGCGTTTTAATATTATGGGGGAGTGATCACTACTGCACAAGTCAGAATGTACACCCCAATCATAACTCAATGCAACAGAGGGACTGCAAAAAGTTATATCTATAGCCGAGAAAGAGCCAGGACTAAAATGAGTCGGTTCACCGTTGTTTAAAATAACAAGATTAGAATTCGCACATATCTTCTCTAAAATCCTGCCTCTACTATCAACCTGATCTCCACCCCACAAAATATTCTTAGCATTAAAGTCACCATAAACGATAAAAGGGCGAGTAAGTTGAGATAATAGATCGACTAGGACACGTTCAGTTACAACTTCCGAAGGAGGTAAATAAATATTGCACAGAGTTGTGCGTTGAGGTAAGTACGTCTCCACTACCACTGCCTGCAGTGGGGTACGAACTGGAAACTCCTCGACGTAAAGATCGTTGCGTACGGCGATTGCAACGCCTCCACAAGCTCTATCCCCCGTATCATTGTCCTTACGGTGAAATATATAGTTCCTAAAATTCGGAGTGTCGGTTGTTTTAAAACGCGTCTCTTGTAAACAGAGAACTGCAGGATCAAATTCAGAAATTAAAAGACGAATCTCTTCTCGATGCGCATTAAAACAGACCACATGCGCCTGCGCTTATATAGTGGCCTGAACACAATGCTGCGCGGTTATTGGCTGGTTAGCCCATCACGTGACCACAGTTCGCATGCGCACACTTGAGTCTGGAGGTCGTCATTGTTTCCGGATGTATGGATCATCCACACGTAAGATCAAGTAATCCCAGTAGTTGAAACACTTGCAAACTCCCCAATTGTGCAGACCACATGCACCTGCGCTTATATAGTGGCCTGAACACAATGCTGCGCGGTTATTGGGGGGTTAGCCCATCACGTTACACCATTGGGGTCGGAGATTCTTCCAAGAGCTATATAGCTTCATTCTGCATTGTCGTGAATATTTTGAATGACCGTTTTGTGCGTAAAATAATGCCGAGTGTCGAGAATGTCGTATTTGTTGGAGATAGCGTGCTTTTAAGTTGAAACACTTGCAAACTCCCCAATTGTGCAGACCACATGCACCTGCGCTTATATAGTGGCCTGAACACAATGCTGCGCGGTTATTGGGGGGTTAGCCCATCACGTTACACCATTGGGGTCGGAGATTCTTCCAAGAGCTATATAGCTTCATTCTGCATTGTCGTGAATATTTTGAATGACCGTTTTGTGCGTAAAATAATGCCGAGTGTCGAGAATGTCGTATTTGTTGGAGATAGCGTGCTTTTAAGATTTCAAGAAACGAGTTAGCACCGAGCATCGAACAGAAACGGTAAGTCGTTGGAAGAGGAATTAATTCAACAGTTATTATTCAATTCATGTTGGTTATTTCATTAGTTGTTGATAATTTCAAGAATCATTTTGTGAAACTATTTCATTTCGTTCACATTTCTTTGGGAGAATTCCATTTGCTAATTGTTGTTAATTTCCTTATATGTATTCACCTTCTTTGATACAGGAAAAGGCACGGAAATCTTAGGCCTCTGCAAGTCGGGGCAATCAACTAAACAGCTGTTGAATCATTTGCAACTTCTGGCCAGGTCGGGGGGGGGGGGGGGGGGGGGGCTATGCTTACATGTAGCCATCGTCGTTATGATAGGGACGAACGATATGCATGTAAGTATAATGGCAATTAGAATACTGTCTTTATCATTTTAATTTATTATAATTTCATAATTTACACATTCATGATATATCTCATTTGTTTATCCAACAGAAGGCGTAGAAGACACTCGTTCGTTTCTTAATCCAACAAGTAACCACAATTACTAGACTGCTGGCAAAACAAACGGCCCGACTCTACATCCTCACATTACCACCGACGTTGAAAAACGTGAATGTCGAAAATGAAAAAAGCGTGGAAGATTTCAACGAATTCATTCGGAATAAATTGAGGAAGAAAGGTATATTGGTTGTACTATATATTACATATTATTAGTGCGTAATAGTTCCTTCATCTATAATGATATTGATGTGCTAATTGTTCTTTCAATCACAGTCAAGAAAATCCAAGTTATAGACGTGCTTCACCAGTTTGTTGGAGTCGACGGAAAACCGGATTCTGAGCTAATTGAGAGGTGAGAAACATAATTTAATGTATCAAAATATTAATAGTACACGAGTGTTGCCTTCAAGCTCTGTACTCAATGGTATTGCTATAGTGTAGGTCAGGCATATCGCGTCTGAACAATAATCAAAATATATTATGTTCCTTTCTAGCCATCTTGGACACGGATCTAAGCGGCGGCCGGATCTGGTCCACTGGAACAGGCTGGCATGGAAAAAGTCGACGACCTGTTGAAATTACACGAGGTGTATCAGTATTAGAGTAATTAGTAATAATGTATGTTTATTGGATGAAAAAAAGGAAAAGACAAAAAAGTATTAGTGAGTATTAATCACTCACCTGACCTAATTATGTTCAAAGAGCCCAGTATTTATTCATTGAATTTTTCCTTGTTCTAATTGTTTTATGTAACCTAACCTAGCCTAATATTCATAGATTCCATCTAATTATGATCAAAGAGCCCAGTATTTATTTTTTGATTTCTAGTGCAGGCCTGGTAGAATGGTTATTATAACGAACAATATTCTTTGTAGCATCATAGATGAGCCGGTGCCCGTACACGACATTTCACTGCCCATCGTGTCTATTGGTGAACCTCCGAACAAACGTTGCCGGGGTGGCGGAAAAGATACTCGGGTCGTCGAGGGACAAATGGAGCGGCTGGTTGTGGCCGCGCAGAACCTGTCGGAAGGACAGAACCCGGAAGACACCGAAGATGTGCTATACGGGAAGTATATTGGAAAAGCGATGATACACATACTAGTCGAAGTGTCTGAAAGGTAGGATAATATCCTATTCATATTCTAAAAGAGGCCAGACAATGAAGTATCCAATTAATAGGGATGTGTCCAGCAGGCCATTACTTATGTTGGGCCTCTGATGAGTGTATATTCCGAGATAGTGAGTTAATTGATAAGGTTATCTGAGGGTTTTCTCATTCAAGATATTTGCTCCCAGTTTGGGATAGGGTTGATATGTCCCCCTTTTCTGAGGAAAAAGACTAGATTCAATAGAGGAGAAGCATTGGCCCCTTGCGACATTGCTGAAGCTCGGGTGCATGTAGAGCGTAGAGGGGCAAGAAGTGCGACATTGCTGAAGCTCGGGTGCATGTGGAGCGTAAAGGGGCAAAAAGTGCGACATTGCTGAAGCTCGGGTGCATGTAGAGCGTGCTATTGAGAGGGTTAAAAGTGCGACATTGCTGAAGCTCGGGTGCATGTAAAGCGTGCTATTGAGAGGGTTAAAAGTGCGACATTGCTGAAGCTCGGGTGCATGTAGAGCGTAGAGGGTTAAGAAGTGCGACATTGCTGAAGCTCGGGTGCATGTAGAGCGTGCTATTGAGAGGGTTAAAAGTGCGACATTGCTGAAGCTCGGGTGCACGTAGAGCGTGCTATTGAGAGGATTGAAATTGCTTTATGTGGCTGACGTGGTGATGATTGTTGGCCAACCTGTCATCACCCATTTTAGCTGATGATAAGTTTCAGGTTAATTGCTAATGATAGGCCTACCTGAAACTTTTTAGAATAATGGTGAATACATTCAACGTTAATTAATTATCTGTCATCATTCATTCCAATTGATGAAACATTTGAGGTTTATTGCAAATGTTAGGCCTACCTGTAACTTTTCAGATTGATTGTAATTACATTCAACTGTAACTAATTATCACTCATCATCCATTTCAATCGATGATGAATTTCAAGTTTTTAAAAATGCAAATACTGTGTGCCTGTAACATTCAGGGTTATTGTAAATACCTAAACTAGAAAAACGCGGGATGCGCGTTGTGAGATGGGCTTATAAGTATGGAAATCTAGAATGAAAAATAACTTGTCATCTCAATTTACATCTACGAACCTTGGATTACTTCAAACGTTCAAAACCTCACCTGCAACTTGTTGATATTTATAGTCCTGCAACCTGTCGCATATACACTTTGCAAATCCAATCCAAAATCCAAATATTCAATAGAAAGTATACTTTTATTGCGTTTTCTTTATTTTCCATTCGATTGTTGCAGAAATCTCTGGAGAGGTGTATAATAGTATTGTTCATATTCGGTAAAAATTTGAGAGCTTTTGGAAAATTCCTGAAAATTTTGTTGTTTCATTTGAATTTGAATTGAGTATAATTCTTCATACATATATACATTCTTCATCAATGAACAGTAATGCATATAATATAGTATATTAACCATGTGCATTTTTCAATTTCAGAAGGTATCGGTATTTGTGCAATAAATTACAGAATAGATGACAATATATTTTATAACAGGGATCAGGCTTGGTATTTTGTACGATGCTGCCAATCTACTTGAGTAATAAATGTTTACCCATCGTGTATGATACAATTTATTAACCACCTGTATTTCTTTAATTTCAGGAGGTACTCATGCAATTCTCAACACCCTGTGTTCTCGAAACAAGTTTACTGCTTACTCATCGTGTTCAAGCAATCATCAAGGAAATGAAAAATATGAACATTTACATGTGAAGAATATTAAAGTGACTTTTCCACATCTATTGTTTCAATTTTGTATATATTACCAATTATACTGGAATCGCTTCTGATCAGAGAGTGAACTGAAGACTATAATGACTTAATTTCATCAGCAAGGGAAAAAAGAGTTAGTTGTAGGCCTATGCCTAGGCCCACTGTAGACTACTAGGCACACTTTTTCATTATACTACTATTGTACTATTACTACTCGAGTTCCTGATTCATACAATTAATCAAGTTTTGTGACATGCTGTGTGAAGAAGTAATTGTAAGGAAGTTTATGCCTACTGTAGTTTTCAGGAAAGCCTTTGTTTTCATCAGACTAAACATAGTCACCAGTATCAATGTATTGTATGTGCAATTTTCTTAGATGTGTTTATCATCCTACTTCAAATCTTATAGACTGTTAGCTTATTGTATTGATTGCAGTTGAATATTCATTTTCAAGATTGTTACCATTCAAGTACGGATATAACATTCCACATGCATATCAATTGAGTCGTAGAACCTAAATAATCACCTGGATAATGTTTATTATCTGTGAATAATATGTATGTACCGGTAGGCCTATGTGGGTTATATTATAGGTATTAGGTATTAGGTATCAGATATGTAAATATTTAGGCAAAGTTGCCTACTATTGATTATTCAGCTCTGAAAGAGGAAGGGTTTGGCCTTAGTTTGGCTCCATACGTATTGTATGATGCACTGGATGGCATACTTATATGTACCGGTACTTTCATTGCGTTACTTTTATCACTAATTTTATTTGACGTGCCCTCCCATGTATAAACTTGCTGATCATTTTTCTTGAAATAATTAAACATTAGGTCTATATTATTGTAAATTGTATACCTCTTGAGACATACTATGATAGTATAATCGATACAGTCTATACCTCACTGGAATGTTATACCAGTACTGCACTTGATTCATAGTTATCTATTCTCTAGTTTATATATTGATGCTTGTTTATTGTTTGTATCTTTTCTATATTACGTTGGTTATTTGTTTCTGCAAAACAACATTAGTCTAATCCATATTGCCCTGTTGTTATTAATTTTATTATTGTTACTTATAACTTTTAGTTACTAGATGAAAAAAAGTTTGTTACTTACTGTATATGTATTACCTGTACCTGTAGTCTCAGTGGACTTACCATGTCACTATAATAAAATTGACATAATATTTTAAGCTTGTGTCATCTTTATTCAATCAGATTATTATTCACATTGTTTCCAGCATATCTTTTCCCAAAGTTTCAAGCTATTAATTAGTCATTTCAATCAGAAATGTTATTATAAGAAATATTATTAGAATTAATTGATTTATAGGCTTGCTGAATATGTCATTTTTTTCAATCATGATTGAATGTAAAGTGGTGAAATGAATAGAAATAATAAAATAAAGTAGTAATGAAGCAGTAGCAGTAGCGAATTTCCCGCCTTGTTCAAATGTTAGTTTGGCCGCGAGTTCAGTGCAGCGCTAGTGTACATCAAAACAGTTCCCAAGAAGTTCGTATAGGGAGTGAAACATCTTAACTAACTATAGTAATATCTTTGGACGCGGCGTTAGTCGAGAAGATTCGAGGCCTGATACAGCTGTCTGCTGTGGGGTTGCCGTCGTTTGGCGACAGCGACGAAATGCCGCATAGGCCTATGCCTACAACTAATACCATGGCTAATTATTACAATTGTTCTGCTAAATTCATCTTGAAACATGCCAATCTGTTTGCTGCATGCGGTTATGTTATGCGTAAGATTTAGCTACTCTATGTAAGGTAAGGGTGGGCATATAAACTTGTAGCCGTCCCCGTGGCCTGGCCAATGACTGCGCGAGAAACCGAAGTCAACGTTTTCGAGTCCCGCATTACTCCTCTCCTACCTGTGGGCCCAGGCCTGAATTAAAGTACCGGTATATTGTTGTATTCTATGGAAGTGTCACTGGGCTACGTATAGCAACAAGATGTGGATTCACTGGGCTAGGCCTATTCTCTAATATTAAATAACATCAATGGATGAACATATATTCTGTCTGTTAAAAATGTTCAGCCTTACCTACCCACGTGGTGAATATTCAAGTTTGAATATGTTCTACAATATTATGGTAGTAAGTATAAAACTACTGTATGCCTGATTTCAGACCCAATTAGGATTCTGATGTGGACGGGGATGTAGTGGCCGTCGAATATCTGGAAGTACTAGACCAGGTGTGAAAAATGCAGTAGAAATATAGCCTTACAAAAGATATTATGATAGCAGAGTATTCTTCAATAAAATATAGCTTCTCAGTAGCATATCTAGTAAATGTTGTCCAATATACTCCAATCATTCTAGCTAAAAGTATGGCCTGACCCACTCTACTCATTGCAACAAAAGGTCTCAGGATTGGATTCATATTCAGAAAAATTTGCTGATTAACATACTTGGAATCGCCAAAAATCTCATTCCCGGTCTTCATTCATATTCATTATGAATATTCAATATTCATTCATATTATTATTCAAATATATTAACTATTCAGTTCTTCTCTGAATACAATTGTGTAAACAGCTTTTCATTTCCAGATCGACTTGTCCAGTGTGACGGTAGTGAGTACAGAGCGGCTATCCTCGTCATGGAAGATGAAGAAATAAGAAGACCACCAAGGGACAAATATTTACTGTAAAATGCGAATGTAGCGCGTGCCGCTACCGCCTTAGCAAATGGCTTGCCCATTCTAGACTTCTTAGCCAGAATGGCTTGAACTTTCTCCCGTCGTTTAGCAGAATTCGAACGTCTTGTGGCTTATCAAAACAGGATATTCGGGCTGGAGACGCTTCAGATGAGCGAAACGACGTCGCTCCGGGGGACGAAGAAGACGAGAACATTGATGACCCGGATCCCGTTCCGGAGGCAGTGCCACCTCAGGCAGAAGTCATGCCTGTTGGGGATATTCCTGATGAGGCAGTGCCACCTTTGAGAGAGCCAGCGTTGTGAATAGTATGCATGGACGCAGAACATCAGGGGAACCACACGGCAGTTCCTTCTGGCCACTACAAGTTCTGCGCCCAGTATGTTGAAACCATACAGAATCCGCCTGACAGGGGACGTGAGCTTGTTGTGCGATGCGCCTATTGCAATTCGCGTTTAAAAGTGATGGCGCCACTGTCGATTTCCAATATGGCTGACTTAAAGCAGATAGAAATTCAGTGGAATACGCCATGCACACGTGATTAGTGTGTGAGGCACCCTGGGACAAATCTGTTGTGAGGCACCCTGGGACACCTTGACCTTCGACGTTGACCTTTGACATTTGACCTTTTTAATATCTTTTTTTTTTTCGATCAATTTTTTTGATCTCTGGAGAGAGAGACAGAGAGAGAGAGAGAGAGAGAGAGAGAGAGAGAGAGAGAGAGAGAGAGAGAGAGAGAGAGAGGAAGCGAGCATGTCGTAAGGAAGTTTTATGTTTCAGAGTGATAAGCTGTTGTCTTCACGTTATAAGCACATATTATAGATAAACAATATTAACATTATGTAAAGGAAAGAATGAATGCATGTATAATACTTTTCATTTCATTTTTTTGTATAATATATTGCTTTGAAAAGAAAATATATTGCACCCGCTGGGATTTGAACCCGGTCAGTTTACTTCTCATTCTTTTATTATCATTATATTCTCAACAATGCAAGAATACGTATTTTCTTATTTTTTTCAACAATGGACATACTCCTGGAATTAAATCATTCACCAGTTGATTTGCTTGAAAAAGTACTCTGATCCAAGCTCATAAACTACTCTTTCCATAGTAGAGGACATGAACTTCTCTTCAAAATGAAGTCTATCAATATAATTATCCACAAAATTATAAAGCATACTTTCATTCTTACTGTTATTCGGATATTTCTTATCGTATGCCTCTAAAAGTCTACATTGTAATTTCTTATTACAACATTGTCTCATCTGTTGTGAGGCACCCTGGGACAGCACCTGGATAGAGAGAGAGATACACGTGTTAGATCTTGCACAAGTCACAGCCTGGAACCGCTGACGCTTGGTTTAGATGAGTGCAAGAAAGACACTACAGACAGACACGTGATCGCGTAGAACTCATCTGTTGTGAGGCACCCTGGGACAGCACCTGGGTAGAGAGAGATAAACGTGCTAGATCTTGCAAAAGTCACAGCCTGAAACCGCTGACGCTTGGTTTAGATGAGTGCAAGAAAGACACTACAGACAGACACGTGATCGCGTAGAACTCATCTGTTGTGAGGCACCCTGGGACAGCACCTGGGTAGAGAGATAAACGTGCTAGATCTTGCAAATGTCACAGCCTAGAACCGCTGACGCTTGGTTTAGATGAGTGCAAGAAAGACACTACAGACAGACACGTGATCGCGTAGAACTCATCTGTTGTGAGGCACCCTGGGACAGCACCTGGGTAGAGAGAGATAAACGTGCTAGATCTTGCAAAAGTCACAGCCTGGAACCGCTGACGCTTGGTTTAGATGAGTGCAAGAAAGACACTACAGACAGACACGTGATCGCGTAGAACTCATCTGTTGTGAGGCACCCTGGGACAGCACCTGGATAGAGAGAGAGATAAACGTGCTAGATCTTGCAAAAGTCACAGCCTGGAACCGCTGACGCTTGGTTTAGATGAGTGCAAGAAAGACACTACAGACAGACACGTGATCGCGTAGAACTCATCTGTTGTGAGGCACCCTGGGACAGCACCTGGATAGAGAGAGAGATAAACGTGCTAGATCTTGCAAAAGTCACAGCCTGGAACCGCTGACGCTTGGTTTAGATGAGTGCAAGAAAGACACTACAGACAGACACGTGATCGCGTAGAACTCATCTGTTGTGAGGCACCCTGGGACAGCACCTGGATAGAGAGAGAGATAAACGTGCTAGATCTTGCAAAAGTCACAGCCTGGAACCGCTGACGCTTGGTTTAGATGAGTGCAAGAAAGACACTACAGACAGACACGTGATCGCGTAGAACTCATCTGTTGTGAGGCACCCTGGGACAGCACCTGGGTAGAGAGAGATAAATGTGCTAGATCTTGCAAAAGTCAGCCTGGAACCGCTGACGCTTGGTTTTAGTAAGTGCAGGTAAGACACTACAGACAGACACGTGATCGCGTAGAACTCTTCTGATTGGATGCTGCATCGTGTGTGTGTGTGTGTTTGTCCGTGTTGACCATCATTCTTAAAGCCGGTCTGGAAGCATTCAGTCACTCAATAAAGTTGTCTTCAAGTCGTCAGCCATTCAGATATATTCGTCAGCTTGATTTGTTTGGACTTTTGCTTCTTGGTTTATCCAGGCCATCAGTCCACTCATACATCATCTCTTCGTAAGTTCGTTTATTATCATTCAATAGTATTTTTTCTTCACTCGTCAAATACTATATTATTATTACATACTAGGGGAAGATGGGGCAAAGTGGAATAGTGGGGCAAAGTGAAACATCTCTATATTATTCATATTATTGAATATTTTCGCGGGAAAGCGGTCTACCAACCTTTAAAAATGAAATACCAACCACGGTCCTCCGTTTGACGTCTATAGAATTAGCGTAACAAGATTGATTACGAAATGTTTATTATTGCCGTGGCTGATGTTAATTTGGTCATCTAGAAAATAACGAATTGTTGCTATTCGAAAAGACTGAGACCTGCCAGCTTTCCTATTTTGATTTACTAAATAATGTAAAAATCTCCCAAACTAAATTCAGGTGACGTAAATACCACAGCCTTCTTATGGCATTCAATTAAAATTACAACATTTGTGGAGGCAAAGTGAAATGGGGCAAAGTGAAAAAGACTGACAGTTGTGATACACGCGCAAAACAGTACTTGTTTTGTGATGAAATACGCTGATATTTTGTAAGTACACGACCCTACACAATTGATAAACTATACGATAATAATAACTATTACAGAATATTTAAGATTTTAGTTGATTAAGAGTGAGAAATGACGATTTGTAGACCATAATCGAAAGGAAGTTCGGATTTAACCCCACTTTTTGCCATTAATCATTGGAAGGTGCTTATTTTGACATGTCAATTCCTTATTCTCTTCCAGGAAATAAGCTTAATTATGGTGAGAAACTATGTTAGAAAAACGAAGCAGCACTCCTGGAATGAGAAATCCATGGCCGGTGCTATCGGTGCTGTTCGAAATGGGCAGGGTTACAGCGCTGCGTCAGCGGCGTTTGGAGTTCCCCTTGCAACATTGTACAGGCGAGAACGAAAAGAAGGTTTGCCCAAGTCTTTGGCGGTGAAAATACTAGGTAGATTCAAACCTGTGTTTAATAAAACGCAAGAGCTAGAGCTGGCAAATCATTGTCTCTACATGGAAGCACGGCTATTTGGGCTGACCGTGTTAGATCTACGAAGCCTTGCGTTCCAGTTTGCTGAACGTAACGGCATCAGCAATTCGTTTGACATGAATCAAAAACTTGCAGGCCTGGAATGGGCGAGATCATTTATGAAGCGACACGGACAACTTTCATTAAGAATTCCGGAAAAAACTTCTGCCGCCAGGGCTGCGGCTTTTAATAGGCCAAACGTAACGAAGTTTTTTGAACTGTTAGGCGGTCTCATTGACAAGTTTGGTTTTTCGGCAAGCCGGATTTTCAATGTTGATGAGACAGGCATCATGACTGTGCCCAACAAACCCTCAAAGGTTATTGGTTTGAAGGGTAAGCGCCAGGTAGGGATTTTGACATCTGCTGAGCGCGGAACGTTGACAACAGCGGAAATATGTTTTAGTGCAGCAGGCTACTACATACCCCCTTTGCTAATCTTCCCACGAGCCCGAAAGCTTGATTCGTTGCTGAATGGAGCGCCACCTGATACGGTGTTAGTGTGCCACCCGTCGGGCTGGATGCAAGGCGAGATCTTTGCTCCACTTTGGTTCAACCACTTCCTGCGCCACACGAAACCAACTGAAGATGATCCTGTGTTGCTCATCTTGGACGGACACGCTACGCACACAAAGAACCTGGACCTTATTGACATGGCTCGTAACAATCATGTGCATATTCTTGTCATACCGCCACACACTTCTCATCGATTGCAACCGTTAGATGTCTCGTACATGGGACCTCTGAGTACGTTCTACACCCAAGAGTGTCAAACCTGGTTGCGTAACCATCCTGGTCAAGTCATAACAGTGCACCAAGTAGGCGAGCTCTTTGGAAAAGCGTACCTCAAGTCATCAACCCAAGCAAATGCGATCAGTGGGTTCCGTGCAACGGGAATTTGTCCTTTCGATGAAAACATTTTCTCGGAGGAAGCTTTCGCGGCTGCAGTTACAACAGAACGTTCAGCACCTGAATCGCCATCTGTATCCGAAACTGCAGTTGCCGCTGACAATCAACACGTTGAGTCACTTGAAACCGAAGAGATTGAATTTGACTTTCCTGAATTTCACTTAGCTCAAGAGGTTAGGCCTATCATTGATGTCGACGTACCGGTAGTGGTTCCTGAAGTTGTTGCAGTAGGGGGCCTATCACCCGAAGCGAGCTTGTCAACAACCCGTTCAGAAGAGGGAAAAAGTGTTCCGATGACAGTTTCTCCGAACGATATCATGCCGTTACCTGCCATGAAACCGAATGGGCAACCAAGAAAGCATTCGCGGAACAGAGGTAAAACTTGTGTATTAACAGCAAGTCCATATCGTGAAGAGTTGCAAGAGAGGCAGAATGAAAAGAAGAATGTTTCGAAGAGTCGCGTGAAGAAAAACCTAGTCTTTGGTGGTGACAAGAAAGGCAAGAAGAAAAAAACTTCAACTCCTGCCGCCTTTGAAGATGCCAGTTGCTTGTTTTGCAACGAACTCTTTTCTCAGTCTAAGTCTGCAGAAAAATGGGTACGATGTGAAAAATGTAGCGGCTGGGCTCACAGCGCTTGTGGTTCTGATGATGGCAAAGCGGCATTCGTTTGTGACTTTTGTTTAGTTTAAGCCTATAGCTCAGTGTTACTCTAAATTATAATTATGTTGGACTTGTTTTCCATTCTATTTGTGCTATTTGGCTATATTTTGTTTATTAAAATGGCCCAACTACTTACATTTCTTTTCAAATGATATCTATATTCTATGAAATTGTTTATTGAACAACTTGTACTCGTATCTATCTTAATTGAGTGTATCTGATTACAACCTAAATGATTATTAAACATGTTGATTTGAATTATTTTTTATGTCTCACTTTGCCCCAAGCTACTTCTCACTCTGCCCGATGGGTGGGGCAAAGTGAGAAATTTGGAAGAGTCTGGATAATCTTACATTTCTCATAGAAAATGCATGCTATCATAATATGATCAAACCAAAACAGGTGGTAACATGACCAGTTTATCCAGTAATCAACAGCTCATCATCATGGAGCACCTCAATAATTTACGAATAATTCTCAGGCTGTAACCATTCCACTTTGCCCCACCTCCCCCTACAGTAATTTCTAGTTATACGTGGACTTTTGCTTCTTGGTTCATCCAGGCCATCAGTCCACTCATACATCATCTCTTCGTAGTTCGTTTATTATCATTCAATAGTATTTTTTCCTCACTCGTCAAATACTATAGTATTATTACATACTACAGTAATTTCTAGTTATACGTGGACTTTTGCTTCTTGGTTCATCCAGGCCATCAGTCCACCTATAAAGCATTTAGTCACTCAATAAACTTGTCTTCAAGTCGTCAGCCATTCAGATATATACGATAACTTGATTTGTTTGGACTTTTGCTTCTTGGTTCATCCAGGCCATCAGTCCACCCATAACAATATAAAGTAGGTCTAGTCCTACCTACACTTGGAGCAAACTGATTCGTTCAATTCGGGAAAATAAGCGAATATAGATGGCGCGCGGGGGCGAACAGCTGTTGTCCAAGATGGCTGGCTATAAGGGGATATAGTCCGGCCATGGTCCGGCTACGGGATCTAGTTCTGACTTTCTTCGACCGTTCTTTGTGATAGGTGTCGTGTTTGTGTATAGTCGGTCTTGATTTTTTTATTTGAAATGGATATCCAATTTAAATTGAGTTGGTCATCGATTAACAACTACGTAGGACCAGGTCTTAGGCCATTTATTGAAGGGGAAGCAGTCCTGGATGCCAACCACATAATGTGTTGCGGCATTAAAAATAGGGAGAACAATAAATTACATATATTTTCGTTATGTCTACGAAGTTCGGCGTTGACTGCCCTACCACATCAAGTCGACATATATTTAAATGAAGATGAAGTGACTGGTAGTAAGCCTAGGCCTACAGGCATGTCAATCGACAACTGCGAGTGTTCATGTGTTGCTGGAAAATTGACCCAGTGTAAGCATGTGGTTGCCGTGTTGATGTTACTAAACAGGTAAGCTATAGGATTGGCCCTCCTAGGCCTTCTAGACTTTTAGGGGTAGCCCTGTTTAATATATATATTATGAGGAACTGAGACGCGTGGCCATGTGGTAATACACTTGACCGTCATTCAGGAGACCGGGGTTCGAATGAATGAATGAATGAATATTAGAGTTTTAAGGCGCATCGACAGCGAGGTCATTTAGCGCCTGTCGAAATATGTTGCAACAAAAGGTGAAAAGTGTGATATAAAGGTGGAAGTGAAATTTTGATGAGAACACCTAAATACATTAAACTAAGACTAAACTATGTCTACAGTGTCTAAAGACGTTATACACTAATTTGTTAAAACCGAACATGTGTGTGCTGTAAAGGGTCACACCCATGGGACTAGGATGAGAACGTTTTATTACTTGTTCTCAGTTCAAACTCCCCCTCAAATAGGAGTGGAGGAACGACAAACCATAATAGATATATGGTGGAATATGGTTTGATTTAAAATACTCCTGATGTCTATCCCAAGAGATCGGCATCAAGAATAAGTATCAAATGTCAAAAAGCAGTACATTGGTGAAGATGATTGCACAAACAACGTCATCTTGAACGGACATAGAAATGTCCTGATTCGGGCAGTTTGAAAAATGATACTGGTAACAAGACGACTTTATCGTCTAACGCAGATCCACGAGCATGTCAAATGAGATCCAATAGCTTCGATAATCTTAGAAAACTCAGTATGGTATCTATCGATTTTGAATTATTCCCTAAAATCTTTGACATTGTGTCTTCCATACGAAGCTGTCTCCTCAGAGCAGTATATTTCTGACACTCGAGTAATATTTGTCGAACAGTTAAAATCTCGTTACAAATCTCACATCTAGGGACGATTTTATCGGGGGTGAAGAGATAGGAATGGGTCAAAAGTGTGTGTCCCACTCGCAGACGAGTGAGAACCACTTCCTCCCTCCGTTAACCTCGGATTGAAGATTCCCAAGCACTAACAGTTGGCTTAATCTCTTTCAGCTTGTTGTTGGTCTCCCTGTCCCACTCTTTTTGGAAACGAGATTTGAAAAGTAGTTTTAATACGCCTTGAAATCATTGAAAGGTACTCTCGGGTTATCAATACCTTCTTTCTCCGTCGCTTCTTTGGCAGCCCTGTCCGCTGACTCATTACCACCAATCCCCACGTGTCCAGGTACCCAGCAGAACACTACACTGACATCCTGCGAGGCAAGGGCGGTCAGGAGTGTCTGCACTTTCTGGACTAGATGGTGAGTTGGGAAGATCTGAGTAAGGGCTTGGAGTACACTCAAAGAATCAGAACAGATCAGGAAGCTCTTCTCAGATCGTTGTTGAATGTGCTGTAGAGAGGTGACGATTGCAAACAACTCGGCTGTATATACGCTACTCATCGAACCTAATCTGATACTAACAGTGGAGGATTCGCTAACGAATGCGCAGCCAACTTTGCCGTTCAGTTTTGATCCGTCCGTGTAGTATTTAATATGTCCGGGGTAGTGTGTGCAGAGCTCTAGGTATTTTTGCTTATACTCTTCCGCACTCGTGCTTGCCTTCGTACTTGATGACAAGTTCATCAAGCACTCCGGACGTAGAGCCAACCAAGGGGCGGTATCACTAAATTGAATTGGATAGACTCGAGGGTATACAAATGACTCTTCGACCAAAATATGATTCAAACGAATTCTAGTTGGTATGGTGGCGAATGGTTTCGATTCATAGAGAGCATGAAATCTAGGATTGATAACTGATTGGTAGGTGGGATGACGCCTACAGCAGAATAACTTTGAAGCGTATGAGCAAAGGAGATATGCACGTCGACTCGTCAACGAGGGCTCACCAGCCTCACAATACAAGCTCTCCACCCGACTGGTACGGAGTGCTCCTATGGCCAGTCGGATGCCCGTGTTGTGAACTGTATTGAGTGGCTTCACGTAGCTCTCTCGTGCCGAGTCGTACACAACACTACCATAATCCAATTTGGAACGTATTAATGCGCGGTAAAGCCGCAGCATTGTGGTGCGATCCGCTCCCCATTTGGTACCTTTAAGATAACGGAGAAGGTTAAGAGATTTGAAGCACTTGAGTCTGAGTTGCGAAATGTGAGATTTCCAGTTCAACTTCACGTCAAACGTCAGCCCAAGGAACTTGGTCGATTCTGCGAATGGAAGGAGTTCTCTACGAAGATATATATCTGGGTCAGGGTGCAGGCCTCTCAGACGAGAGAAACGCATGCACGTTGATTTTGATGTAGAAAATCTGAACCAAGTTTCATCTTCCCATGCTTCCAGTTTCCTAATTGCAAGTTGGATTTGGCGAGAGGCCGTTGCACATCTCGCTGACTTACTGAATATAGCCAAGTCGTCGACAAATAAGGAAGAAGTGATTGAAGATGGAACGCTTCGAATTATACCATTTATTGCGATGGCGAACAAAGTAACACTGAGGACAGAACCCTGTGGTACACCGAACTCTTGGATGAACTCATCCGACAACACATTACCAACTCGTACCTTGAAACGTCGGTTGGTCATGAAATTACAGACAAAATTAGGAAGATGGCCTCTGAAACCCCATTGTGACAAGGTTTTCAATATGTTGAAGCGCCAGGTAGTATCGAATGCTTTCTCAAGGTCGAAAAATACAGCTATCACTTCCTGCTTCGTAAGAAAAGCTTCCTGTATGAAGCTTTCCATACGAATTAGATGATCCAAAGTATTTCTATTTTTTCTGAATCCAGACTGTACTGTGCAAAAGAGGTTTCTCCGTTCCAACCACCAAACGAGGCGGTTGTTCAACATCCTTTCCATCACTTTACACAGCCAGCTGGTCAGAGATATAGGTCTATAGCTTGATGGTGAATTCTTATCCTTGGATGGTTTCAAGATCGGTACCTGGATAGCTTGTCTCCAAGAATCAGGGAAAGTATCGGTTGAATAGATATGGTTGAACATGTTGAGAAGGTCATTTAAAGCGGCAAGTGGTAGGTGTTTCAAGAACTGATTGTGTATTTCATCAATCCCTGGTGCTGTGTCTCTTGCGCACGTTATCGCGTTCTCCAACTCCCATACACTAAACGGCACGTTATACACCTCGTTGTTCGCAGAAGAGAAATCTAATCTTCTACATTCTGCAGCACGTTTGTGTATTTGGAACGATGCCGAGTAGTGGTGAGAGCTAGAGACGTCCGAGAAATAGGACCCGATAACATTAGCTATTTCCTGTGGCTCGGTAATTAGACTACCATCCTTGTTCAACCCAGATATACAAGATGATTTGAATTTGCCGTCTATCTTCCTCACTCTATTCCACACCTTGGTGAGGGGTGTGTGAGCATTAATGGATGAGATGTAAGAATTCCATGAGGCTTTTTTCGAAGTCTTAATGATGAAACGAGCCCTTGCTCGGAGTTTCCGGAATGCCATAAGGTTGATATTGGTTGGGTATTTCCGGAAAATTCGAAGGGCTTGTTTCCTCTTACGGATCGCCACATTACATTCCTCGTTCCACCAGGGAACAGGCATGTGGCGTTGGTTGGTCGACGTAAGAGGAATGCTCTCTTTCGCGGCGGCAATAATCACCTCTGTCACATGCTCAGTCCTACTATCAGTATCATGTATGTTACTCGAGTTCTTCAAATCAACACGCTTTGTGAAAAGGCTCCAGTTCGCGCGGCGCAAGTTCCACTGCGCACACCGCAAGGGCCGTTGATGAGAATCTACTCTAAAGATGAGTGGGTAGTGGTCGCTACCACACAGATCTGAGTGAACGGAGAAATTGAAAAGAGGTGCGACAGATGGGGTGCAGACACAAAGATCGATCGCTGAAAACATACCGTTGAAAGTATTAAACCTTGTTTTCTCTCCATTGTTGAGGATAATCAAGTCGTTGTCGTTGAAAAATTGCTCAAAAAGGCGTCCTCTGCCGTTACTATCCACCATTGTGTCACCCCACAAGTTATTGTGGGCATTTAGGTCACCTAGAATAACATAGGGACGTGGGAGCTGTGACACAAGGTTATCCAGATTTATTCTAGTAACTGGAGCCCATTCAGGTAAGTAAATATTACAGAAGGTAACAGACTGAGGAAGAGCAATTCTGACTGCCACTGCCTGTAGTGGTGTTGTTAGCGGCAGTGGACTTACGTGACAGCTGTCGTGGACAGCTGTGGCTACTCCCCCATGGGCTCTGTTACCTGTCAAGTCATCGAAACGATAGAAACTATAATTACGTATCAATGGAGAGTCACAAGGTTTGAAGTGCGTTTCTTGAAGAAAGAAACATATCGGTTTAATGTTTGATGTCAATAGCTTGATTTCTTCTCTGTGCCTCTTGAAACCATTGCAGTTCCATTGTATTAGAGCCATTTTGTGTAGATGATGTTCTTGTTTACTTTTACTGTAGATAGAGTTACCTAAGACCAGCTTAGGTTACTACAGATTTCAAGTTCTTTTTAGATAAAAGGATTTCCCCTCAGAGGATTTTGCGGGAATGCCGAGCTCTGCGGCTACATCCTTTCTTGCTCCTTGGGTACTTCCTCTGTTCCTTCGTTTTTGTTTGGGGGGTGTGAATCCCCGGGTGTCGGGCACAGCACCCGACGCCGGTCGCTCAGTGATGTCGGATGAAACGCCCGACACAGGAGATTCATCTTCATCCTCACTTCCTGTCACCATTATTTCCTCTACGGTTTCAGCCTCAGCTTCCGGAGTGAATTTACCTTTCAATAGTTTTACCAGATCATGTACCTCGTTCTGTAACTTGTCAATTTTGAGGTTTTGTGACGATACTAACTCTTCCATTCTCTTCTGCTGTTCGATCAGTTTCTTGTTTTCAGCCTTCAAAGTGAGTATTTCTTGCGATTCCTGGGACGTTGTTTTATTAGCTGCGGCTTTGGCAAAAGAAGATGGAAGGGCAGAGATAGGAAAGAGATTTTTATATTTCTGTCGAGCATCTTGATAAGTCATTTTATCGACAGTTTTGAACTCACTGATCTTCCTCTCTTCTAACCACTTACTGCAGGCCTTTGAAGACGCCGCATGTCCACCGTTGCAATTGATGCAACGAGGGCCGGACACGCAAGGCGTTTCGTCGTGCTTCTCAAGGCCGCAGTTCGGGCAGATGGGTTTAGATTTGCAGAAAGCTTGGCCATGTCCAAAGCGTTGACAGATGAAACATCGAGTTGGATTTGGAATGTACGGTCTAACAAGTATACTGTTGTAGCCAGCTACCAATTTTGTTGGAACGGTACCGGTAGAAAAAGTCAAAATAAGTGTGGCTGTGGGTACATCCTTTCCATCAACTCGTCGGGTAATACGGTAAACATCCGTAACATTTTGACCAGCGAGTTCAGATTTAATCTCTTCAACGTCACAGCATAAAAGGTCATTGCAAGTAATCACTCCCTTGGAAGAATTAAGGAAGGGATGAGGACTGACTAGGATGGGGAATAAATTTGCAAAGCTGGTGGTCTTCAAAAGCAGTTGTGATTGAATATCGCTGTCTGTTTCTACAAGCAGGAGAGTTCTATTCCTAACTTTCGTGACTTTGCGAACAGTACCAGCAAGACCTCGAATAGCTTTCTCGATAGCAAAAGGTGACACGTCATGAAAGGTTTTACCATCGGAACGTTCTATTTGCAAAAATCTAGGACTAGCTGGTCTGCTTGATTCTAGATTCTGAAGAACTTGTTCTTTCGTACATTTATAATCTCTAAGAGATCGAATTATTTTTTGGGGGGGGGGGAATTGAGGGGAAATTAAGTGTATTCATATTTGGACCCACGAGTAGCTAGGGAAATAAATGTCCGCTCCCACAGAGCCCCGCTTGTGGGAGTAAGGCTAGAGTAAAACTGAAGTTCACCATGTGTCCAGAGTTTATCGTTTGGAACTACTTTATCCCGTAGTCATTCAGCCCTTTAGCACGATTAATTACACCATTGGCTTGGGTTCATATCCTTGTTCACAGCGAGATCGTCAATATTGTCGTGGGTGTGAGTGGTCACGAGGAGTCGGCACGAAGATAAGAATGAAGACGAGTCCAGGAAAGAGAGAACACAGAGTAGCAAAGATCATGGAAGAGGGTGATAATGATGAATGATTGCACGAGAACTCCTTATGACCGCTCTGGTCACCGAAATGGGCACCCACTCGACCGACGGTCCGAACTTAGTCTGGACCCTCACCCCAGACCTTATCGACATGGGTGACCCTGCTGGAAGCAAATAAATTGCTTCCGACGATAGCTCTGGGGATCACGGGGCCACGCAAGCCCCCACACCACGTCAAGGGACCATCCTGATAGGAGTTTTTCGTGGTTTCCCTCTGTCACTCAGGTCAATACTGGGATAGTTCCTCAATAAACGTAGGCCGTAGTAGGCCCTATACGCTATTAGGCACACTAAAGCTGAAAATTCACCTCACTGTTGACATATGTGTGGCTTGACTTAGTACAGAATACTTGAACTGATTTATTTGTATGATTTCAGATCCACACAGCTGGAAGACCTTAGCTGCACCGACCTTACCCAGCAGTGGGGAAAAATTAAGTCCACTTCAAAAGAAATGTACGTGGCCCGAGCTATCTCAGATTCCTGCCATTTCAAGAAAGCTACTGACCCGTATATTACGCCCCCCAGTTTGGACAGTGAAGAGGAACTTGAGTTAAGTTCCTTTTTTTTTGACAACACTCTTGGAAGGTAATGTGTCATTTCAACCTGTAGTAACCAGACACAGTCCTCGAAGCAAATGCTTGGATGAAGTACTAATTGGCCACGACCTTTAATTAGTAGAGTGATAGGTCTAATTATCACCTTTTAGGGCTATCACTCATATATTTTCCATTTTGTATCATGATGAACTTTACATCTGTTGTTGATGGAAAGAAGTGATCATCGCCGAAGAGACAGTTCAAAGTGGAAGATATCAACATTTGTGTGTTTCGTTGACTCTTAATACCAATGCTGATAATGTCCGGATATATATCACAGAAACGATTTTAACTTATAATATGTTCCGGACTTTCGGAAACTGAAATACTTTTATCTGTGGCGGAAAATTATGGTTACAGACAGCGCAGTCCTGGTGTTGAAGTTCATGAGTTTTAAATAATTAAAATGGGGTGGTAAGATCGCCCTCGTGGTGCCCCGTCCAAACGATCCTAACTTTCATCCTTGGCCCTAATTGAGGAACAATGATTTTGTATCAAGTTTCGATGTTAATGAAAAAGAAAGAATAAAAAAATGATGTAAGAAATAAGAATAGAATAAGCTGATACCAATAAGGTTCTTTTGCATTAGCAATATGTATAATGTAATAGCGCATGGCTAAACAATAAATATATACAATACAATAATAAGGTCTGTGTCAAGGTAAAAGTCAGCTCGTGCTGAGGCCGAGAATTTCCAATCCTTCAATGTACTTATTCATTTTTAATTTTACGGAACAGCGGCTCCTGATTCAGAAGCTGCGATTCATTACAATTCTGTACGAGAACTATTTACCGGTACGCTTGAACACCTGCAAGACGAGAAGGAAGAGATAGCAGACCAATCAACGGCAACGGAAAAATGCAAAACCTGGAACACGACATCCAAAACCAAGGACATGATGTTGTCGTATCTACCGTTACAGATGCTTTCTGTGAATTCCTTGAAAGAAACCCTGTGGCTCAAAAAGACCCTATTCTCTTTGAATTGAATTTAGACACCTTACCATCTAACATAAGCAGGTATTACAAGGAAAATGTCCAGCTAAACCCTCAAAATGCATTAGGGATTTGCCTGGACACTGTTAAACAACAAGGAAAAGGCTGACTCCATGCAAGAAGGTCTCGAATTACTGGCAGTACATGCTATTCTTTATATACTTACACTTCCAACAAACAGCAAGACTGGAGGAAAGAGATTGATAGATTATTGAACAGCAAGTTCACTGGCAATGCAGATACTCGTCATGGCCAGGTGTGTGAAGTGAAAGCTCGTGACGTGTATTCCAAGTTCACGAACTATACAATACAGCAGCTTGGGTTTGTAGTCAATCCAAATGCTCCAAGGCTTGGACTTAGTCCCGACGGGTTAACAACAATCAGTGGTGAGCCAGTCTTAATAGAAATTAAAACCACGAAGGTTGGGAAGACGATCTGTGCTTACGATTCAACCGAAGCCAAGTCATGTTTGTTTTTTAAACTTTGTTAATGGGTTACCAGAACTAAAAGTTGAACACCATTATTATGGTCAAGTGCAATTGGGAATGGCATTTTTAAAAGTAGAGAAATGTCATTTTATTGTTTATGCAGACTTCGATCAATCGCTTGTTATTATAAATGTAGACAGAGATGAAGCATTCATCCGCAAAATGGTTATTGCTCTGAGCTACGTCTATTTTGGGGAGATGTTGCCATATTTGGCTAACGAAAAGGACGACCATTAACACAACTGTCTGTCGATTCAATAAAATAAATAAACTTATATTTTTGGCATATTTTGTTGAATTTTAATTATTTTCCCGAGTGTGTGCTTTATGTTTACAGAATTTTTCTAATCTATATTTCATGCCAGGGTTGTTGTATTTACCTGTGTTCGGTCACAGTAGCATATGTCATACTTGACCATCATTTTTATATTGTAATGCAGCATAAATCAGAAAGATGGGGTTTACCAATTCTGGCAATTCATAGGCCTAATAGATTAAAGTATCCACTGACAACATTTGTACCAAATTACGAATGAATACAGAACTGACAATACGGCAACTTGTATATGACAGAACGACATACTTTTGATTTTTTTTTTTCAACTGGTTAGGAGAAACATTTTAACACGGCATTTTTATTTTAAACTGTACTGGGAAACCAAATACCATTGTGTGGATCAAACATGCGCTAATAGTAGGCCCAATTATAATTTTTTTAATAATTACTTATGAACTTTATCAATCTCCTATACAGAATAGGCCTGGACATAATATAGATTATAACGATTAATAGTAATAATGATTACCGGTGATAACGGTGATTGTGCCTGGTGTACCTGACTTGGATGTTAGGTGTGCATGTCTGGAGTTGAGGTAAGCAAATAGAATATAGTACGTCTACGCATGTTTCACATTCATTATTTATTTATACCAAGTATCGAGACCATAGTAACGTCCAAAGACGTACATTCGATTAAATAATACATACACATGCAATGAATCAATCTCTTTGGAATAATAAATAAACTAAACTAATATTATTGACTCGTGAACGTCAATATTTATCGAATGCCAAGATAGGTGACGTGAGGTTAACAATACCGGCAATAATAACGGCAATCTCATCCATGTAAGGAACAAGGGTTGTAGCAATTGTGTTCGAAAGCAAGCCGAATATTTTTAATCTTTGGATTGATCGCTCAACGTGAACCCTTGCAGCAGCAATTGAGACCGTCAACTCGGCATCGTCCTTCGACAATTGCTTCTTTTTACGCAGAAATGGAGGTCGTATTATCGCAATTCCTAGCTCTTCACAATCTTTTTCAATTAGAGAACCTTTGTCGATCATAACTGCATCATGATACGGGACAAGTTTATCCTTCAGGTCTGACTGGTTGAAAACAGCCTTGTCGCTTGCTCTTCTCTCATACGCTCTGCTTACAAATGTGATCAGCCCCGATGGTGAAACACCAATCAAGAATTCCAATCACCAATCAAGAAAAAATGCTCAGCGCCCCCTCCACAAACTCCGGTCACCAAATGGCACCCACTCGACCGAGACAGTCCGAACTTGGTCTAGACCCTCACTCCAGACCTAATCGCCGGGGTGAACCTGCTGGGAGCAAATGAATTGCTCCCGACGATATGGCTCCGGAGATCACGGGGTCACGCAAGCCCCCACACCACGTCAAGGTGTCCGATTCCTTCGAGAGGGCTGGGTATGGGTTCGAGTCCCGCATAATGCATGGGTTTTTGTCTATGTCCTTTCACTTATCATCATGCACTTCATAGTTTGATAATCACTTGCTCATTCGTACCCCTGCACCTCTCGCTGTTGTTGGGGTCGCTAAGCAAATAATAATAGAGATCCAATCTTTCTTATACCATACTATTATTGAATGCCATCAGTATTAATTCAATATGATTGCGATTAATTATGAATCAATATTTATCGGGCAACATGCCAAAAAAGGTTTCTCTGCTGACGGGATGTTCTGCGTCTCCATCATATACTTCAACGAGCTCGATTGTTGATGAATAAAACAAAGTGTGAATCATGATGAAAAGCCTATTCATATAATTCTCATTGCTTCAGACAAGCGGAGAGCGACAGCAGCTGCAAAATCTCATCCCGCACCTGAAGTTGTTGAGCAGCCATCACCGGAAGCCAACAATAATTGCCTGCAATCTAATGGCATCTGTTTTCACGGAAGTTTACATGACAACACATACGATTACTGGCGCAAAGAGCAACAAACAGCGGTCGGCCACAGTTAAACCAGCTGCGGACAGTCATGTAATTGACGCCATAATAAGTAAGCAATACGCACAATGCTTGAATTTCTTACGCCAAATTAATAATTACCCCTATTGTGAAGAAGCCTAGGCAGCTAGCTGTCCCTTGAGAATTGCATTGGAACTCGTTCTGTTAGATGAGGCCAGAATCATATAGTATTAGTTTTTGCTTTCCGACACACGACAGGACGTGTTTAGTGCAAGTTCTCCATATAATGCCTTATACTGGCTGGTGCTGGGTTTACCGTATAGCCGCGCTCGTACGATATGTCGATTGGTTCTCATTCATTCTCGTGTGTGATATTCTCAGTGATATCTTCAATGAATATCATGGTTTAACGGCAGGTCAACAGCAAAGGTTATTTGCGGCATTTGGGACAGTCAAATTTCAGTGTATTTTTTGTTCAAAATCCAGAAAAAGTGCCATGAACCTACAGCTTGCAATATGTTGAGTTGATCAAAACCAATGACCGTGTTTATATAAACTGATTTTTCTTCAGAATATGTCCAAGAACAGTTCCCCATGATGCCAGAGCAGTCAGCAAGAATTTGAAAAACAGTTTGACGAAGAAGTTGAACAACATTGCAGAGGATTGGATGCTGACAAAGCTGCTTCCGAGAATGATCCTTGATTATTGGTCTAATATTGTTTTCATTCATATAGCGGATACTCGACCACCGCATTTTTTTTCAATTTGACGAAAGATTGAGAAAGAAGGGGAAAAAATGAAATAAAAGTAGACCCTACAATGAGAAATACGTTAAAAAGCGTACTGTTGGACTAGCACGGTACTTTTCATCAAGAATAAGAATAAATATCAAAATAATGTCAGAAATAAAAAAGTTTTCGACTGACGGGTGACTGAACATGCGTGGGAGAACTGTCATCATTTTCAGTGGGATTTCGCCACTCCGCTTCATAAGGAAACTAACCTGCGAAAAAGGAAACTTATAGAAGCTGCTTTTATTGCTTAAAGGTGGATTTCCATGGACGCGAATTCCGCGTCGCTTAGCGAAAACGAATTCGCGTTGCAGACTTTTGACAGACATTTTGAAAATTCGGCCAATCGGTGACGACTGCGACACGAGCGACGAAAGTTGAACAAAATTCAATATTCTCGCATACCAGGAGCGATTTGGCCGGAAGAACGGCTAGGGTTCCTAATAAATATCCCAGGATCGCGTACTATCGATTTATCGAAACTCGATCTCCAACAGGTTTCGAGACAAAGTGTCAAGTTAAACCTTCTTTCCTACTCTATCTCTATCAATTTTTACTTCCAAATTTTTACAATGGACGTAGAACTTTGCATTGAGGAAATACGGAATCATCCAGTTCACTACGACCACAGGTTGAAAGCTTTCAAGGAGAGTCCTCCAAAGGACCTTGCTTGGCTTGAAATCTCAAATAAATTGAACATACCCGGTAAGGATAGATGCTAATTATTTTAGGTTATGTTCTCATGTGCCTACTTTTCATGTTGTCTATAGTTCAATTAGGCCTGAGACTAATTTTATCACAGGTTAAATATGCACTACGTATTGTATATATAACTTGTGGCCGAGGCGAGACCACAGTTTATGACTAGTTCTATTGTATAGACCTACTTAATAAACAGGCCTAGGCCTGTGAAACCCATACATTTAAATGATAAGTATTTAAGGTTATATGAAGCCTTGTGCATATTATAGTACTCAAAGAATAGGCATAGGCCTATAGAATGCCAATCTGTTCTTTTCATGACTGAATAACAGTGTGATTTATAAAATATTTTTTCTCAGTAAAAGACTGTGAAGCCAAGTGGAAGAACTTGCGAGACACCTACAAACGTAACTTGAATAAGGTAGTGGAATTGTCGCGAAGCGGAGCAGGTGCCTCCACAAGAACAAAGCGGTATCTAATGGACTCGATGTCCTTTTCAGACTCGCTGGTGGAGCCAAGACCCAGTGTTTCCAACTTTTCTTCATTGGAATTGAACCCGACATCCAACCTCGTCCCAACCCAAAAATCCTCATCCCTTCCGAGCCTTGATCTTTCCCTAGTAGAGAGTTGCATTAGCCCATCCAGTTTGCTATCGTCATCACATTCATCTATTAGAACTTGTTCCTCTGGGTCACTGTCACCAACACCCACTTTCCCTTTCCCCTTCCGAGCTTCTTCCCCACCTCCAACTCCTTCCCTTCAGACCAAACGAGTTGGTGTCTTGACACGAGGGGGGAAACAACCTCAAGTGAGGAGACCGGCCACCCCCGACGAGACCGCTCTGCCCACCAGTAGCCTTGACCTCGACCAAGCAACTTCGTTTCCCCACAGCACTGGAAGGAAAATTAAGTCTCGCGTCAGGACTTCCTTAATGCCATTCGATCTGAAGACGCAAAGGTAAAATACTACAATTTATTCATCCAATATTTTATGAAGTCAATTCATTAACTTTATTAACTGTCGTCGAACGACGTCGAACGAAGAGAGATCGAACGCGCCACCACGCTCCAAGCGAAGTGTAATCTCTGGTTTCAAGAGAAGAGGAAACGTCTGACAGCGTCGTGGTTTGGGAAGATCTGCGAAGTGAGACCCACCACATCTTGTCGCGGCAGTGTGAGTGCCATGCTGTATAAGCACTTCACCATAAAAGCCATGGAGCATAGCGTCCTCAATGAGCCTGTCGCTAAGGAAATGGTGGCCGGCAAACATGGCATCGTTGCTGAAGATGGCAGTCTATTCATTGATGAGAAATATCCCGTCATTGGTGCTTCACCAGGTTGGTATACTCCTAATATATTCAGAGAACTCATGATCTGCCTGCATCGTTTCAGTCTGAAACAGTTCCTATAATGCTATGAACAATTTGTCTGCAGATGGATTAGTGGGAGATGAATCCTTGATAGAAGTGAAATGTCCCTCTTCAGCAGACTCCTGAGGATGCGATTCAGAGTAAAAAGGTAAACATCATCTTTATTCAATTTTTCCCATTCAGTACACGATAACAATTATTGTATATTCTTCAATCCTTACGTTTATTTTAGATCAACTATTGTGATATTGTGGAGGGGAAACTCTTACTGAAGCCCAAATCAAACTACTACCATCAAGTACAGGGACAACTCCATGTGACCAAACGGAGATACTGTTACTTTGTACAATACACAAAGCACTGGTTAACCTTTGAAATTATTGTAAGAGATTATGAATTCTGGAGGAATAAAATGATCACACATTTGAAGAGGTACGTTACATCAAAATTATTTCAAATATTCAATGAACGTCTGCATTCAGATATTCACTCCATTTTTGTATCTATGCAGGTTTTACATGGATTGCGTATTACCCGAGCTAATCCACTCCCAATATGCAAAAAGGCTTGTCCTCGGGGACATTAGCGAGCCTCAATTCATAATCCAGAAACTCAATGAACAAAATGCACAAATTGAAGAGTTAGAAAACAAACGCAAAGAGGAGCAGGCCCAAATGGTCTTGGATGCTGACCGCAAATCTATTCAAGAAATGGAAAATGAAGTACGGAAAGTAAGGAAGGATAAAGAAGAGAAGCACAAATCTTCAGATTCATTACTCATTGAAACCAATTCTTGACTGAAGGAAGCAATCGAGAAGAATGACCTGGATGATATCCGTGTCGCCCAAGGGCTGCTAGAGGGGGCGAGTTCTATATTTTCAAAAAAATTATATTAGAAAATTAAAATTCCATATATTCTTGCTTTCCTTGTTCTTTCAGAAGTCATTTAGCAAACAACTGTCATCATGCTTACGGAATACACGTAACTATTGTAAAACTAAGAAGGATGGTGCTAAATAGAAGATTTTTCAAACTGTTGTCCACATGCCATCTACCATCAGTTATATGTAATATTTAGTTTGAAATGATCAATTTGTCAACATTTTTCTTAACTTACTTCAATAGGCATGCTTTGAGGTACCGTAATACCCCGTTCACACTATGATCGCTAACTGCTGTTAAGCCACTAACTAAGGTTAGCAGCGTAGTGTGAACGGAGCGCAGTTAGCACTAACCGACATCAATCCCGTAACTACGTTCTGTGAACGCAGTTATAGCTCAACCGAGATCAAAACCCAACGTCTACTCGAAAAAGAACGTCTTTCGCTTCGTCAAAATATTGATTCAAAGGCAGTGCAATGTTTCTAGGTTAGGCCATTCTCGCCACACCGATTTCTGGAAGTCATTATTGTTACCACTACCCAAAGACCTTCATATCCTCTTTGACCATTATTATGCAAGAAACCATCGATTCTGTAGCTTCTTGTTCTTCGAAAGACACGAAAAGACACAACTGGACCGACCACGAAATATTGGTGTTGATAAATGTGTGGTCGGGACGAATCAATGAGCTGCGTGGGCTCGAGAGAAATCGTCTGATATATGGAAAAATGTCGGTAGAACTGAGTGAAGCGTCTGGGTGCCCGTTGCGAGCTTTTTGGAGGTTATGAACAAAGTAGGCAACCTGACTCGAGATTTCAGATAATTTGAACTATTTCAGCTACAGTTACAGCTACCAAGAATAGTAATAATAACAGGTCAGGCCTAGGACCTAGCCTTGAAATCTCAAACTATAGGCCAAGTATGTATGTAGATGAAAACTGACAACACGGTTCTATATTCTAGGAGGGAGTAAGCCCGAATGGTGTCCGGAGCCAGTCCGTCGTCTTGGAAATTCTTCCGTCCTATGAACGAGCTGCTCGGCTCGTTGCCGGCAAATAATGAAGCACTCTTCGAGGATTCGTTGAGTGCGTCACACTTCAACATTGAAGATCAGGAGGTAGGCTCACATTCAATACTAAATTGCAATTGTTTTCCGAATGCCTTCTGCCCGCCCATTGCTGTATTGTAATGTGAAACGTCACAGATGAACTTAAAACAAATATGTAGTCTAATAAAGCATGGTACTGGTAGTAGCTTTGAATATAAAAACAAATGGGTACTTTTCAAAGGATCATAAGCCTGTGTTGATAATTATATTTTGGTTTTGCCAAGAAATAAATTGTGTTTGCAAGCTTTTAACCTTGCATTCTGTACAGTTTTTAGATGATCCAGCAGACACTTACTATACAGTCTGTACCCTATGAAGTCAAATCACTTTGTTGTTAACCAAAATATATATAATTCAAGTATCGTAGGCCCTATAGGTAGAATAGTTTTAAAAGAATTATACTTCTCATGGTCTGGTGTAGGCAAGTCTATTGGAAATAGAGTAGGCTACATTTCAAAGCTATTTCCGATATTTTTAGAAGTAGTAATTTAGACATCTAGAGTCTAGACCAATAAAATGGGACGGAAAAACTTCACGAGTAAAAAAAGTTACTTGCACATTTCACCTGGTTTATTGGTGACAAACTACTTATTGAATTGGTACCACCACTGGTAGTTTCTTTGTTGTTTTGCCAGCCGTATTATATTTGAAAGAACAATTCAAGGTGCCTTCAAAGATTGTCATTCTTGTATCGGTGATTGATAGAAAATCATTATAATAATTGAGTCCTTTTTGGTAGGGAATCCGAAGGATTGCCAGCAATTAATCCTGAGGCAGACATATCGATGCCTCAGTTCTATACTGAGATATCTCAAAAAAAGTGAAAATTGACATGATATATCGTTGGAATCGGCTTCTCGAGCTCTTTCTAGTTCTATACTGAGATAAATTATAGTTATTATATTTTTCAATAGAGAGCAGATAACTCTCTATTCTTCTACAAAACGTCTTCCATATTTTCGGTTCTATACTGATACATCTCATGTTACCTCGGTATAGAGCCACAAGTTTTACTTGAAATCCACAATTTTTCAGTTCAATACTGAGACAAACCGATTAGAGCACGCTGCATAGTTCAGTTGTGTTTCATGTAGTGAATTGTCTGCCAGTTTCCGCGTGTGCACAAGGATAATCATTAGATTACAGTAATTGGTAGCATTATGAAACGAGAATCGAACGAATCTCGAGGGGCATACCTTCTTCGTTTAGCAAGAGCTAAACCTGATGGTTGTGTTATTCTGACCGAAGCTGACACTAACAATAACGAGGTAAGTTGATATTTGGACTGCATGTACGTTGCTAGGCCTACGCACAGGTCATCCTACAGGCCTAGTCATTTCGAAATATCGGCAACAAGTACAACAATGAAAGTTTGGTTTGTTATCGGACGTGGATCATGCCAAGAGTATTCTTGTTATTATAGGTTTTGCCGAGTGATGTGTTGAATGGAAGGAGGAATAATTTCGTGGCATTACTACCTCAAGCTCTACACGAGCCTGTGGATGAGCCTAAACATCAGAATGACATTGCGTTGTTCGATTCGGATGGTATTCAATTCGCATGCATAAATCACATTCCTGAAGAGGCCAATACCGAGCTTCCTACAAATGCTGCCGTAAATGAAGAAGATGAAGAAGATCGTGACTACCTGCCTTCTGGCAGTGACATTAATACTGATAGCGACCATGTTAATCATGATGATGTTAATGCCGAAGAGCTGATTGTAGGTCTACCGGTACTAGTACCTCTTGTTGAGGAAGAAATTGTTGTAACTAAGCCACCTTGCAGGAAACGCTCCAGAAATCCAGAAATGTGGGGAAAAAATGTATCGAAGAATAAAAGAAATGAAGGAGAACAGTACACTAACGCTTCAGGAGCGCAAGTGCCAGCCCGTAGTTTACAAGAGCCTTGCGCCGTAACATGCAAATTCAGATGCCGGACCAACGTTTCGAATGAAACTCGTGTAGAAATCTTTGCACAGTTTTGGGGAATGAATGATGTGAACAGGCGCCGTGAATTCATGGTTCGTTGCATGACACCTGTTGGCACTAATCAAAATCGAAATGACAATCAGCGTTCAAAAAACTCGAGTTTTTGTTTCGACTTCAATGGTCAGCGAACCAGAGTTTGTAAAACATTTTTCAAAGCAACTTTGAATGTGTGTAATTCCGTTATTACTACAGCATTAGCCAAGATAAGTGCTGTCGGTATATTGTCAAAGGATATGAGGGGAGTTCATGCTAAGAACGTTGTTGATGAGGATTTGAAAATTGGAGTTCGAAACCACATAAATTCGTATGCACGAATTGAATCCCATTATTGTCGGGCGGAGACGAAACGGGAATTCATAGATGGAGGGCTGAACATCACTCTTATGTACAAGCAGTATGCCGAAAAGTGTCAAGGAGCTGGTAAACAAGTTGTGAAGTCATCGATGTTTTCTCACATTTTTAACACTGAATTTAATGTCAGTTTTTTCCAACCGAAAAAGGATCAGTGCACCACCTGTTTGCACTACAACAATAGCACAGAGGCTGAAAAGATTGAGCTTCAAGTTTCGTTGGACAGGCACCAAAAGGAGAAGATTCTAAGCAGAGAAGAGAAGGAAGCAGACATCATTTTAGCAAAGAACTCCGAATTATTGCAGGTTTGCTGCTATGACCTTCAAGCTATTCTACAGACACCTTCTGGAAACGATGGTCAGTTATTTTATGAGCGGAAATTGAACTGCTTCAATTTTACTATCTTCAACATCAACGAGAGCAAAGGTTTCTGTTATTTTTGGCATGAAGCTGTGGCGAGGCGTGGCGCTAATGAAATCGGGAGTTGTGTGTACAGTTACCTGAAAAAAGAGTGTGATGGTAAAGATGTTATTTTCTATTCTGACAACTGTGTCGGCCAAAATAAGAACAAATATATAATGGCACTTTACTTGCATGCTGTGCAATTCCTCAATATTCGATCCATAACCCACAAGTTTTTAGTTGTTGGCCACACCCAGAACGAAGGCGATGCTATGCACTCTGTAATTGAACGAGAGAAGAAAAGAGTTCTTAAGAGTGGGCCCATTGTACTTCCCTCTCAGTGGATTCCAGTACTCCGCATGGCAAAGAAAAACGGGACTCCGTACAACGTCACGGAATTGGACACTACTGATGTACTTGATTTGAAAGCTCTTAGTCAAGACATGGGAGCAAACTTGACTGAAAATGAGAAGAAAGAAAAGGTATTGTGGCGAAAAGTTTGTGTGGTTCGTTTTGATAAGGAGTTTCCATCAACCGTATATTACAAAACCAGTTTTGGTGATAACGAGTATGAGAAAATTAAAACCCAAACTCGACCAAAACGCGGACGACCGTCAATAATCCATCTCAAGCCTGCCTATTCCGAACCTCCAAAAATAACCGCAGCAAAGAAAAATGATCTTTTGTCACTCTGTAAGGACAAAGTGATTCCCAGAGTTCACTGGGGGGTTTACGAAACCTTGATTACGGGCAAGGAAACTGTAACCGACAACGTGAGTGACGATGAATAAACACGTGTCATTCAAGTCATAGTCATGACCTTACACAACCTTCTTATTATTCACTTTTCCATGTTATTATTTGAAATCGAATACCAATTTGAGTACTCAAAAATATTGTCATGAAGTCAGTAAATAAGTAAACATCTTTGGATAACTATTAATAATAATACCTATAATGCATAACCATATCACTTGAATGTATGTAGGTACTTATTAATACATGATAATAATTACTTTTTAGAATAAACAAAGTTAAAAATGAAGTAGTACTGTTTTTAATTATTATGGAACCAATTGCCAATACACTGCATGAGATATTCTCTTGATTGAAATAAAATTTCAGTTCTGTACCGAGACATCACATATAATCATTAATTTAAATAAATTTAGTTATATATTAGTTATTCTGAAAGGAGGTATTATATAACAATAGTGTCACGAAGAGGCTGTATTTGTATTGAACGTATTGATTCAAAAACCAATTTTCAATACCATTTTGAGGTTCAAATGTCAATTATCTCAGAATGAATGTTTCTGAGATGTCCTAGTATAGAACTGGGGCATCGATATGTGCGCCACTGGATAATTATGTTTTAACAATAACTACACAACATGCCAAGGTTGTAAATTGAAACTAGACCATCGACACTTGTTAGCATTATTTCAGCATTATATCCATAGAATCATACAAAATTAATCTTGGATGAGAATTTAACTACGGACGTTTTGCTTTTGGGCCAGCGCTATAGATCATCGCCGTTTCATGTTGGTTAGTTTTGCGAAGCTCATACTGTAAACAAAACTTAACATTATACATCCAAGACTATGCTCACTATCATTTGTTTCATTTGTTATTATTATCATCTAGTTCCCTTAATTAGGATTCAATTCTGTTAGGCCTAATAGATTTAATAATTCAATGTTCCCTATTAGTCTCGTACTTCTCAATAAATAAGTAATATCGATATAACATTTTAGGTTCATTTTGCATAAAATGTGGTTGTGCCATCATAGCAGCAGAAATAAGGTGAAAAATAGTGCTCGATGTACTAACTGCACGGCCTCGATTGACATTTTAATTAAAGAAGTAAATCGCTTGACATGTCGCAATGATATTTATTTAAAACAATCACCACCACTTTGTGCCACTATTACGGCGAACCTTACCCATAACCACCTGACTGGCTCAATTGGGTCGCTAAAGTACTTGCGTGCAAGTGACGAGGTCAAGGAGAAATTCTATCGATATTTCGATGATGGATTGGGTCCGTCCGAAGCTATGAGGGCACATGAGAATTCCCTCTTTCTTTTGGACAACTCTACAGAAGTATTAGCGAATGGTGCACAAAATCCAATCAGTAGAACTGTGTACTATTTGCACCAAGAATGGAAGAAGACAAACTTTGGAACAGTGTCTGCACCAATGGAGAAGTTGAAAGAAAAGATCACATTTTATGCTGAGCAAGGTAATAGATATTTTACAATATAATACCAGAGTTAGTACGCCTATAGACCTTTATTACTTGTATTAAAAAGTTTATTACATTGAAGTTTTCATAACAAATAAAAAATAGCATATCGGTAAAATAATATACACAACTTCACAATTCAGTGAAAATGATAATTTTAACATCTTTGTATTTATACAGGGCCTTGTCTATCATGATTTACTATTCAACACAGTACAAGAACTGCTTAATACTTGCATATTATTCCAGCCTCATTATACTAGGAAAACGCTGTCTGTATACAACCACCTTGAAGGATGAGCGAGTGATTAGTATCAAAAAAGTACATTTTTATTTCCTCTCTCCAAAATGGCTGATTCAAAAGAGTTGAAAATTTCCAAAATTATAGACCATTATGATATACATCTAGTAAACACTTTATTTAAAAAAAATATATATTTTGACTTTTTCTGCAATATCAATCTTATCTTATTTGTTTAAATTGAATATCTCAAGAATTATTCGTCCGATTGTGCCTCAAAACCATACAGTTCTATGTTAGATGATGCTTATTAATGGAGAAATTTTCATGTTGGGAAGTTCCACTGTTTGACCTGTGGACAAGACACAAAAAACAAAAAAACAGAGAAAGTCCCGTTTGACTTGCGTTGGAGAGTTTTCGCTACTGCTCGTCCTAATAAAATAAAATAACATAGGCCTATTGCTCACACACAACAGTTCTACAATGGTTATGGCCTTAGTTCTACAATGGTTAAGGCTGAGTATTAAAATAAACTACAATCATGTTACCCTTACACTTTTGGTCACTAATAGTTGAACGTGGCAATTATTTTTGCTCTTCAAACGTTTATTAGGCCTACTAACTAATCCCAGTATATTTGAAAATACAGATACGTATGCTAATATTCCTTTAATGAAAAGGCACGGTAGGGGAGGGCGGGGCAAGAGCGGCATACGGGGCAAGTGTGGCCATCGATTTATTAAATAGTGTGATTATCGAATGAACCTAGTACCTTTTCAGAACTCGAAAGAAACATGGCTGCCATCTGACGACTGAAGATTTAACTGCTCCACTCAAATTTGAAGAAATTACAGGTAAAAAACGTTTTTGGCATCATATCCAGTGCATGAACTGCTGTATTTCTTAAGGCAACTGTATACATATATATATTTGCACTGAATCATGCAAATATTTATTAAAATCTATATTTAATTCTTGATCACAACATGCGAAATAAATTGGCTTGCTTTGCTAGAGTCATTGGAGAGAAAATAAATAATATGTTAAAAGTGTAGATGGGGCAAGAGTGGCCACCGAATGGGGCAAGAGTAGCCACCACACTGTATTATAACCTAAAACCCAATCTAGGCCCTAGTCCTATATGTTTGAAATGCAAAGATTTTAACAATAGATATATCATATGGATAATAGGCAATATTTTGCGCTTCTTTATTAACATTGGACGATTGATTCTTTCTAGGCCTAAAATGGTACGCACGTACAAGCGAACATCAAACCGAGGGACATGGTGCGAGACAAATATGAAAAGTGCGATCGATGCCATTACAGCCGGAACCATGTCTTGTCGCAAAGCTTCAATAACGTTCGATATTCCTAGGTCGACAATTCAGAAAAGGCTAGAGACAGGCTCAAAGCCGGTTCTGAACATGGGTAGATTTAAGCCTATATTTTCTGCTGCTATAGAAACTGAATTGAAAAATCATCTTCAGACTGCCGAGAAGTTGTTTTACGGTTTGTCGGGAGCGGACTTTCGACGACTGACATATGAATTTGCCGAGATAAATGATATAGCTCATACATTTAATACAGAAACCAAAATGGCTGGAAAGGACTGGCTTAAACTTTTCATGACACGTCAGGGAGATTTGTCTTTTCGCATGCCAGAAGCTACGAGTATGGCCCGCGTTTCTGGATTCTCGCGAGGTAAAGTTACGAATTTTTTTGATTTGTACAAATCTTTACTGGACCAACACCAGTTCACTCCTGATCGGATTTGGAATATGGATGAAACGGGTATTTCGACGGTACAAAAACCTGAACAGATTATTGCTCAAAAGAATCGGAAGCAGGTTGGACGGGTTACGTCTGCAGAGAGAGGTCAAACGAACACGGTTGTTGGTACAATTAATGCCAACGGACAATTTATGCCACCAGTAGTTTTGTTTCCTAGGGTAAGGCACAATCCCCAGCTTCTAAAAGGTTCATTACATGGAACTGTTGGTTTCTCTAACAAGACAGGATGGATGGACACCGATCACTTTGTCAAGTATCTTGAACATTTTGTTACGCATGCGAAACCTACGAAAGAAGTACCGCACTTGTTAATTCTAGATGGGCATGCAAGCCACAAATCTCTAGCAGCCATTGAGTTTTGTCGTAACCATGGTATTGTAATGTTGACACTTCAACCGCATACTACGCACAAAATGCAGCCACTGGACCTTTGTGTTTACGGACCTTTCAAGACCTATCTTTACCAGGAAATGGATCGCTTCATGACCAACAACCCCGGTTCTCGAATTACGGATTCTGACCTTGCTCCCATACTCAAGACGGCGTATCTTAAAGCCTTCACACCTGTCAATATAACTAAAGGATTTCAAGTGTCTGGGCTATTCCCGTACAATCCAAGCGTGTTCAGCGACGATGACTTTGCAGCAGCTGATGCGGTTAATGCTCGGGTCGAACTTGATGTAGGCCTACTGGTTAATGAAGACCTAGCATCGTCAGACGTGGAACTACCGTGGAGAGAGGTTCGAGTTGACGTAGAGGATGAAGTTGGTGACAACCTAGTAGAAGAAGACAGCCACGAATGGCTGATGGAAGATATGATTATTATCGACGATAATAATATCGATGTGTCCGAGTACATGCATCTCGACGAAGAAACGGGGTTGTTTGTCTCGGCTATCCAGCCTGTTGTTGACAATGTGCTTGACTGTGCTCCGTCAACTTCGAAAGCTCACGAGCCAACTGGGAAATCAGAACCCGTTCCGTCAACTTCGAGCGCTGCCGTTTACACTCCGTTTAACAAAATATCGCCGATTCCTCGATCGAAGCAAGTAAAAACGAATAAAGGGAAAAGAAAACAAGAAAATGCAGAAATATTAACATCATCTCCATACAAGAAATTAGTCCTTGACAAGGAGATGGTAAAGACTGAAAAGGAGAAGAAAAGACTAAGATTGGCTGAAGAAAGGGTTGAAAGATCTCGAATTAAGCTAGATCTACTACGGAAACCTGCGTCTGTGATAAAGAAAAATACGAAGACTAAGAAAGCTAAGAAAATGAAAGAAACAGTTAAAAAAACAACTGATAATATTGTGATATTGACAAATGATGTTATCGACATTACTCCGTGCGTCATGTGTGGGGAACGGCACTGTGACACTCCTTTCGAGGAGTGGATACAGTGCACAGCTTGTCCCAGATGGATGCACGAGGACTGTTCCGACTACAATAATCAGCCGTCATTCAAATGCGACTTTTGTCGCTAAATGTAATTAAGTAGTGACAAATAAAAATGATTTAAACAAAGTGGAGATCTAACTTAGTATTATGTTTTGATGTGGCCCTACTTGCCCCTTATCCTGGCCACTCTTGCCCCAGGGGTGGGGCAAGAGTGGCCGTGTACCATATTTCGTTCAAAGCAGTTTCTCATTGTTATTGATTACTTATATGACTCCAATTAATTTTTTATAGCTTCCTAAATGTTTGATGAAGTTGCTGTTGCTGTTACATTATATACAATCCTCAACAAGTAAGCATAGTCTTCATTCAAACCTTAACGTGCCACTCTTGCCCCACTCTCCCCATGTCATGTAACATGTGTATGTACTCATTTTTTGTGGCCTGATAAGCCTACATATTGTATATTTATTTGGAAATTGAAACAAAAATGGGGCTAGCTTTGTCAATAAGCCCCATAGAGCATGCCAACAGGGAATGAAGTTTGTTTTCATAAATAACTTTAACTATGTTGACAGAAACCCAAGTTATTTAAATATTACATGTTTCTTTACTTTATTAATAATAATAGGATTTTGTTTGTTTTAATTGTTTCTTATTTCTAATCTGTTGGTGGTTTGATTATTATCATAATTCTATATCTATTTTAATTTGTAATTGATTTTTATTCTGTGAACATTTAGCCATCTTAGTTAAAAGACAGACTTATAAAGTAAATTGTTATTTCTTAAATTATAAATAAAGGTACGTTTACTCTTCAGCGTTGAGAACTTGCAACTCACAACATGCAACTTGCAACACGTGTTGACCAATCAGCGAGCGAGTTTCTCGCGTGATCACAACACAGCGTTGCGTTGAGTTGTGGCGTTGAGAGATGAACTTGGTTCATGTTTTCTAGTCTCAACGCCGCGTTGCTACCCACAGAGCTTCCGATTTTTGTCACGGCCAGGTTGATTTTGTTCGCTGAACGGCAGGTTTGTTGACGGTGTGCAGTGGAATATTCATACATCAGAAATCAAAATGGACACGCTAGAAAACTCTTTCGACTTCAAGTTGGTTCAATTTATTGAAAAGGAGCCATCTCTGTGGAATTTAAACGATTCCGCGTATTCTAACAGAGGGCTCAAAAATCTTGCTTGGGCAAGAGTTGTAGAATCGCTGGGAGGTAATGTATTACTAAAATATTATCTTAATTTCCTATCCCGTACGTGTGTAGTTGACACTGGCCTAGGCTTGCATCAATTATCATTTGTACAATTACTGTAGATCTACTAACAGCCTAGGCCCTATTTCTGGGCTTATATATTGAATTCTACTTACTAGATCGTATATAGGGCTATAGTTCATCCATAGCTTTGCTGACATGTAGCCTAGGCCTAGTAACAAGTTGGTTTGTTTTGTAGGTTAAAGTAATTCACTTCTCAACTTGGCTTTTTTTCAACTTGCCACTAATTATAATTGGTATGCACATCAGCCACATAGAACTGTATGAAAATGTTGTCTCTTCTGTAGAAGAAAATGCAACAATAAAAAGCGTGCAAACACGGTTTAAATCCATTCGAGATAAGTTGAGCCGGAGGAAGAAGCCGCTGGCGAGTGGATCAGGAACGCCAAGCCAAAAACCCTGGAAACTGGAATGTGTTTTGACATTCCTGGCAAATACGCTGGGAGCGAGAAGGTATGTTGGGTGTTTGTTTATAGGGCTACCTAGTAGGCCTACCGTAGTCATGTTGTTTGGTCGGCCCAGACGCTACACCACTTGCAGTGGGATTCTCTAATATTGTAGATCCAGATTGAATAATTTCTGTCCACAACTTGACATCATTGCTTAACAAGATTCCCCACTGCATTGAATTTGTAGTTTACAAATTCAATGCTTATGGCAACTCAACGATCGCGATAGTGGCACTCTTTCTGTATTGAAATATTCCGAGCAAAGAATAATCACCGTTCCACCGTTTTCAAGTGTGGAATAGTATGATGTAATACCGTATTCTACGCCTACAGCCATGTGAAACGCTCCTTTTAATCCACGTCATTCCATCGCTTTGTGTCGTCAATTTGAGGTTATGTCTAGGTTAACCAGTCTTACATATTTTGTTCACAGCTCAACATGCAGCATGGTTTCCCCGCCTGGGCTGGTCGAGATGGAGACGGGAAAAAAAAACCGTATGAGCCTCAGATCATTTTTGACGATGACGTTGGTGTGTTCGACGACTCGGACGTGGAAGATGGGATGGTTCTTGCCGATTCGCCCGACCCGGAACAGTCGACGCCGCTCTCATCCAGTTTAGGCAGCTCTGCATCACGTAAGCTGTTTATTCATGCTTTACCGAATGGAATATCTGTAGAAGTGGATCTCTAAATAAGTCCAACTACTAGTTAGCATCACTACAGTGAATTACCCAAGTCCTAAATGTGACCTGTAAATTGTAGCCCTACATTGCTTTGTAATTAAAATATATTATTAAACAATACAATGGCCAAAAAATTACAATTTAATAACCAAATAATTTCTTACATTGTTTTGAATGGTGTAGGGCCTTCAATAATATTCCTACTGTTCTTATATTAATTGGTTTTTTAAAATGTGTTGCAGTTATGGATTCCATGCCATCGACCAGCAGAGCGACAAAAAGAAAAAGAGATAGCGCGGCATTGGACATCGCTCTAAATAGTTTTCTGAACGAGAAAACACCCGAACCACCGAAGATTGTACGGAGAGACGAAGACGATGATTTTTCGTCACTGGTAGGGCGGATTCCGAAGAAGGATGCCGCCAGATTGCGTATCAGCATATTAACGCAGTTGTACGAAGCAGATAACTCGGATGACTAAAATTGTAAACAATTCCTTAAAATTAAATTTTTTTCATCCCATCAATGAGTGATTATATTGCCTATTTATTTGGGTTTTAAAGAGGGATTTATAGGACTAAGATTATAATGATATACAAGAGTTTTGTGTGTCGATCGTAGGATTTTATTTTTGTAAGTATACGGTGGGCCTATATGCAGTCTGAATACTCAATATTAGGGTTGCTATTGGAAGTCTGGCTGGGGAAGTCTAAAAATGAAATTGGCATAAATGCCATACTCTTTTGTTTGTTGTTTTGCTCCCTGTTCATCGCTTAATCTTCAAGTCCAGCCTGCTTCCTCTGCCATGGTACTTGACCCTCATTCATAAAGTATTCTACAAGAGCATTACGCGTCTGTTCAGCGCTTCTACGATACGTGTTGGCCCCAACTCTACCCAAGTCACGTAGGGCACAGTTTTCATTGACTTGTTCCCTCCAGCCACCCAGCACGGTTCCTTCCACTGTCTCCCGATCCACAAAGTTTCGAGGACAGTACCGCCGATCCATGGCTGGCCGGTCTCGGTCTCCCATCTGTAGAAAATTGTGAAGACACACAACACTCTGGATGATGTACTCCACATTCTTGAGCTTAGCAACTATGAGTTTCCTTAGAATTCTCCATTGCGCTGCCATTATCCCAAAGGTGTTCTCAATTATCCGTCTTGCACGGCTGAGGCGATAATTGAATATACGTTTTTCCACTGTAAGTCCTCTCTGCGGGAAGGGACGCATTAAGCTGTTGGACATCGGGAAAGCCGCGTCTCCAACAAAAAGATGAGGTGTAATTCGACCGTTTGATCCAGGAATGAGTTTTGGTGGCGGCAGATTGAGTTTGTTTTGTACTAAAGCCTGCCCAAATATAGAGTTCTGCAAAACCCCGCCATCGCTCTGTCTGCCGGAAGCGCCAATGTCCACGAGCGTGAAACAATAATCGGCATCGCAAACAGCCATTAAAACGAGACTGTGAGTGGACTTGTAATTGTAGTACAAGGACCCTGCCTTGTTGGGTGCCTATAAATGAAAAATGAAGCGAGGTTATAAATAGGAGACCAGGCCCTCATTACAAAAACGGCTAGTTATCGTAAGTCAACGAAATGCTATTGAAATTAATGATTTATAGAGCGTAGGCCTGAATTCAAAAACAATTCTCTAAATTCCATGCCCAGGCATTGAGTTTGTAGTTACAGGTCTAAATGAAATTGTGTGAAGGTTATTATTAGGCCTATAGGCTAACAATGCTTAGGAATGAAAGTATCTGACACAATTGTGAAGGAATCTACAACGTCGGTCCTAGTAAATGAGAGAATTTCTTTATATTTTACCTGCATTACACAGTGTTTGCCATCGATTGCACCTACACAATGAGGAAAATACCACAAGTTGAAGAATCTCTTTCCCACTTTAAGCCAGTTTTCTTCGGATGGCTTGGCAATCACCCGATCTTTCAAAACGACCCAGATCGCTCGACAAGTTTCGCTCACCAGGTTTGACACCGAACTTTTCGACACGCGGAATGCATAGGAAAGAGAGCCCATGCTGTCTCCAGCTGCCAAATACCTTCAAAATTTTTAACCGTTATAAGACATTTGACTTGACATGAATTATTCAATTTTGGTTATATAGGTCTAGGCCATTGAGTTTGTCACTATGTCTAGGCCTATGTTTTTAACCCATCTCTACTCACCTCAGTGTAATTGATAATCGTTCTGCGGGAGATATTACATCCTCTCTTAGCACAGTAACCTTGGATATCATTGGCCCAGCCAGGTTAAGGAGTTCATCGAATTTTGTGGGAGACATACGATGAAAATTGAAAAATTGCTCATGGTCCCCTAACCTCATTTCCTGTATGAGATTCGCGTAATATCCTTTTTCCCGTCTTAGTAAGAACATGGGACGGATATAAAATCGTCTGGGTCTTTTTCTAACGTGATTCATTAGATATATAAGAGCTAAGTGTCTTCGCCGACGCATTCGCAGCCGATAATGGTACATTTGTAGGTTATCATAATCTTCATCATTCATAGCGACCACCGCCATTTTGAGGAACTACGCCTACTTTCAGTTTAGTGACAACGCCAAACAGTAAACAGCTTCGAGCGTTGAACGCGTGTTGCAAGTTGCATGTTGCGGGTTGCGAGTTCCTCAACGCTGAAGAGTAAACGAACCTTAATGTTGGAGTGTGCAGTTGCCGAGCTGGCCATGAAGGCCGATTCTGTAAGCACCAGGCCATTTTGCATAAGCATCTTGGTGTGATGTTGCCAAACATCCCTCCAATAAGCGCTCGTGACAGATATGAGCTTGCTTGTTTAGCATTGGGTAATAAGTGTCCAAATCCAACTTTCTTCAAGGTAGGTTTTTTGTAAAATATAATAAAAATGAAATAAATTTAAAACAGGCCAAGATCACAATTCAGAATGTATCTATAGGTCAATGTTATTATGGTATTCTTATTTAAATGATTGATCTTAATTTAATTTATTCACTGTACGCTCCTAAATGTAAAAAATTAATTTTCTGTACAAATTCTACCATCATGAATTGCAGGAATGTTGTTTTATTCTTCTTACAGGACAGAGGTAAGAATTGAAAGAAAGTAGATTTCTATTAAGAAATAGGTCTACGGGCTAATCGAATATCAATACCGGTAATTTTCAAAGACCGATTGTAAACTATAAATCAAATGAGATTTCCAAATGTATGAATGTAGGCCTATGATTATAAATTTAAACTTACAACCTATGGGTTGGATTTTAAATCACAGTCCAGGGTCTACAGGCATTACAGGGAAAATAAGTTAGGCCCTACATTAGAATTTGTATCTACATTTAAAATACCAAAAATAGATCACTATAGTATTTTTGCAAAATTAACTGAATACATTTTTAGTAAAAAAAAAACTTGGGTGTAACTTTGCAATGAAACATAAAAAATATTTTTCTTACAAATTTTAATTTTGTATGCCAAGGCCCTATGAATATTTATAAAATAATTGAGCCTATTTATATGAGCACAAGTTTTCAGTGCAATCGGTGTACCTATTCACAAGAATAAAAAATACATTTATAGGTCTACCGATAATTTTATAGTAAGTTCCATCCTTCTTCCTTATCTTACAACGTGCAAACAACTTACTAGCTTCTTGCAACCTAACAAAGCTACAGTAGTAATGTTAGGCCTAGAGATGGACTATATAGTGAACTAAATGTTGGCCTAGATTGACTAAAGCAGTTAATATAGTCAACATTTTTATTTTTAGGGCCTTAAAGATACTGATGATGAGTTGCAAGTACACTATGAGGAAGAGATTGGTACTCCAAGCCTAAATGAAGCAGATGAAAATGTAACTGGTGTAGGTTATCGTGGTGACGACTCAGTGGTAAATCCTGTTGAAGTGGAAGAGATGGAAGTTGAACAAGGAAAATTGTCACAGGAATTAACACGGATTCAAAGTTTCATCAGCTCAAAAAGCACTCCTTTCATAGCGAAACTAGTAAAGAATTTGAGTAATTTTCAAAATGAAACAGACCTTATAGGCAAACTTCTACAGATCAACGCTTGCTCATCATCCCGTAGGGGTGGTAAAATTCGAGTACAACCAACATCAGTCTCAAGGAGAAGGGATGGCGTTTCTCGTGGTTCAACAAGAATTCCGATGGGGAGACCGACAACGACAGGAACAGCGGCCAGGAAAATAAAGAAAAGGACCCATCAACTATGCCATAGCATTAATGCCAATGTAGCACATGCCAAGTCTAATGGTGCAGGGCATTAATATACACTAGTTGATGAAGTACAAAAGTTTTGAAAATTAGTTTTAAATAAACTTAAATGTAGGCCCTAGACATTGTTTTGCAAAGTAAATAACTGTAAATATGTAAATATTTTCTATTTAAAGAAGTAGGACTAAGTTATCAAAACCAAAAAAAAACATGTACCTGTATCCATCTTTTATTGTTGTAAGACTCAACCCAAATGAATATAAGCTGGTAGGCAAGAACTTTAAAACTTTAATCTACTTGGAATAAAGACATAACTGTTAATACCATAGTTTAAGAAATGTGTTTAATCCCATAATTTAATTTCTTTTAACTTCCAATGGCAACCTTAATAGTAATAGGTTTTCATCTTCATATTATATATAAATGCTATTATATAGTGTTGTCATGTGAATTATACATTTGTATTTAACCCTTAAAAATGCATGAGCTCAGAGCTGAGACCTGTGCTCCACACAAGTGGAGTCTTACCCCGGGATACGGGTCAACGAACTCAAACGCAAACCGATGACAAGGGAAGAAGGTGTCCACCCCAAAGTAATTGTTATCCACGTTGGATCAAACAACATGAAAGGAAATAGGGATAGACTCATCTTGACCGAGATGGGAGAGCTGTTAGATGAAGGGTTTCAGAAATATGAAGGAGCCAACTGGATTATGAACGGAATCATTTACAGAGACGACGTGCCAGAATCTACAGTAAACAAACTAAATGACAGTTTGGCGTGGCTCTGCAATGAAGAGAACATCACATTTTACAATCCCAATGACGACATACAGGGCACGGATGCCGCAACAGACGGAATTCACCTGAACTATAAGGGCTCAAAAGCTTTTGCGGAATTAATAAAAGAACATGTTAAAGTGGAATTGGATTGGCGTACAAAAAACTAGTGAAAGAAGGGGGTCTACAGTTGTTATTAAAATCCAACGAAGTGTTTGATAAAAGCCAAATAGACATAAGTGAAGTTTCTGATGCTAGATCATTAACTCAAGAAAGTGAGAGTGTAGCATTTGAGCCTGAAAAAAAATGTGCTAATCATACTAGAAATAGCCTGAGTAGTACCGATAGTATTAACTATAAGGTAGTATTAAAAAATGGATTCAGTAGGCTTGCAAGTAAAAATGATGAAAAAATGGGTAAACAAGCAAATGAGAACAGCAAGTTTAATACTGAAACAATTAGCAGAAGCTGTGAACATAATGGTATAAAAATAATCCAATTTAATTGCCAAAGCCTAAGAAGTCAGAGTAGAGTTAGAAGACTGAGTGACATTCTAGACAGCTACGACCCAGACATATTCATAGCTACCGAGACCTGGCTCAATACGGATTTCCTAGACAGCGAGATATTTCCGACTGATTATGTAATTTATAGAAAGGACAGAGAAACTATGACATGGGGAGGGGGAGTGGTAATCGGAGTTAAAAGCCTATATGTGACTGAAGAAATACCAATAGAACTGCGAGAGAAAGGGAGGAAAGATGAAATTAAAGCGATCAAAGTTAAGAATACGAGAGGAAAACAGATAATAATCATAGGAGTATATAGACCACAAAATAGTGATTATTCAGTAATACAAACTATCTCTGAAATAATGTTACAAGAAGTATTTAATGGGAAGATAGTAATTATAGGAGGAGATTTAAACATGCCAAATATGTCATGGAAGCCGAGCGAAATTGCTCAAATTGGGGGAGGAAAGGGATCTGAGCTCGTAAACAAATTACTTAGAGACGAAGGATTACATCAATGTGTAGAAGGGAACACAAGAGGAAATAGTTTGCTTGATGTCTTCCTAGTAAGACCAAAAGAGATTATAAATAATATAGAAATAGCAGAAGGAATGAGTGATCATAAACTAGTACTACTGGAGATAGGAAACGAAAGAAGACAAGTAAATTGCAAAGGCAAAGTCGTATTACAGTACAAAAAAGCGGATGTAAGAGGCTTAAACAATTTTCTAATCAGAAATTTTAGCAAATGGGCTGAACACGGAAAGACCACAGGCCTAGATGAAATGTGGACAAGCTTTAAGTTACTGATTCTAGAGAGTATGGTATTCATACCAACAAAAGTTTTGAGTAAAAACCCAGACCCAGAATATTTCAACTCGGAACTGAGAAAACTTAAGAAAAAATGTAGAATAAAATATAAATATAGAAATAACAGTGATATGGATAAATCTGTCTTCAATGCACTTACCAAAGAACTTGGGACAAAGAAGAAAATAGCACAAGACGAGTTTATTAAAAAATTATTGACAAATGATGGGACTAGTACACTAAACGAGATAGAGCAAAAGTACTACGGGTATCTAAGACGGAAAGGCATCAGCACAAACAATATCGGAAGCTTATACTGTAAGAAGAGTGGTACCATGATAATAGAGGATGTAAACAAAGCAAACCTGCTAAATACATTCTACGGAAGTATTTTTTCAAAAAAACAGAATATATATGCTGAGGCAATTTTGGGGGATAAGGACTGGGAAAAAGCAGGAAATTTTGAATTCCAGGATAAAGATATATTTAAAGCTATTCATGATATGAAGCCTCATAAAGCTGCAGGAGTGGATAATATAAGCATAGACTATCTTAAGATGGTGCATAAAGCAATAGTACCTTACCTAAAAGCAATATACCTTGTATCCATAAATAATGGACACATCCCGAATGACTGGAAAAAAGCAATGGTGACGCCGATTTTCAAAAAAGGTGATAAAAAAGACCCTGGCAACTACAGACCAGTAAGCCTTACATCGATAGTTTGTAAGATAATGGAGAAACTGATAGGGAATTATATAAGAGAGTATTGTGAGAGAGTCGGTTGGTTTGACGAAAGACAACATGGATTCAGGAGAGAGTACTCTTGTGAGTCGCAGCTGGCTTGTATGGTTCAAGATTCAAGTGATACATTGGACCAAGGGGGGAAAACAGATATCCTGTTTTTAGACGTGAGTGAGGCATTCGATACGGTATGTCACTTTAAGCTAGAAAAAACGATAGAAGGAATGGCAATAGATGACAAAGTTAAAGTATGGATAGTAGTGTTCCTCAGAGAGCGAACACAGAAAGTGAGGGTAGGAGACGCAATATCGGAGGAGATAAAGATTACGTCAGGAGTGCCTCAGGGCAGTGTACTTGGACCCTTGTTGTTTCTTATATTTGTAAACAATTTACCGAAAGATATAAAGTCAACAGTTCGTATGTTTGCTGACGACTGTGCAGTATACAGAAAAATAGAAAATGTCAATGATAAAGTGAATCTACAGAATGATGTAAATATAATATATAATAGACTTATTGATATGGGATTGGAACTCAATTGTGCAAAAAGTGAACAGCTGACAATAGGAGCGAGAAGGGAAAATGAGACTGAGGTACAATACTACAAAATAGGGACAGAAATTGTAATGAAAAAGAAGTTTGCTAAATACCTTGGGCTTACAATAGATGAACAGTTAGACTGGAGCAAACATATAGACATAATCACAAACCAGGCATCCAGAAAATTACATTTTGTAATGAGAAACCTGGCCAGAAGTAGCAAAAAGGCAAAGGAGAAGGCATATCTCACACTAGTAAGGCCCAAGCTAGAATATGCTGCTGCTATCTGGGATTCCGGTACAAATGGAATACTAAATCAAAACAAAATAGAAGCGGTCCAAAGACGAGCAGCCAAATATGTTCTAGGGGGAAGGCAAGTGCGGCTAAATATAGAAAAAGTAAGCATTGATGACCTAAACATAATTAATTTAAAAGAACAGCTGAAAATTAGAAAGTTAAAAGTTGATGGAAAAAGGGCTGACCTAATCATTAAACTTGAGGAATCACAAAGCGAGGAGATGAATGAACTAGAAGGAGAAATAGATATCAAAACTTACAAATATAGGAGTGTCACTAAACTACTTGAAAATTTAAAATGGGAGAGCTTGCCTCAAAGAAGGAAAGTGGCACGGCTTACTTGCTTATATAAAGCATATGTGGGGAAAAATGCATGGAAGGAAATAGGAGGCAGACTAGAGAAAGCAAGTTATATTGGGAGAAAAGACCATGTACATAAACTTAATAGAAAACATTTTGGAAAACGAAAAAGCAAAAACTCTTTGATTGAAAAAGGTACGTCCGAATGGAATGAAATAACTGTCGGTAATACTGGAGATATATTTAAATCACTCAACAGCTTCAAAAAAGGTATTAAACGTTTGTACAGTACGCAATAGACCACAGCAAAAACTATCAGCGCTCCAGCTAGCGAACTAAAATCAGCCGCATTGCTTCATGGGTCCAGGGTGTGACGAATTGGCGCGAGTTCAATACTTTCAATGCCGCCAAATGGTAAGTCTATGACATGACTGGACTGATGAGGAAGAGTTTTAAGATAGGTAAAGGTAAGGCTACTAGTATTTTAATACCTTCTATTAAAATAAGGATAATATTAATAACAATAATAGGAGCCTTCATTTTCGAAGCTGAAACAGTGTTTAACAACACAAGGAGAACAACCACCATGTAAATAAATGATGTCCACATGCCTCTATCAATATAATGCTAATCAATGTTGATATTGAAGTACCAGTATGGGAATTGATAATGATTTAAACCTTTTCCAGGTGCGTGCCTCAGTTGAAGAGCCTTAGGTAGGCCTATACCATATAGAAACCTGTATAGGCCCACACACAATGTAAGCAGCAATTCCATTAAATTTATTTACTCATAATTATTGTTTAGAACGAATAGGCCTAGGCCTATTAGAACTGATTTTGAATCAGAAAGTTCTTATATTATGTACTTTATTTTTAGGCTAAGCACTTCATCACTGGAGAACATTCCAGGAAACTGTCGTGACGGTCCTGGCTCCGCTACCCGTAGCCCTAGTCAAGGACTAAAAGACTTGCCCAGAGGAGGCTGGACGAAATTAACTAGGAGTTTTCCAGAAGGATATTCCGAATCAGGAATAGAAAATCATTTCCAAACATCGAAAAAGCATTATCGAGCTGGGTACCGGATGTTCAAATCTGGGAAAGTAACAAAGGTTCTCCTAAGCTATGCCTTACCTAACGTATTTTGCAAAGCTATAGTTCAGGCCTCATATTCCCTCACCACTCACTATGCTGTTGAGGTCAAATTGCAGCATGTTAGTGGCAAGGTAGAATCTGCATTTTGCAGATGTGTTGCAGGTATAATAGGCACTTGCAAACATGTGTCGGCTCTTCTCTGGTACCTGCTTGACATTCAGTTGACAGGACAGAAGTTTGTGCCAGATGTGGTAGCATGCACCGAGAAGGAGAGACGATGGGGAACTGGAGCAAAACTCAGCAAGGTAACAACCTCTAAATTCCACGAGCTGGTTTTCATCAAACATGCGCCAGGGAAAACAAATAGACCTAGGCCTAAAGAAAGTAAGCGGAAACCCGACTTGTTTGAGGCTCAGTTAACAGCGGAAATTTTAAATTCCCTAAAATCATCGTTAATTAGCCAACAGTTGTCACCCATGCTGTGTTGCACAATTGCCGACAATATGATACCAATACAGCTGCCCTCATCTTTGCCAGATCCAGCTGCCCCTGTCTTTGAGCCTACCGACGATGGATTAGTCTCCAAGTCTGCTACAGATCTACTGATCGCACGTGCCCGCCGCATTCCCATAGATATTTTATGGTACAAGGAGACACAGGATATTTGCAAAATTGACTTCAAAAGTTTAGCATGTGATTTGGTGTCGCTAGCCGAGGCTCACGAACTGGAAATGAGAACGCGGGACCAGAGCTCATCAGAACTGTGGCATTCTGAACGTGAATGGAGGATAACTTCATCAAAATTCAGGGATATTGTTGGAATGAATGAATGAATATTGGGTTTTAACGGCGCGTCAACGACGGGGTTATATTGCGCCAGTGCGGAACTAATTTGATTCAATTGAGGAATTAACTGCGAAAGGTACTCGAAATCGCTATTAGACTACTTATGATTATTAGGAATCACTAATGTACAAGATGTCAGTCATCTCATCTCCGGTGTAAAAGGCCGGAGTATGGATAGTACAAGATACTACATTTATTCTGTGATATACAATCGATACCGATTTGACTAGATCTCACAACTATGACATAAACCCAACTAAAGAATTAATAACAATAACAGTGAACAATTAAAACATGCTGCGGTGTAAAGAGCCGAAACATGGATAAAAACAGCACAAATAAATGACACTCAAAACAAGTTATTCATTTGTACTTCGATTTGACTAGATCTTATATTCACAACTATGGCTTAAACCCAACTAAGAACTAGTAACTATAAAAGTGAACAACAATTAAAAGCCTGCTCCGGTGTAAAAGACCGGAACAGGTGGAGTGAGAACACTAATAAATAACACTTATATCAAGTTAAAAACACCTGACTCTTTCAGATACACCATCAAGCGATCAACAGCCGCCTGGTTGTCACCAAGGATCTGTGACAGGTCTTCCGGCATGCGCAGGCGCCGGCGCAGATCCCGGAACCTGTCACAGTCGACCAGGAGGTGACGAACAGTGAGTGGCTCTAGGCACTCCTCACACTCAGGCGGCTCTTCGCGCCTGAGAAGATGACCGTGGGTAAGTAAGGTATGTCCGATGCGCATGCGTGTCAGAACAACTTCCTCCCTTCTGATCACCCTGCTTGAAGAGCTCCATGCATCAACAACTGGTTTAACTGATTTTAGTTTATTGATACCAACCAAGTTCCATTGATTCTGCCACAAGTTCCTTACATGTATTTTAAAATCATTTCTCAGGTCACTTGGTGGAACATCCCTATAATCTATCCGCGTTCTGAGAGTAGCTTCTTTTGCTGCCTGGTCTGCCTTCTCGTTGCCAAGTATTCCTGCATGACCAGGAATCCAGCAGAAAACTACTTTATGATCACGAACAACAAGATCGGCAAGCAGAGTTTGGATCTTTTGAATCAGTTGTTGTGTGGGGAAGAAGTTGGTCATGGATTGTAGTGAACTGAGAGAGTCTGAGCAAATTAAAATCTTTGTAATCCCTTGATGCTTAACATATAACAGCGCTCGATAAATTGCGTAGAGTTCAGCAGTATAGACACTGCAAGAAGGATTCAATTTGAATTGCACATGCACGTCACCCATGGTAAAAGCACACCCTACTGCTGAGTTCAACTTGGAGCCATCAGTATACATAAAAGTGTAATCTTTGTACAAGTGACACAGTTGGAAAAAGTATTGTTTGTACACTGAGTCTGGTGTAGTAGCCTTGGAGTGCTGGGCTAGTTGCATCAAGCACACAGGCTCAGGAACAGTCCAGGGAGCAGTTCTACTAAATCCTACAACTTGGACAAATGGGAGCAGTATATTGTTATTATCCAACAATTCAGAGACCCGAATTCCAAGAGGTCTGGTGGCATTGATTCTACTCGCATAGATACTTTTATACCGTGGGGAAAAAACTGTGGAGTAGGCAGGGTGTTTCGGCATGCCACGGAGTCTCGAGATAAAACTGCATATCAGATACTCTCTTCTGATGTCGAGAGGAGGTTCGCCGGAATCACAATTGATGCTAACAATATGGCTGGTTCGGAAAGCTCCTATTGCTAGTCTTAATCCTGTGTTGTGTACCGTGTTCAATGTTTGAAGGTATGATTTCCTGGCTGATGCGTAGACAATAGAACCAGTCCAGTCTTGACCGGATCATGGCTCTATAAAGTCTAAGCATCGACACTCTGTCTGCACCCCAAGAAGTTCCGGTGAGTATCTTCAGAATATTCATTGATTTTAAGCACTTTAATTTTAGTTGTTTCAGATGTGGCTTCCAGTTTAACTTCCGATCGAACGTCATTCCTAGGAATTTGACTGATTCTGATACGGCAAGTTCTGAACCGTAAAGCTTCAGTGCAGGCTGTGGTTGAAGACCTCTCAGCCGATTAAAATCAATGCATGTTGTCTTGCTAGCAGAAAATTTGAATCCAGTTTCATCAGCCCAACGTTCTAGCCGTGAAATTGTTAGCTGGAGCTGTCGTTCTGCTGTACTCAGCTTGGCTGATTTACAGAAAATCGCCAAGTCATCTACGAAAACTGAACAAGTAACAGTTGATTTGATATTCGAGACGATTCCATTAATAGCTACAAGGAAGAGGGAACAACTTGAAACGGACCCCTGCGGAACTCCATTTTCTTGGTTGAAAGATGGTGATAAAATATTTCCAAGTCGTACCTTGAAGCGTCTGTTTGATACGAAATTGGAGATAAAAAGAGGCAGATGTCCTCTGAAACCCCATTGATGAAGAGTTCTTAAAATACCATATTTCCAGGTAGTATCGTAGGCTTTTTCCAGATCGAAAAAGACTGCGAGAAGATGATGTTTGGAAATGAATGTGTCCTGGATCATGGCTTCGAGGTTGATGAGGTGATCGATGGTCGATCGGTGGCGGCGGAAACCAGACTGCTGCACAGCAATGAGATTCCGCGTCTCCAGAACCCACATCAATCTACGATTAACCAATCTCTCTAGGATTTTACACAGGCAGCTTGTGAGTGAGATGGGTCGATAATTTGAAGCTAGCTTACGATCTTTTCCAGGTTTCAAAATGGGCACATTAATGGCTTCTAACCAAGAGGCTGGAAAGTCATCCGATTGAAATACTTTGTTGAAGACACCCAGAAGATATTCGATGGCATTTGATGATAGATTCTTCAGCATGGTGTTGTGAACTAAGTCTGGCCCCGGAGCGGTATCTTTCGACTCGCGTATTGCTGACGTTAGTTCCCATAAGCTGAAGGGATCATTATAGCTGTACACATAATTATCACATTTAAAATCCAATATTTTCCGTTCTTCCAAACTTTTCTTCAGGAGAAATCTGGGAGAGTAGTTGCCCGAACCTGAGACACTACAGAAATGAGCTCCTAGCGAAGTGGCTATTTCTTCTGGCGATGTTATAATAGTATCATTAACTTCTAGGCCAGATATGCCAGCACTAGCAAACTTACCGGATATCTTTCTCACTTTATCCCATATCTTTGTCGTGGGTGTACGTTCAGTAATTGAAGAAACATACTGATTCCACGACATCTTACGTGATTGTTTAATAATGAACCTAGCTTTTGCCCTCAGCCTTCGAAAAGCACCAAGGTTCCCTGCTGTTGGATGAACATTGAAAATACGTAGAGCTCTTTTCCGTTTCTTGATTGCCTCAGCACACTCGTTGTTCCACCACGGTACTGGAGTACGGCCAGGCTTACCAGATGTTAGTGGTATGGTCGCCTCAGCGGCTTTAATGATGGTGTCTGTGACATATGTCACCTGTTGTTGAATGTCAGGGAAGATCTTATCGTCTTCAAAGACGACGAGCTCCCTGAACCGACACCAATCAGCGCGCTGAAGCTTCCACTTGCTGTGTCTAGAATGCTCATTTTGGAAGTTGATGATATCGAGGAAGATTGGGAAATGGTCACTACCACAAAGATCGTCATGCACCCTCCATTCAAAGTCGAGTGAGATGGAGGGTGAGCAAGCGGCCAGATCAATCATTGAGGTAGTGCCAAAACCAGAGCTAAAATGAGTGGGTGAACCAGTATTTAAAAGAACCAAGTTGTTTGTAGTTAAAAAGTCCTCTACAAGAGTACCTCTGCCATCGATATGGTCGCTTCCCCACATGTCGTTATGAGCATTGAAGTCTCCAACTAACATGATGGGGGGTGGTAGTTGTGAGATGAGGTTATTCAATTGTTGGTCAGTCACTCGATCAGCAGGTGGTAAGTAAAGGTTGCAAACAGTGGTAGGGTTAGGGAGGGACACTCTGACAGCCACTGCCTGCAGAGGCGTCCGTAAGGTGAGTTCCTCTGAGTAACAGCTGTCATGGATGGCAATCGCCACTCCTCCACTAGCCCTTTCACACGTATCCTTATCCTTTCTATAAAATGAGAAACCTCTGAGAGTAGAGGTGTCAGTTAGTTTGAAGCGAGTCTCTTGTAGGCAAAGACATTTAATGTTAAAATTAGAAATAAGTAAACGGACTTCTTCGATGTGTGCTCGGAACCCGTTGCAGTTCCACTGCAACAGGGCCATGTTCGTGTTTACTACTTTCTTCAGGTAACCTGAGACCAGCTCAGGCAATGACTGATACTAGGTTCTTTTTAAAAAGTAGGTTTTCCCTCCAGAAAGATTCGCGGGAATACCGGGCTCTGCAGCTACATCCTTCTTCGTTCTGGGAGGACCTACTTTATTTTTCCGTTTTTGTTTAGGGAGTGTGAATCCCTGGGCGTCGGGCACAGGACCCGACACCGGCGGATCTTCGGTGACGGGCGCTGCGCCCGACACAGAAGGTTCATCATCATCTTCACTTTCCGTGACCATTTTTTCCTCCACAGTTTCAGCCTCAGCTTCCGGAGTATATTTAGCTTTCAGCAGTTTCACTAGATCATGTACTTCTGAGTGCAATTTGTCAATTTTACGGTTTTGAGAAGACACCAAGTCTTCCATCTTCTTTTGCTGTTCGATAAGCCTCACGTTTTCTGCTTTCAAAGCGATCAATTCTTGCGATTGCTGAGATGTTATGGTAGCAGCAGCAGCTTTAGCAAAAGAAGATGGGAGGGCGGAAGGCGGAAATAGATTTAGATATTTGCGTCGAGCATCTCGGTATGACAACTTATCTACAGTTCTAATCTCGCTTATTTTCTTCTCTTCCAGCCACTTCTTGCAGCTCTTGGACGAGGCCGCGTGTTCACCACTGCAGTTAATGCAGCGGGGACCGGACACGCAAGGCACTCCGTCATGCTCGTCACGCCCGCAGTAAGGGCACGTGGGCTTCCCTTTGCAGTGTGTCTTTGTATGTCCAAATTCTTGGCACACAAAACAACGCCTGGGGTTTTGTACATATGGCCGTACGTTAAGGGAGAAATAACCGGCAAGAATCTTAGAAGGTGGGTCTCTGGTCGAAAAAGTCAGTATGAGTGATGGAGTAGCAACATCTCTACCGTCCACACGACGAGTAATCCGGTACACTTCAGTTACATGCTGACTGGCAAGTTCGGCTTGAATCTCGTCGGTGGTGCAGCACATCAAGTCTAAGCAGTTGATAACTCCTTTGGATGAATTAAGGGTTGAATGAGCAGATACTTTGATGGGGAACAGATCACAGAAAGATGTGGCTTTGACGATCAGTGATGATTGCGTATTGCTGGCAGTCTCCACAAGCAACACAGTCTTTTCCTTTATCTTAGTCACATTGGCAACGTCACCTGCCAGAGCTTTTATACCCTTTTGGATGGCAAATGGCGAAACGTCTTTGAATGTCAAGTCATCGGTGCGCTCAATTATGAAGAATCTTGGCACGATTGTGGTGTTGGTGCTCAAGTCTTTGACAACTTGTGCACGTGTTATAGGGCTATCATTGAGTCCTCTTATTCTCTTATTGGGGCGGGAAGTTTGACAATTGGGGGGATCCATACATTGTTTGGGGACAACCTATCACAAATACTTGGCTTACTCATGAGAGTAGGGGACCCAACTAACCCATGTTGGTTCTACCACATAGGGCCTTGTAAACAAAACCGGGTCCACTCCATGCTAGCAGCATGAAGTGAAGCCGGTAAATGATTTCCCGTTCAACAAGTGGCGAATAGGAAAGTGCCAATTTTATGTCCGGCCGCTGATAAGCGCTATTGGTCTTCTTGCAAAATAGAAGGAAATGATATTGTCATACAAGACCAACTACTAAGCTCATACAACCAACGCAACTTACTCACGAGCTCAAATGCAAACATATCCGATAAGATCCGAATCATGTCCTGTGCTATGCCATTTTCGTCAACAGTCGTGGGCGATTCAAGCATGTGGAGGGAGGTGGCGAGAAAAATGAAAAGTGAGCGAAGTATGAAGAACAGTAGATGAAAGGTTAGGAGAGATGTGAGAAGAAAATTCAATGCTCAGCTCTCCCTCCACCCACTCCGGTCACCAAAATGGAACCCACTCGACCGAGACGGTCCGAACTTGGTCTGGACCCTCACCCCAGACCTTATCGCCATGGGTGACCCTGCTGGGAGAAAATACATTCCTCCCGACGATAGCCCTGGGGATCACGGGGCCACGCAAGCCCCCACACCACGTCAAGGTGTCCGGATCCTTTGAGGGGGGATATTGTTGGACGGCGAGCTCTAGTGACTCCTGAATTTGTTTCCAAGATTTTCCAGAGAGGCAACTACCAGAGCGCATACATGAAGGTTGGGCTACAAAATGAGGTACTTGCTAATTCTAAATATATTTCAAGTCGGGAGTCAACAACAGTTGAAACATACGAGTGTGGATTTTGTGTGAATCCTGGAATACCATTTTTGGGTGCGTCTCCTGACAGATTAGTATATGACAGTGCAAGTAAAGAGTTAGCTTTACTGGAGATAAAAACTTTCCAAAGCTATGGAGTTAGGTCTCACAGTACGGGAGGCAATAGAAAACAATAACTGTAAATTTCTGTCGAAAACAACTGGTAAGCTGTTAAAAAGCCATTCATATTACCACCAAATTCAGGGACAACTAGCCATCACTGGACTTAGTTGGTGCGATTTGTGTGTTGACTCGGGAAAGGAGATATACGTCGAAAGAATTCCTTTCGACAAAACGTTCTGGGTTGATACCATGTTGCCAAAATTAGTTCTATTTTATCAAAAGTATGTGATAAACAAAGAGCAGTGAACACTAATACTGCCAATAATATGTATGCCAAGGGCCTTTTATTAATGAGGTTGCCGTTTAATACAAAATTGGTAAACGATATTATTGAAACTTTTATATTGATTAAAATTTTCGGTTTGTTTCATCACTCACGTTAGTTTCCTCACTTTGAATTCGTTATCAAATCGAAGTACTAAAATATCGAATCGATTGAAATATCGAAATCGAATGGCAACCTTAATTATTAATAGTCCATTACCGGTATGTAATATAATAGAAGAGGGTGGCTTATTACGGTTACCGTCGCTATAATAATCATTGCCAAGTCAAGTAATTATCAAAGTCAATTACAATTTATTAATCATGTCCTTTAGTTATATACGTTGTCAATTACAATGTATTAATCGTGTTTTTCAGTTATCTAACTTGTGATATTTCAGATATAGCACATAGGTATACTTCATTAGTATTGTTGGGTAACTCGGGTCTATATGTTTCAAGTAATTATGGAAACTGTCCTATAATAAGACTGCATGACTTTTATTGCCAATGTAACTTTTATTAAAAGAGTGAATAGTATTTCCTCTTGGTCAATTACAATGTATTATTACCGGTATGTTATTTAGTTTGCTACCTTGTGATTTTTGAGTTACGTGTTGTTTATAATCTATATTCTATAAGTATTGTTAGATAACACATTGACATAGGCCTACAAGTATTGATACATTACGGGTACTGCTGGTAGACTTTTTGGTATCAATTCCTAAGTAAACGTATTATTTTTACACTTGGAATAATATTTTACCGTAGTCAATTACAAGTTATAATCATGCTTCATATCTATCTAGGTCTATCATAAACATTATATATATATCATCTTCTTTCATGGAGGATCTAAACCTATTGTTAACTATAAAATATATTTTAAGATGTGTTACAATCAATGTTCTAATCATGCTTTCATACCTATCTACCGGTAGGTCTTTTATATAACCATATATACTATATATCATCTTCTTTCATGCAGGATCTGAACCTATTGTTAACTATAAAATATATTTTAAGATGTGTTACAATCAAAGTTCTAATCATGCTTTCATACCTATCTACCGGTAGGTCTTTTATATAACCATATATACTATATATCATCTTCTTTCATGGAGGATCTAAACCTATTGTTAACTATAAAATATATTTTAAGATGTGTTACAATCAAAGTTCTAATCATGCTTTCATCCCTATCTACCGGTAGGTCTTTTATATAACCATATATACTATATATCATCTTCTTTCATGGAGGATCTAAACCTATTGTTAACTATAAAATATATTTTAAGATGTGTTACAATCAAAGTTCTAATCATGCTTTCATCCCTATCTACCGGTAGGTCTTTTATATAACCATATATACTATATATCATCTTCTTTCATGCAGGATCTGAACCTATTGTTAACTATAAAATATATTTTAAGATGTGTTACAATCAAAGTTCTAATCATGCTTTCATCCCTATCTACCGGTAGGTCTTTTATATAACCATATATACTATATATCATCTTCTTTCATGCAGGATCTGAACCTATTGTTAACTATAAAATATATTTTAAGATGTGTTACAATCAAAGTTCTAATCATGCTTTCATCCCTATCTACCGGTAGGTCTTTTATATAACCATATATACTATATATCATCTTCTTTCATGGAGGATCTAAACCTATTGTTAACTATAAAATATATTTTAAGATGTGTTACAATCAATGTTCTAATCATGCTTTCATACCTATCTACCGGTAGGTCTTTTATATAACCATATATACTATATATCATCTTCTTTCATGGAGGATCTGAACCTATTGTTAACTATAAAATATATTTTAAGATGTGTTACAATCAAAGTTCTAATCATGCTTTCATCCCTATCTACCGGTAGGTCTTTTATATAACCATATATACTATATATCATCTTCTTTCATGCAGGATCTGAACCTATTGTTAACTATAAAATATATTTTAAGATGTGTTACAATCAAAGTTCTAATCATGCTTTCATACCTATCTACCGGTAGGTCTTTTATATAACCATATATACTATATATCATCTTCTTTCATGCAGGATCTGAACCTATTGTTAACTATAAAATATATTTTAAGATGTGTTACAATCAAAGTTCTAATCATGCTTTCATCCCTATCTACCGGTAGGTCTTTTATATAACCATATATACTATATATCATCTTCTTTCATGCAGGATCTGAACCTATTGTTAACTATAAAATATATTTTAAGATGTGTTACAATCAAAGTTATAATCATGCTTCATATCTATCTAGGTCTATCATAAACATTATATACATAGTATCTTCTTTCATGGAGGATCTAAACCTATTGTTAACTATAAAATATATTTTAAGATGTGTTACAATCAAAGTTCTAATCATGCTTTCATACCTATCTACCGGTAGGTCTTTTATATAACCATATATACTATATATCATCTTCTTTCATGGAGGATCTGAACCTATTGTTAACTATAAAATATATTTTAAGATGTGTTACAATCAAAGTTCTAATTTTCGTTCATACCTATCTACCGGTAGGTCTTTTATATAACCATATATACTATATATCATCTTCTTTCATGGAGGATCTGAACCTATTGTTACCTATAAAATATATTTTAAGATGTGTTACAATCAAAGTTCTAATCATGCTTTCATACCTATCTACCGGTAGGTCTTTTATATAACCATATATACTATATATCATCTTCTTTCATGGAGGATCTGAACCTATTGTTAACTATAAAATATATTTTAAGATGTGTTACAATCAAAGTTCTAATCATGCTTTCATACCTATCTACCGGTAGGTCTTTTATATAACCATATATACTATATATCATCTTCTTTCATGCAGGATCTGAACCTATTGTTAACTATAAAATATATTTTAAGATGTGTTACAATCAAAGTTCTAATCATGCTTTCATCCCTATCTACCGGTAGGTCTTTTATATAACCATATATACTATATATCATCTTCTTTCATGGAGGATCTGAACCTATTGTTAACTATAAAATATATTTTAAGATGTGTTACAATCAAAGTTCTAATCATGCTTTATACCTATCTACCGGTAGGTCTTTTATATAACCATATATACTATATATCATCTTCTTTCATGGAGGATCTGAACCTATTGTTAACTATAAAATATATTTTAAGATGTGTTACAATCAAAGTTCTAATCATGCTTTCATACCTATCTACCGGTAGGTCTTTTATATAACCATATATACTATATATCATCTTCTTTCATGCAGGATCTGAACCTATTGTTAACTATAAAATATATTTTAAGATGTGTTACAATCAAAGTTCTAATCATGCTTTCATACCTATCTACCGGTAGGTCTTTTATATAACCATATATACTATATATCATCTTCTTTCATGCAGGATCTGAACCTATTGTTAACTATAAAATATATTTTAAGATGTGTTACAATCAAAGTTCTAATCATGCTTTCATACCTATCTACCGGTAGGTCTTTTATATAACCATATATACTATATATCATCTTCTTTCATGCAGGATCTGAACCTATTGTTAACTATAAAATATATTTTAAGATGTGTTACAATCAAAGTTCTAATCATGCTTTCATCCCTATCTACCGGTAGGTCTTTTATATAACCATATATACTATATATCATCTTCTTTCATGCAGGATCTGAACCTATTGTTAACTATAAAATATATTTTAAGATGTGTTACAATCAAAGTTATAATCATGCTTCATATCTATCTAGGTCTATCATAAACATTATATACATAGTATCTTCTTTCATGGAGGATCTAAACCTATTGTTAACTATAAAATATATTTTAAGATGTGTTACAATCAAAGTTCTAATCATGCTTTCATACCTATCTACCGGTAGGTCTTTTATATAACCATATATACTATATATCATCTTCTTTCATGGAGGATCTGAACCTATTGTTAACTATAAAATATATTTTAAGATGTGTTACAATCAAAGTTCTAATCATGCTTTCATACCTATCTACCGGTAGGTCTTTTATATAACCATATATACTATATATCATCTTCTTTCATGCAGGATCTGAACCTATTGTTAACTATAAAATATATTTTAAGATGTGTTACAATCAAAGTTCTAATCATGCTTTCATACCTATCTACCGGTAGGTCTTTTATATAACCATATATACTATATATCATCTTCTTTCATGGAGGATCTGAACCTATTGTTAACTATAAAATATATTTTAAGATGTGTTACAATCAAAGTTCTAATCATGCTTTCATACCTATCTACCGGTAGGTCTTTTATATAACCATATATACTATATATCATCTTCTTTCATGCAGGATCTGAACCTATTGTTAACTATAAAATATATTTTAAGATGTGTTACAATCAAAGTTCTAATCATGCTTTCATACCTATCTACCGGTAGGTCTTTTATATAACCATATATACTATACATCATCTTCTTTCATGGAGGATCTGAACCTATTGTTAACTATAAAATATATTTTAAGATGTGTTACAATCAAAGTTCTAATCATGCTTTCATACCTATCTACCGGTAGGTCTTTTATATAACCATATATACTATATATCATCTTCTTTCATGGAGGATCTGAACCTATTGTTAACTATAAAATATATTTTAAGATGTGTTACAATCAAAGTTCTAATCATGCTTTATACCTATCTACCGGTAGGTCTTTTATATAACCATATATACTATATATCATCTTCTTTCATGGAGGATCTGAACCTATTGTTAACTATAAAATATATTTTAAGATGTGTTACAATCAAAGTTCTAATCATGCTTTCATACCTATCTACCGGTAGGTCTTTTATATAACCATATATACTATATATCATCTTCTTTCATGCAGGATCTGAACCTATTGTTAACTATAAAATATATTTTAAGATATGTTACAATCAAAGTTCTAATCATGCTTTCATACCTATCTACCGGTAGGTCTTTTATATAACCATATATACTATACATCATCTTCTTTCATGGAGGATCTGAACCTATTGTTAACTATAAAATATATTTTAAGATGTGTTACAATCAAAGTTCTAATCATGCTTTCATACCTATCTACCGGTAGGTCTTTTATATAACCATATATACTATATATCATCTTCTTTCATGGAGGATCTGAACCTATTGTTAACTATAAAATATATTTTAAGATGTGTTACAATCAAAGTTCTAATCATGCTTTATACCTATCTACCGGTAGGTCTTTTATATAACCATATATACTATATATCATCTTCTTTCATGCAGGATCTGAACCTATTGTTAACTATAAAATATATTTTAAGATGTGTTACAATCAAAGTTCTAATCATGCTTTCATACCTATCTACCGGTAGGTCTTTTATATAACCATATATACTATATATCATCTTCTTTCATGCAGGATCTGAACCTATTGTTAACTATAAAATATAGCAAGAGAGCAAGAGAGCAAGAGTGCAGGCAAGAGAGGTTCAAAAAGCTTTTGAGGATAGGTTTGAGAAGTGGTGTGAGATAGACAAGCGTGATGTTGAAGGTCTGTGGTTCAATTTTCGGAAAGTATATGAGGAGGTTAGAGATATGTTGGTTCCCTATAAGGTGTTGCAGGCAAATGCAGATCCTGCCTACTATAATAGTACGGTTAGGAGGCTTAAGAGAAAGGGTAGAAAGATGAGTAGAAAATTGAGGGAGTCAGGGGAGGGAAAGGAAGCGATCAGGGACCTGAGGCGGGACTTAAACAAGGCTAAGAGGGAGGCGAAAGAAAACTTCATGGGTGGTATGTTTAATGAACGTGATGTACAGGGTAGCTGGAATAGAATGTACAGGTTTGTTTCTAGTCAGAAGGGTAGTAGTAAGGAGTTGCCCACCTTAGTTGATCAGGGAGGGAATGAGTGGAAAACGGATAAGGAGAAGGCAGCAGCATTAAATAGATTCTACGGGGAAGTGTTCAATGTGACTGGAATTATAGGGGAGGGAGAAACAACACTGGAGGGGGAGGGGGAAGAAGTCCTGCTTACAGAGGGGGAAGTGTGGAATGTATTGAGGAAACTAAAAAGTGGGAAGTCACCAGGCATAGATGGGGTGCAAAGCGATCTCCTGAAATTAGCGGGTAGGGGGGTTGTAGGTTATTTGCTAAGGTTGTTCCAAGCCTCACTCACAGCAGGTAGAGTACCGCAAGATTGGAAAAAAGCGGAGGTGGTTCCAATTTCAAAGGGAGGGCAAAGGGGCAGGGTAGACAACTACAGGGGAATCAGTTTAACGTCACATGTATGTAAGATGATGGAAAGGGTAGTTATAAAGAGAATAATGGAGAAAGTAGATGAACATAGGGGTATTTCGGAAGTGCAGCATGGGTTTAGGAAGGGGTATTCATGTGAGACACAGTTGTTAGGTTTTGCGGAAGAGCTGGCAGGGGTAGTAGACAAGGGGGGCTGTATTGATGCAGTGTTTTTAGATTTTGAAAAGGCTTTCGACAAGGTAGATCACACTATACTATTAGGGAAGTTGAAACTGTCCATTGGGAATGCTGGGTTAGTTAATTGGATTGGAAACTTTCTTCAGGATAGAGTTCAAACGGTTCGAGTAGGTTCGGAGGTTTCAAGTGAGGTTAAGGTTACGTCAGGAGTTCCACAGGGTAGTGTGCTAGGTCCGTTATTATTTGATTTATATATAGATGATCTGACTAGGGTTGTTAATTCGAGAATAAGGTTATTTGCAGATGATTGTGTGGTATATAGGGAAATCAATACAGAGGAGGATGTAGTAGCTATTCAGGCAGATTTGACGGCACTTAATTGTTGGGTTCAGTTGAACAAGATGGGGTTAAATGAAGGGAAGTGTAAGTTAGTCACCTTTGGTAGGAGGAGAGTGAGGGCTGATGTAGTGTATGATGTAGGAGGGAAGTCACTTGAGTCAGTGGAAAATTACAAGTACTTGGGGGTGGTATTTGATAGACGTCTAGGGTGGGGGAGTCAGATTGAGAGAATAGTAAAAAAGAGTATAAATGCACTAAACTTTGTAATGAGGCAGCTTAGGGGGACAAGTATGAAGATAAAGGAAAAGGCTTATTTCTCGTTAGTGCGTCCCATGGTGGAATATGCTAGTTCAGTTTGGGATCCTTATAGATTAGGTGAGATAAGGGATGTGGAAAGGGTGCAAAGGATTGCAGTTAGAAGGGTTACAGGTAGGGTTAGGAGGTGGAAATGGGGGGAGAATGAAAGGGGGGAGAGGGTGAGAATATTGGAGAGTCCATCTGAGATGATCAGAGACTTGGGATGGCGGGAATTGGAAATACGGAGAAAGGAGGATCGGATCTGTAATTTCTTCAGGGTAATGGAAGGAGAAGGGGGCTGGGGAGAGTTGAATAGGTTGATTGAAAGGAATGAGTCAGGGTATGGGGGTAGGCGAAGTCATGATAGAGCAGTAGTTATAAAGGGGGCTAGATTAGATGTCGGTAAGTTCTCTTTCTTGAATAGGACAGGTAGGGATTGGAATGGGCTTAGTAGAAGTATACTTGAGGAGGATGAAATAGGGTTGAAGCTATTCCGTCAGAAGGTTAGGGAGGCGATAGGATAGGATTGATAGGGAACTTGCCACCGCGCATTTATGTGCAACTGCAAGAGTTAATAATAATAATAATAATAATAATAATAATATATTTTAAGATGTGTTACAATCAAAGTTCTAATCATGCTTTCATCCCTATCTACCGGTAGGTCTTTTATATAACCATATATACTATATATCATCTTCTTTCATGCAGGATCTGAACCTATTGTTAACTATAAAATATATTTTAAGATGTGTTACAATCAAAGTTCTAATCATGCTTTCATACCTATCTACCGGTAGGTCTTTTATATAACCATATATACTATATATCATCTTCTTTCATGCAGGATCTGAACCTATTGTTAACTATAAAATATATTTTAAGATGTGTTACAATCAAAGTTCTAATCATGCTTTCATACCTATCTACCGGTAGGTCTTTTATATAACCATATATACTATATATCATCTTCTTTCATGCAGGATCTGAACCTATTGTTAACTATAAAATATATTTTAAGATGTGTTACAATCAAAGTTCTAATCATGCTTTCATACCTATCTACCGGTAGGTCTTTTATATAACCATATATACTATATATCATCTTCTTTCATGCAGGATCTGAACCTATTGTTAACTATAAAATATATTTTAAGATGTGTTACAATCAAAGTTCTAATCATGCTTTCATCCCTATCTACCGGTAGGTCTTTTATATAACCATATATACTATATATCATCTTCTTTCATGCAGGATCTGAACCTATTGTTAACTATAAAATATATTTTAAGATGTGTTACAATCAAAGTTCTAATCATGCTTTCATACCTATCTACCGGTAGGTCTTTTATATAACCATATATACTATATATCATCTTCTTTCATGCAGGATCTGAACCTATTGTTAACTATAAAATATATTTTAAGATGTGTTACAATCAAAGTTCTAATCATGCTTTCATACCTATCTACCGGTAGGTCTTTTATATACCCATATATACTATATATCATCTTCTTTCATGCAGGATCTGAACCTATTGTTAACTATAAAATATATTTTAAGATGTGTTACAATCAAAGTTCTAATCATGCTTTCATACCTATCTACCGGTAGGTCTTTTATATAACCATATATACTATATATCATCTTCTTTCATGCAGGATCTGAACCTATTGTTAACTATAAAATATATTTTAAGATGTGTTACAATCAAAGTTCTAATCATGCTTTCATACCTATCTACCGGTAGGTCTTTTATATAACCATATATACTATATATCATCTTCTTTCATGCAGGATCTGAACCTATTGTTAACTATAAAATATATTTTAAGATGTGTTACAATCAAAGTTCTAATCATGCTTTCATACCTATCTACCGGTAGGTCTTTTATATAACCATATATACTATATATCATCTTCTTTCATGCAGGATCTGAACCTATTGTTAACTATAAAATATATTTTAAGATGTGTTACAATCAAAGTTCTAATCATGCTTTCATACCTATCTACCGGTAGGTCTTTTATATAACCATATATACTATATATCATCTTCTTTCATGCAGGATCTGAACCTATTGTTAACTATAAAATATATTTTAAGATGTGTTACAATCAAAGTTCTAATTTTCGTTCATACCTATCTACCGGTAGGTCTTTTATATAACCATATATACTATATATCATCTTCTTTCATGCAGGATCTGAACCTATTGTTAACTATAAAATATATTTTAAGATGTGTTACAATCAAAGTTCTAATTTTCGTTCATACCTATCTACCGGTAGGTCTTTTATATAACCATATATACTATATATCATCTTCTTTCATGCAGGATCTGAACCTATTGTTAACTATAAAATATATTTTAAGATGTGTTACAATCAAAGTTCTAATTTTCGTTCATACCTATCTACCGGTAGGTCTTTTATATAACCATATATACTATATATCATCTTCTTTCATGCAGGATCTGAACCTATTGTTAACTATAAAATATATTTTAAGATGTGTTACAATCAAAGTTCTAATTTTCGTTCATACCTATCTACCGGTAGGTCTTTTATATAACCATATATACTATATATCATCTTCTTTCATGCAGGATCTGAACCTATTGTTAACTATAAAATATATTTTAAGATGTGTTACAATCAAAGTTCTAATCATGCTTTCATACCTATCTACCGGTAGGTCTTTTATATAACCATATATACTATATATCATCTTCTTTCATGCAGGATCTGAACCTATTGTTAACTATAAAATATATTTTAAGATGTGTTACAATCAAAGTTCTAATTTTCGTTCATACCTATCTACCGGTAGGTCTTTTATATAACCATATATACTATATATCATCTTCTTTCATGCAGGATCTGAACCTATTGTTAACTATAAAATATATTTTAAGATGTGTTACAATCAAAGTTCTAATCATGCTTTCATACCTATCTACCGGTAGGTCTTTTATATAACCATATATACTATATATCATCTTCTTTCATGCAGGATCTGAACCTATTGTTAACTATAAAATATATTTTAAGATGTGTTACAATCAAAGTTCTAATCATGCTTTCATACCTATCTACCGGTAGGTCTTTTATATAACCATATATACTATATATCATCTTCTTTCATGCAGGATCTGAACCTATTGTTAACTATAAAATATATTTTAAGATGTGTTACAATCAAAGTTCTAATTTTCGTTCATACCTATCTACCGGTAGGTCTTTTATATAACCATATATACTATATATCATCTTCTTTCATGCAGGATCTGAACCTATTGTTAACTATAAAATATATTTTAAGATGTGTTACAATCAAAGTTCTAATCATGCTTTCATACCTATCTACCGGTAGGTCTTTTATATAACCATATATACTATATATCATCTTCTTTCATGCAGGATCTGAACCTATTGTTAACTATAAAATATATTTTAAGATGTGTTACAATCAAAGTTCTAATTTTCGTTCATACCTATCTACCGGTAGGTCTTTTATATAACCATATATACTATATATCATCTTCTTTCATGCAGGATCTGAACCTATTGTTAACTATAAAATATATTTTAAGATGTGTTACAATCAAAGTTCTAATCATGCTTTCATACCTATCTACCGGTAGGTCTTTTATATAACCATATATACTATATATCATCTTCTTTCATGCAGGATCTGAACCTATTGTTAACTATAAAATATATTTTAAGATGTGTTACAATCAAAGTTCTAATTTTCGTTCATACCTATCTACCGGTAGGTCTTTTATATAACCATATATATACACATTGTCTTCTTTTGTGGAGGATCTAAGCCCACTGTTAACCATAAAATGTTTTTCAAGATGTGTTCCAATAAAGTCACTCATTAATAAAATCAATGTTGTGGTCTATACTATTTTTTAATAAACCCACAAGCATTCTAACCTAAATGTCAAATGAATCATCTACGGTAGATTTTCGATCGAGCAAGGGCTCATTTGTGAAATTACTAAGATAGCAACAAATTTTCCAAACTGCATTCAGCTTGTCTGCCATAGAATTGGGAAAAACATACTTCAAAATCCGAAACTGTTTAACTTCTCGAATAACCCTCTCAACATGAATTCTAAGTTTCGCTATTCTGGCAGTCGTCTCCAAATCGTCAACACTAAACTGTTCTTTGCCTCTCATAAATGGAGGGATGTTAAGTCCCACCCCAAGTTGACTCAACCTGTCTTCAATGAGAAACCCTCGGTCCGCCATTACTGAATCATCTTTCTCGAGTTTCTCGTACAGACCCGATTCTTCTGTCATTACTTTATCAGATACTCTTCCGGGAGCAAGGTCTGAGACTAGAGAGATAAACCCGTTTGGAGTGATACCAATTAGTCCCTTAGCTGTGTTATGAGATTTGTACGAAGAATATGTATCGCTCTGTACCCGAAACTCTGAAGGATTTTCAATGAAAAGTTCTGTACAATCAAGAATTACCCTCGTTGATGGGTATTCTTTATTGAATTCTTCCGGCATGAAGTTGTTGACAGTTTGTCTACTAGGCCAAATAGGTACTTGAACAAGATACGAAGAAAGAAAGACGAGCCAGAATTGCCAAATATTATTAATAGTACTTTCGCTTACTTGGAAACGGTATGCTAAATCGTAGGCAAGCAAACCCAAACGAAGCCTGCACAACACGACAAATAGCTCATTCTCTATGTCGAGAGCTTTTGGCCGTCCTGTGTTGACTTTGTTGCTTTTGTCTTTAAAAAGATTATAACCTCTGACAACAAAATCTAAAAATATTCTTAATCTACACTTATTTTCAAACCCGGTGTAAAATCTTACTTTTTTGTCATCATCAAGTATAGAGTTTAATCTAAGAACTTCATTTGGTACTGCTGGCGGCTTCGACTTCTCTATTTTCAATTGTGCTTTAGCAACTTTACACTCAATTCGTAGTGACTCTACTTCTTTCTTCAAATTATTCACCATTTTCTTCAGAGTTTCATTTTCAAGCATTATTTCCAAATTAGATGAAATGGCTTCATCCAGATATTTCTTCATATTATACATAATTGCTGTTTTATTTTCCCCCAATAGAGCATAGCTATGATTATCAAGGTGCTGTTGCGATTCCACTTTCCCCGTTTGATCATTCGCGGTTACGTTACACAATTCTACTTCAGAAGACCCGCCACTGAACAAGGAAGAACTCTTGTAACCAGGTGATAATTTACAACATTGAATAGATTTCTTCAACGCTGAAGTGACAATGATATTGGCTCCTAGGTCTAAGTCTGCCAAAACCAAACCGTGGTTGTTACCATCGACGGGGATAACGCAGTTTTCAATTGGAAGATCAAATCTTGGCGAATCGTTGTCATATTGGAGTGGTAGGACATCATTTACATGTGTGGTGGTTTGGCCTGGAAACAAACATTAATATGGGTAGTAGGCATATCAAACATTTTTCTCAGACCTTAGCTAGGCCATTGAACATTACAAATTCAATGGCTAGGCCTAGCATTGAGTTTGTAACTCTACAAACTGTGGTTGCGTGTAGACTGGTTAGGCTTAGAACTTATAAAGCGTTTTCTTAAATAAAATGAACTAGGCCCCTATGAAAATTATATATGTAACACAGTAAACTACCGGTATATAACGTAGGAACTTTTCCACCAATAGCCTAAAATATATTACCTAGCCTAGGCCCTAACCAGAGACATCGAGTTTATTAATGCCACAGAGTACATAACCTAACTTACTAGTAGTGTTCTTTGAGCTAGGCCTACGTACAGGCCTACTCGTTGGCAGACTTCTGGTTGCATGTACCTTCTTCGGAAATATGTACGGAATTTTGTCCTCATATTTTTTCCTTCCACTTTCATTAAAATGCTCCCCACATATTTTATGGTGATCACTTGGACACCACTTGCTATATTTTCCGTGGTCTCCTGTGCGATTTACGCGACGTATCCATTCGGCCCTAAGTGTCACATCTTTGGGAAAATGCCATGACACATTACGGTTGAATTTTGTGTTGTTTTTGCAGTCAGGAACACAACAAACCGTCCCATAAGACCTGTTACTTCTGGCATCACTCATACTAATTATTAAATAAATAAACTTTCGAATACCAGCCACCTAATAACACACTGTAATGGCTTTCGCGCGCTCCTGTCACACATACATTCCTCAAGTAGCAAATATACTCGCGCATGCGCAGTTAGTTTTTGCTGTGGTCTATAGACTAAAAAATGAAGGCTAAAACGTAAGATGTAGAATGTAAAGTGAAATAATATGTTATTGAAATATCTTAATTATCCCCTCAGGAGGAAACATCACATAGAATATAAGTAGACCCATCAGGAATTAGAAAACAAACTCAGTCACTGTAATTATATTTGCTGATAGCGTGGAAAAAGCCACTGATAATATGAACTTGGCAATTGAGCAGATCAACCTTTGGTTTGAGGTAAATAAGTTGGTACTAAATAATGCGAAAACTAATTTAATGATTTTTAGTAATAAATGGAACCACACTAAACTAGTAAACAATCATCCGGTTGTAAATCATACATATTCTATTGAAGCTGTTAATGTTACAACATTTTTAGGTGTTCAAATTGACAAACATCTTGATTGGCATGAACATATAAATAGTCTGACAAAGAGCCTAAGTAAGTCATGTTTTGCAATCCGTATTCTAAGACAGAAATTTAATCCTATTTTGATCAAGCCCATTTATCATGGTTATTTTGAGTCCCATTTACGTTATGGCATCATTTTTTGGGGCAGTCAATCATGTAGTATCAAGATATTTAAAATACAGAAAACAGTTTTACGAATAATTTTTAAGAAATGTAAATCTCATTCTTGTAGAAGGATTTTCAAAATTTTTGGTGTAATGACTTTGCCTAGCTTATATATATATGAACTCATTATTCAACTCAAGAAACATTTATCATCCGCTGTTACCAATGCAGATATCCATCAACATGATACAAGAAACAAGAATGCATTGCGTGGTATCTCACACAAAACGACCTTGTTCCAACAGGACACAAAATATCAGGGTATATTGTTATATAACGCTCTTCCAGCGTGTATAAAATCAATCGCGTCATTACAGGCTTTCAAAATTACCCTCAAACAATTTTTAATAAAAAAATCACTTTACAGTGTTGTAGAATATTTTTTGGGATGTGATCATAGATGTTGTTAGAGCTTTTAGAATTTCTGACTCATGAATTATTAGCTTTCTTGGATAATTTATTCATGTATTCTTAGGCGTATATTAAAATGAAATGTATTATTAATATTTGTTTTTATTGTTGTCATTCCTACAAGATTGATTAAGGCCTATACTTGTTGAGTTTACTACTAATAACACTATTGAATCACTAGTATTTTTATATTCATATATAGTTAATTATTTTTTCTTATTATTGTAATTTTCATTTATTGGACAATGTGTATGTGTTAGGTATTTATAAAAAATAACACTTACTCTGCTATTATTTTTAAACTGCTGTATATTAATGACTTGCCATATATTGTTCGCACATTTATATGCAACGATCAACATGGATTAATAAATAAATGAAATGAAATGAAAATGAAATTGTTAAACATACTTCATGTAATTACTAATCTGTTTTAATAAATATACAATAAATACAATATCATTGAATGTTTTACTTTATTATTTAGTCAATAGGGGTATTTAACTGTCAAAATTAAGAAAAAACTGTCTACCTTATCAAGATTAATTATCAAGATTTCTACACTACTATCTGAAATATTATTGTTACTTTTTTTCTGTCTTTTTATTATTATCACAAATGTATCTATTTCTACTCAATCTATTTTACAGTAGTATGTAAGGTATGCAATCCTGTAAAGAGACATTTTCTCAAGGAATTTATCTGCTAATACATAATAATACTCAATACCGGTACCTAAATATCTTTACTTGCTGAACAATAAATACAATACAACTAAATTTGGCCTAGGGCCTTAGAAAACATTATTACCATGTTTTCTGCAGGTAGGCCTATAGAATATTGATTTAAGGCCAGTTAAAATGTACGAGGTAAATGCATAAACATCTCCTATTTTGAAACATTTTACTAGCAATACAATTAAATTTTCAACTGAATTTTAAATTGTCTGTTTATTAGGCTAGGCCTACTGATAGTGATAGGCTTAGCCTTAGGACTAGGTCTGTAAACTCCAACTGTGCATACATCAACTGTGTATACATTGAATTAGGCTAGGGGATAGGCCATTGACTTTAGCCATTGAATTTGTCCAAATTCAATGTTTTAGCCTAGGTCGTCAATGTCTAGACCTACCTTCATTTAATATAATAGGCTCTAGCTTAGTCTTGATTTTTAAATTCATCTAAGATAAAATTGTATAGTTACTATAATTACACTTACTGTCTTATAGGCCAACTAGTTGTTTTATTTTTTTTTAATTTCATGACTAAGCTAATTAAAGTTGTAATTTAATTTACTAGGGTGTAATAGGCTATTGTAATTTAAATTAAAGCGAGCTTATTAAATGACGAGCCTGTTTTATAAGAGAGGAAGGGAAACTAATAACCTAACAGCTGAATTAAATTATTAAATGTAACAAAAATGTCAAGTATGTAATGTACCCATTAAAAAGAACTGTCAAAGTATGTATGTATTTTATATAGCATATGCCTAGGGTAGGCCTACTGTCATGAATACACTATATTAAATAAATGAAATAGGCTAAATGACAGCATCGCAATGGCGACAATAAACATTCACAACAGTTTAGGCCTGTAGGCCTATATGATCATAGATTATGCACTGTGTAAGATATGATCATTGATATGATCTAGGTTAGTCTACCTCGTAATGAAGCCTACCGCGAGAATAATAATGAATGGCTACTTACAAAAAACCAGTCTTACTTTACATCTTGCTCCATGGATCTTCATTATTACTGGAAATGTCTCTTGTTCACTGCGTAAAAAACATTATCCCAACACTGACAGCGAACAGCTCGGCCGAAATTCAGAAGTACCAATGTGCGAAATATTCATGCACTAGCGAACACTGCAAGCGCGCTGTTCTATTCCCAACTTAAATTTAACATGGCTCTTCTGGAGATAATGGTCGACTTGAGTTGGGGGAATGCATGCCTTGTAATATCGCGGCCGGGAATCCAGCAGAAGACTTCCCTAGAAGAACGCGTATTGAGCTCGTGAAGGAGAGACTGTACTTTTTGAACGAGGTGCTCTGTATGGTAAAAGTTATTTATTGCTTCCAATGAACTCGGAGAGTCGGATAAAATCATGAATTTGTCATGAGAGCTATGACTTGCATATACGAGAGCTTGATATATTCCGTACAATTCACTAGTAAAAACACTGCACAGTGGACTGAGTTTGAATTTACCTACAACTGAGTCCATCACGTGGGCACAGCCTACTGCGTTGTTGAGTTTAGAGCCATCAGTATATATAAACTTGAAGTCTTTATAAGACGTCGCCTCAGAATGTATTTGTGCTATGTCCATTTTTTGACATAATATGCAAGTATATTCTTTAGGATGTATTTGTTCTATCTCCACTGATATTCCAAGCCAAAACTTGCTTTTAGCACGTATTATGGGAATGCAATTAGTTTATGTCCATTCATCCACACAATGGGCTTCTGTACGCAAAGCTCCGGACAGAGTGCGCTAGCAGCGGACTGCCCTCGTTCTGTAACTGTCTGCTTATGAGCCATGTTATTGTCATCGAGTGATACATGTATGGTTGACTAAGAATTTCTAATTGCTGTTTTGTAGTGTTTTGAGCGTGTTTATTGAAGTGTATCATAAGTTCATTAGTTAATAGTTAAGTTAAGCCCTAGGTATATCTGTACAATTTTATTTATTATCGTGACGTTATGGAAACGTGGACCATAGCGAAGTTGAAGTCGGAGCTGAGGGCTCGTGGTGCCGTGCTACGCGGTAAAAAAGCCGACTTGATAAAAAGATTGCAGGCGTATATACGTAATAATAACTTTGTTGAAGAAGACGCGAACAACCCTACGACTTCAGAAGACATATTTCGTATGGCTAAGCCGACTGCCGACATCTACAAAGATATTCATGGAGAGTCTGTGTTACCGAATGTAACAAGCCAGCGGATTGATCTCTTTTTACTACGGTAAGTTTAACCTAAAAATCCACTAGGCCTAACATCAGTTCATTTGGTAATGGGCCTAGGCCTCGATAGACTTGACAATAGGCCTAGTTTAGTTCTCTCAAACAACTCTTTCATGATATTATGGAAATGTATCTACTAGGCCTGGGCATTTGAATGAAGCTTGTAGAATCAGGTGGAAGGATTAGGCCTATCTAGGCTTACGGAACTCAAAGCTTACGGTACCTTCATTGTTCATTTGATCATTGTTTGAGTAATGATCTTGTTTCATTTGTTTCAGGTTTGGAAAGACATTAACAGCAGGTCCGACTTCCCTGTATAATGGAAAATACCTGCAGTGCGCCAGGTACGCTCAAGGGGACCACAGTACCGGTAACGGGACATTCATCACTGGAATCTGCCGCGCCCAGATGAAGCAAGTGTGCTACACGGTAGATGTATTACTAAATGGAGATGGCAGCATAGCGGAAAGCCAGTGCGAGTGTGCAGCAGGTGTAGGGCCATATGCTCACTGTAAACATATTCTAGTGCTTCTGCTCGCTGTGAAAGATGTTTCATTGAAAAAATCTATAGTCACCGCAGAAGTGTGCACTCAAAAGTTACAAACATTTCACAAGCCCAAGCGGCCTTTTAATGGATCCCCGGTGAAATCTGTTAAGTTGCAAAAATCCGCTAAAATTTCTGACGATACATTTGATCCACGTCCGGTTAATTACCGTAACATGTCTGGATACAAGGATTATGTTAGAAATTTGTGTGTGAACTATTCGGCAGTGCATTCGTCAACTATGCCAATAAAACAAACAATTTCTCCTGCAAACCCGTTTGCTATAGTGAATGATCATACGTATGCTGGCAACGCAAGTGACTTTCTGCTAAGGAAGTTGAAACTGCGCGACATCACAAAAGACGAGTGTGATGAGATTGAGTTGAACACCAGGGGGCAGAGTACCAACTTGGCTTGGAAGAGTGCGAGGTCTTGTCGTTTAACTTCCAGCCGATTCAAAGACATTATACGTGCCACTGAAAGACGGGACATGAAGAAACTGGCCGAGTCCTTCATTGAGCCCCATGTTTTCTGCAGCAAGGCCACTGAGCATGGCATTGTGAATGAGAGTGTTGCGTTGCAAAAATACGAGGAGCTGACAAGTAATGTGGTGCAGAAGTGCGGTTTGTTTGTGGTGGAGTCACATCCTTTTCTAGGCGCATCCCCCGATGGTCTCGTGTGTGACCTAACAGTCGTAGAAGTAAAGTGTCCGTACTCCTCGCGTAACTTTAAAATAACCCCATCGACTGTTCCATACCTTGAAATGATTGACGATGAGTTACAGCTGAAGAAAGGACATTCATATTATTATCAAATAATGGGACAATTATTAGCAACAAAACGTGATTTCTGTGATTTCATTGTGTACACGTATATTGATATGGTAGTTATAAGTATTTCTAGAGACCAGGAATTCATCGACACCATGCTGAATCCACTTAAATCCTTCTTTGACAACTTTTTCTTGCCTGCTCTTTTAGATGCACATATTTATCATGGATATGAGGTTCTACAGTGAGATTATAAATGCAAATGTATTTATGTAAATGTATTTATCATTCATGGATATAAGCGTCAACAGGGAGATAAACAGTGAAATAAATTAATGTTTATTCAAACTTTTTTACACGACTCATCTTTATTAAGCATTCTTACCAACTATTCCCTCTCTGAAATTGCAAAGCATGGCACAAACAGAAAAAAGTTGACTTCCCAATGGAACAAAGTTTGTGTTTAGTTCTTGTTTCAATATTTTGTATGTTTTAGCCAGTCCTATTATACGTTCTACATGCACACGTTTACTTGCAATTTTACGGTCATGAACCACGGTGATACCAGGAAGTTGACTTTTCCCTTTGAGAAATGATGGGATGTTGATCACTATGTCTTTCGGAGCAAATAGATCTTGAACATTAAACCCCCTGTCTGCCATTATATCATCTCCACGAGTACACATATTCAAGAAGCGGCTTCGTTCGACAATTTGTCGGTCACTTGCGGATCCTTCATAGGCTTCGGAACAGTAACTTATCAAACCTCCTGGTGTGACGCCTACAAGAACTTTCAGCGTATTACGGTTTTTGTAAGTTGAAAACGTTACCTGTTGAAAATTAGGATCTTTTGGCTTACAGATTGGGAATTCTGTCCCGTCCATAATGACGCGTGTTTGGGGAAACTTCCTCTTGAAATCTTTCGGCATGTAATAGTGGACCAAATCTTTCGAGGGCCACACGTCTATTTCACTCCATTGAAGTGCCATGAAATGAATCCAGGTTTTGAAAATATTTGAAATGGTACACTCAGACACGTCAAACATCAGACTGAGTTCAAATATTTGCTTATTTAAGCGAAGTTTGATCAAAGTAAGAAAGAATTGATTTTCTATCGACATGTGAAGTACCTGGCTGCCGTAATATCTTAACTGATAAGCTGCAGGGCCTAGAGTTTGCAACACGAACGAAAATTTGGAATAATTTTCCAATCCCGTATAAAAATGTATGGCTCTAGAGTTATGTGTAAATGCTGATATTGAGAATGTAGGGCCTTCAGTGACAGTTTGGCTAGCAACATCAGCGACAGAGCTAAAATTATGAACCGGCAAATTAGCATGTGGTGCGTCAAGATCTACAATTTCTTCATGGGCGACGTCAAACGTATGATGAACAACGTCTCCGGTTTCATTTCGATTTTTTTCCGGCTGATTGAACGTAAACTTCTTCTCCCTTTCCAGTTTTCTTTCATCACGGAGTGTCTTCGGTTTTTCATTCTGCCATGAAAATACGGTGGGCACGGAATTTGGTTTTAGCCTCTTCCGGATCAATGTGTCAAAATATATGTACAATAAAGTATTGTAACAACATTATTGAGAAACGTGTTAGCTATAAATACATCTACATCATATCTCAGAACTAAGTTCCCTGCCACCGTAAGTAAGCTTACCTAGGGGACTAGAACTGCTAAATTAGGCCTTATTGCAGTCGACAAGATATAACCCTGGAGCAAAGTAAATGAAACTAGGCCTAACCTGGGAAATGAATATATATTCAAATTCAATTATGGTCCCAGCTTATAACGCTAGGCCCAGATCTATAATCATTAAAATCGTAAGGATTCTGTCTCAGAGCGCAAACTATATTCTCGATTTGTACTGATTTGCACTTTGATTGATTATGTGGGCCTAGTCAGGGCCTATAGTCACACCCCTCACATGTCAAAGGTAGGCCTAGCCTTGTTATGCATATTAAAATTAACTGAATTCCTATAACGTGGTGCTTATAAAATACACTTATAACTTTCTGACATACCTGCACTTCGACTTTCCTGGATGTAATCGGAGGCGAGAAAATGCCCATGGCAAACAATACTTGTACTTGTAGGAGCCCAATTCTTCCGTCTCACAGCGTTTAACCACACCTTCTTCAGTTTCAAATCTTTCGGGAAAACATGACCCCCTCTATTTGAACACTTGTACACACAACAATTTGGCATTTTGCGCTATAATAAACCGAGATGTAAATTTGTAAACAACACGTTAACAATACTGTGACAGCTGACTAGTCAACCGTGCAGGGCTTTAGCGCACTAGCGCCACGAGTGAGAACATTGTGCAGTGAAGAACGCCATTGCTAGAATGCATTTGTGCTATATCCAACGGCGAGCGGATGTTTGATGGCAACCAATCACATTACTCCGTTTCGTCACGTGGGTCGACGCGGCTACCACAGCTGCTATAAAAACCAAGATGGCTGCGCGCTTGACTGTATCTTGTTGACACTTCTAATAATCATCGTTTACAGGCAAGTATACAAGTTTCAGTGAAAATTGTTTGCACAGTTCGAAACGAAGTATACTAGCTCACTATTTCTCATTTTTGCATATTATCAAACTTGACTTAATTTGTTCAATTTTGTCACTCTGTTAGGAACGTAGGCCTAGGCTTACTGTCATCAGTCTGTTCTGCACACCATGGACAACGATTTTCGTTGTTTGTCGTCACCAGCCCCTCAGCTGCCTTCTGAATTAGAGCCATTACTGGAAGATAATGATATCTTCGGTGATGTTTCTGACTCTGACTGCGGAGATCCAAGCTACATTCAACCGCAGGAAGAATCTGAGTCCAACTGTTCAGATTTTGTGCCCGACACAGACAGTGAAATAATTGTCACAAATGAAGGATGTCCTAGGCCTACCCCTGATGTGGAAGGAGGCCTAATTATCTCCGAGTCAGATGACGCTTCCAGTAGTGATAATGATGTACAGAGAGTTTGTCTGCCGGCGAGGATGGAGGAATTCGACGACGACCACTCGGAAGACATTGACAATCCATCTACGTCTGACCGTCACTCCAACGCTCTGGTGACACCGTCTGAGTCCGACACAGAACACGTGGAGGACATCGCTTCCAGGTATGTTCTCAATAAGTCCACTCTAATTAGGTAGGTCCAGAAATGCGTACTATTAATTATCTCTAATAATGCATAGCTGTCATCAGTGAACTGACATATTTTGTACTATGACAGGCCATATTCTTGCCCTCAAAAACGCAAATGGTTATTGTTGTCTTACACGTTTTGATGCACACATTTCAAATAGGCTATGACGCTTTTTAATGAAGCAGTTTTGCGTAGTAGCATTACCCGAACATTTATCACAGTATTATATTTTACCCCATTGGAAAACACACAGGCCCGATATACTTCGGAATGCACTGTGATGCGATTCTGTTTACGAGTACCGGTAGGCATAAATCGCCCGGGCTAAATGTTCTTTTTAGCGCTGGCAGGGGCAGCAGAAAAAGACAACGAAATTCCGAGACGTGGAAGTGAAACATTCGTAAGAGGCAACGTGCGTGTGGCCAACAGTATCACGACCGAGATAACAATGAACGCCGAGCGCGCGGTGTTCAGGCCGGCTGCGGTGAAACGTGCCGCACAAAATGCCATACGAAGTTGGATATAGGAGAAAGGAATGCAGTCCACAAACAGTTTTGGTCCTTAAGTGATACCAAAAAATCTCATTTTTACTGCAGGTTTGTTGAGGTTAAAAGTAAGAATCGTTGCCGATCTGCAGATGGTGCTACGAGCAGGAGACAAAACACGTTGTCTTACTTTTTAGAGATTCGTGGAGTTAGAATTCAAGTTTGTAAAAAGTTCTTTCTTGACACGTTGGACATAAGTGCAAACCGTATTTCATACTGTCACAATATCCTAGTCAATAAGGAAACGGGACTGCCTAGGTCACCAACGAAGGGAAAAGTCGGTAGTAGGGCAACTAAGGCGGAAAAAGCAGATTCGGTGAGGAAACACATCAACTCTTTTCCGCGAGTTGAATCTCACTATTGTAGGGCATCGTCCATTAGACAATATCTAGATGCAAAATTGTCAGTGAATAGCATGTATCGGTTGTATGTGGATAAGGTTGGAGCAAGCAATGCTGTAAAGCTAAATGTTTACCAAACCATTTTCAACAATGAATTTAATTTAGGATTCTATAAACCGAAAAAAGATCGATGTGATTTTTGCGAGGAGATGAAGTTGAATGCAAACCCATCCGAAGAATTGAAAGCAAAGTTTGATGCTCACAAGGTGAGAAAAATGGAAGGTAAAACCGAGCGCGATAATGATCGCCGTCAGTTCCCGGCCCGTGTTGAGAACGTGACCGCGGTTATAATTTTTGATTTGCAAAATGTTATTTCATTACCAAGGGCAAATGTTTCCAATTTCTACTACAAGCGTAAATTGAGTGTGTATAATCTCACTGGACACTGCTCAGTCAATGGCATTACATATTGTGCAATGTGGCATGAATATACCTCGGGTAGGGCAGGCAATCATATTGCAAGTGCATTAGTACGTATCTTGAAAACTATGGCAGCTGACTGCCCAGGAGTTGAACGCGTCATTATGTGGTCGGACTCCTGTGTACCACAGAATAAGAACTCAATTATGTCTTTGGCTCTTAAATTGTTTCTTGCTGCTCAACAAAATATACAAGTTATTGAGCAAAAATATTGTGAGCCTGGACACGGCAACGTCCAAGAGATCGACGCAGTACACAGCCGTATCGAGAGATATTTAAAAAATGTTGAAATCTTCAGCCCAGTTGGCTTAATAAGACATTTGCTGGCCATCCCTAAAGGCAAAGTAAACTTAAAAATCATTCAGATGAGAAAACAAGATTTCCTAAATTACCAGATTGGCGCTAAAAATGGACTCCAGTTTTCTGTTGTGCCATACGCTCGAGTCAAACATTTGGTTTATGAAAAGAATCAACCGCTAAAAGTGAAATATCGCTTATCATTTTCTGACAACACTTTTACAAACGTGAGATTGGTTCGGGAATCACCACGTGCTCAAAAGTCTAGGAAGAAGCAAGTGCCTGCTCGTTTGGAACTTCCAAAAGTGGGACAGTTGAATTGCAATGTACCAATATCTCTCGAGAAAAAGAAAGATATACTGTCAATGATGCGGTATTTCCCTGCCGTAGATTGCGAGTTTTACAATGCACTATTTGCCTAGGGCAAAACTAATTATAGGACATTTTTCATTATTACTTTTTCATCAGTGTTGTCAAAGTGAACGATCAAGAACGATCAGAAATTCTGATTATTTCTCCTACATTTTATACTTGTAGGCCTACTTATATTTAATTTTACTTATACATGACATATTTTCTGCAATAAAACATAATTTCTGTATATTGCTTTGATTTTCAATCAATTCCATCTGTTTATCCTTCCAAATGCAAAAGTTCTATCTCCTCTTTTTTATTTATCATAATTATTAATGTGTCAAATGATCTATCTCCATTTGATAAGGGCTGTTTATTGGTACAATGGGTGGAAAATTACTGTTTTGAATCACTTGCAGTGATCACCCAGATTGATAGTACTGATAAATGCTGTGAGTTTCCACATTTGATATCTCAATGTTGAACAAAAAATTAATCTGTTTCAAGTGTCTTTATCTCAGCTTAAGAATTGTTGGACATAGCACAAATACATTCTGAGGCGACGAAGAGTCAAGTAACTGATAAAAGTACTGCTGGTATACTGAGTTCGGGGTGGTTGCCTTGGAGTGCTGAGCCAGCTGTGTTAAGCAGACTGGTTGTGGTATCATCCAAGGTGCGACCATGCAAGTACTCATGGCCTGAACATTGGGTAGATTAAAAGAGATATTGTCTAAGAACTCACTCGCACGGATACCGAGAGGTCTAGTGGCTTTCTCCCGCGTGTCATAGATGCGCTTGTAATTTGGGTAGAAAACTGTCTGGTATGTGGGGTGTTTGGGTATGCCTCGTATATGGGATAGGTAGTTTGCCATGAGATATTGTCGTCTACTTCGCAGGGGTGGCTCACCGGACTCACAATGAAGACTGACTACAGGGCTAGTACGAAACGCTCCTGTTGCCAGTCTCATCCCGGTATTATGCACCGTATCAATTGTTTTGATATAAGAGTGTCTGGCTGACGCATATACTATGCAGCCATAATCTAGTCTAGATCGGATCAGAGCTCTATAGAGCATCAGCATACTGACCCGATCGGCACCCCAAGACGTTCCACTGAGAATTTTTAGCATATTCATCGATTTCATGCATTTTATTTTGAGCTGATTGAGATGAGGTTTCCAGTTGAGCTTACTATCAAAGGTCATCCCTAAGAATTTGATCGTTTCTGAAACTGCGAGGTCCAAGCCGGCAAGCTTCAAAGCTGGCTGTGGATGGATAACTCTTAATCTATGGAAATCAATACATGAGGTTTTACTGGCAGAAAAATTAAATCCAGTCTGATTTGCCCATTTCTCTAATTCTCTTATTGTAAGTTGGAGCAATTAGGGCAGGTTGGTTTCCCTTTACAATATAACCTCGTATGACCGTATCTTTGGCAGTTCAGGCATCTGATAGGGTTCGGAATGTATGGGCGTACTTTCAACGAGTGGTAACCAGCCAATATCTGAGTGGGAATTTCTGAAGAGGAAAAGGTAAGAATCAAAGTTGCTGTATCTTCCTCCTTACCGTTTAATCGTCGCGTTATTCTATACACATCAGTCACATTCTGACTTCCTAACTCAGATTTGATTTCCTCAACGGTACAACACATCAGGTTATTACAAGTCACAACCCCCTTCGATGAATTGAGAGAGGGATGTGAAGTGACTTTCACAGCACACAGGTTCACGAAATCGGTGGTTTTCAACAAAATGTCGGATTGAATGCTATTGGCAGTTTCAACAAGCAACACGGTCTGATCTTTAATTTTGGAAATATTCCGAACGGATCCAGCTAAACCGGAAATGGCCTTTTCAATACCGAAGGGAGAAACTTTTCGAAAAGATTTGTCACCGTCGCACCGTTCAATTAATAGAAACCTGGGACTCATGACTTTACTTGCAGTTCTGTTGGAATGCATGAAAGGTAGAATTTGATCTCTGCTGATTGGATCAGCTAATAAAGGTCGGGGTCTTTTCTTTGAGTGGGATGGTTGGTCCCTGTTCATTGGGGGGGAGAGATTGGGGTTTGAATTTGATGATTTCATGTTGGTCCCACGAGAAGCTAGGGAAATAAAAGTCCACTCGCACAGAGCCCCGCATGTGAAAGTAAGGTTACATTAAAACTGGAGGTCACCAGGTATCCAGAGTTCATCGTTTGAGACTACATCAACCTGTAGCCATTCATCCCTTCGGCACGATTGTTTCCACCTTGGGATTAGGTTGGTGCATGTCCATGGTTGATGCTTGGTCGTCAATAAGGCATGGAATCATGTCATGTTCATAGCCATGGTTGTCAACAGTCGTGGGCGTTCTAAGCGTGCAGAGGAAGCCAGCAGAAAGAGAGAGGTAGAAAGAAGAAGAAAGGTGAGAAGGAAGATAAAGGTGAGAGAAGAACGAGAACAGGATAAGACCAGCATGAAAATAGGAGTGGGGGAAGAAAATGGGCTCGGTGCTCCCTCTATACACTCCGGTCACCAAAGTGGAACCCACTCGACCGACGGTTCGAACTTGGTCTGGACCCTCACTCCAGACCTAATCGCCATGGGTGACCCTGCTGGGAGCAAGTGAATTGCTCCCGACGATATAGCCCCAGAGATCACGGGGCCACGCAAGCCCCCACACCACGTCAAGGTGTCGAACCTTCGCGGGGGAAGAGATCTTTGTAATGAGGTATTCTCAAGAGGAAATTACCACCTTTCAAATGGCATTTCTAACTCGATATCTGATGTATGCACAGGCGTCCTCAATTTTGTTGTAATGAAGACTGATTTTAAAGGATTGTAAATTGTATACATGGCCTACATTGTCTCTATGAAAAAAAAAAACAGTGAATAAAGTATGTAAAACAAAACCTTGTATCCGACACATTTTTGATAAATTGTATTTGCAGAAGCTCGTATCTGACATTAAATTTCAACAAGTAGGTGAATTCACTCAGAATGAGTAAAATAATATGAGATGTGCGAAAACAATGAATGAAAAAAAAAACATCGCTAAATAATGAAAAATGTATTTAATAATCAGTTTTTAGTGTTCCCTGCACAATTATGAAAACTTCAGATACGAGGTTTTGCAGTTAGGGTATCGATATAGTGAACTAAATGTTGGCCTAGATTGACTAAAGCAGTTAATATAGTCAAAAATTTTATTCGTAGGGCCTTAAAGATACTGATGATGAGTTGCAAGTACACTATGAGGAAGAGATTGGTACTCCAAGCCTAAATGAAGCAGATGAAAATGTAACTGGTGAAGGTTATCGTGGTGACGACTCAGTGGTAAATCCTGTTGAAGTGGAAGAGATGGAAGTTGAACAAGGAAAATTGTCACAGGAATTAACACGGATTCAAAGTTTCATCAGCTCAAAAAGCACTCCTTACATAGCGAAACTAGTAAAGAATTTGAGTAATTTTCAAAATGAAACAGACCTTATAGGCAAACTTCTACAGATCAACGCTTGCTCATCATCCCGTAGGGGTGGTAAAATTCGAGTACAACCAACATCAGTCTCAAGGAGAAGGGATGGCGTTTCTCGTGGTTCAACAAGAATTCCGATGGGGAGACCGACAACGACAGGAACAGCGGCCAGGAAAATAAAGAAAAGGACCCATCAACTATGCCATAGCATTAATGCCAATGTAGCACATGCCAAGTCTAATGGTGCAGGGCATTAATATACACTAGTTGATGAAGTACAAAAGTTTTGAAAATTAGTTTTAAATAAACTTAAATGTAGGCCCTAGACATTGTTTTGCAAAGTAAATAACTGTAAATATGTAAATATTTTCTATTTAAAGAAGTAGGACTAAGTTATCAAAACCAAAAAAACATGTACCTGTATCCATCTTTTATTGTTGTAAGACTCAAATGTAAGACTTAAATGAATATAAGCTGGTAGGCAAGAACTTTAAAACTTTAATCTACTTGGAATGAAGACATAACTGTTAATACCATAGTTCAAGAAATGTGTTTAATCCCATAATTTAATTTCTTTTAACTTCCAATGGCAACCCTAATAGTAATAGGTTTTCATCTTCATATTATATATAAATGCTATTATAGTGTTGTCATGTGAATTATACATTTGTATTTAACACTTAAAAATGCATGAGCTCAGAGCTGAGACCTGTGCTCCACTATATCATTGAATGTTTTACTTTATTATTTAGTCAATAGGGGTATTTAACTGTCAAAATTAAGAAAAAACTGTCTACCTTATCAAGATTAATTATCAAGATTTCTACACTACTACACTACTATCTGAAATATTATTGTTACTTTTTTTCTGTCTTTTTATTATTATCACAAATGTATCTATTTCTACTCAGTCTATTTTACAGTAGTATGTAAGGTATGCAATCCTGTAAAGAGACATTTTCTCAAGGAATTAATTTGCTAATACATAATAATACTCAATACCGGTACCTAAATATCTTTACTTGCTGAACAATAAATACAATACAACTAAATTTGGCCTAGGGCCTTGGAAAACATTATTACCATGTTTTCTGCAGGTAGGCCTATAGAATATTGATTTAAGGCTAGTTATAATGTAAGAGGTAAATGCATAAACATCTCCTATTTTGAAACATTTTACTAGCAATACAATTATATTTTCAATTGCATTTTAAATTGTCTGTTTATTAGGCTGGGCCTACTGATAGTGATAGGCTTAGCCTTAGGACTAGGTCTGTGAACTCCAACTGTGCATACATCAACTGTGTATACATTGAATTAGGCTAGGGGATAGGCCATTGACTTTAGCCATTGAATTTGTCCAAATTCAATGCTTTAGCCTAGGTCGTCAATGTCTAGACCTACCTTCATTTAATATAATAGGCTCTAGCTTGGTCTCGATTTTTAAATTCATCTAAGATAAAATTTTATAGTTACTATAATTACACTTACTGTCTTATAGGCCAACTAGTTGTTTTCATTTTTTTTTATTTCATGACTAAGCTAATGTAAGTTGTAATTTAATTTACTAGGGTGTAATAGGCTATTGTAATTTAAATTAAAGCGAGCTTATGAAATGACGAGCCTGTTTTATAAGAGAGGAAGGGAAACTAATAACCTAACAGCTGAATTAAATTATCAAATGTAACAAAAATGTCAAGTATGTAATGTACCTATTAAAAGGAACTGTCAAAGTATGTATGTATTTTATATAGCATATGCCTAGGGTAGGCCTACTGTCATGAATACACTATATTAAATAAATGAAATAGGCTAAATGACAGCATCGCAATGGCGACAATAAACATTCACAACAGTCTAGGCCTGTAGGCCTATATGATCTTAGATTATGCACTGTGTAAGATATGATCATTGATATGATCTAGGCTAGTCTACCTCGTAATGAAGCCTACCGCGAGAATGATAATGAATGGCTACTTACAAAAAACCAGTCTTACTTTACATCTTGCTCCATGGATCTTCATTATTACTGGAAATGTCTCTTGTTTACTGCGTAAAAAACATTATCCCAACACTGACAGCGAACAGCTCGGCCGAAATTCAGAAGTACCAATGTGCGAAATATTCATGCACTAGCGAACACTGCAAGCGCGCTGTTCTATTCCCAACTTAAATTTAACATGGCTCTTATGGAGATAATGGTCGACTTGAGTTGGGGGAATGCATGCCTTGTAATATCGCGGCCGGGAATCCAGCAGAAGACTACCCTAGAAGAACGCGTATTGAGCTCGTGAAGGAGAGACTGTACTTTTTGAACGAGGTGCTCTGTAGGGTAAAAGTTATTTATTGCTTCCAATGAACTCAGAGAGTCGGATTAAATCATGAATTTGTCATGAGAGCTATGACTTACATATACGAGGGCTTGATATATTCCGTACAATTCACTAGTAAAAACATTGCACAGTGGACTGAGTTTGAATTTACCTACAACTGAGTCCATCACGTAGGCACAGCCTACTGCGTTGTTGAGTTTAGAGCCATCAGTATATATAAACTTGAAGTCTTTATAAGAGTCAAGTAACTGATAAAAGTACTGCTGGTATACTGAGTTCGGAGTGGTTGCCTTGGAGTGCTGAGCCAGATGTGTTAAGCAGACTGGTTGTGGTATCATCCAAGGTGCGACCATGCTAGAACTCATGGCCTGAACATTGGGTAGATTAAAAGAGATATTGTCTAAGAACTCACTCGCACGGATACCGAGAGGTCTAGTGGCTTTCTCCCGCGTGTCATAGATGCGCTTGTAATTTGGGTAGAAAACTGTCTGGTATGTGGGGTGTTTGGGTATGCCTCGTATATGGGATAGGTAGTTTGCCATGAGATATTGTCGTCTACTTCGCAGGGGTGGCTCACCGGACTCACAATGAAGACTGACTACAGGGCTAGTACGAAACGCTCCTGTTGCCAGTCTCATCCCGGTATTATGCACCGTATCAATTGTTTTGATATAAGAGTGTCTGGCTGACGCATATACTATGCAGCCATAATCTAGTCTGGATCGGATCAGAGCTCTATAGAGCCTCAGCATACTGACCCGATCGGCACCCCAAGACGTTCCACTGAGAATTTTTAGCATATTCATCGATTTCATGCATTTTATTTTGAGCTGATTGAGATGAGGTTTCCAGTTGAGCTTACTATCAAAGGTCATCCCTAAGAATTTGATCGTTTCTGAAACTGCGAGGTCCAAGCCGGCAAGCTTCAAAGCTGGCTGTGGATGGATAACTCTTAATCTATGGAAATCAATACATGAGGTTTTACTGGCAGAAAAATTAAATCCAGTCTGGTTTGCCCATTTCTCTAATTCTCTTATTGTAAGTTGGAGCTGACGCTCTGCTGTATTCAAACTAGTAGATTTATAGAAAATCGCTAGGTCGTCAACAAACAGTGAACAACTTACAGGTCTCTTGACGCACTTGGTCATTTCATTTATTGCTATCAAGAATAACGTGCAGCTCAACACAGAACCCTGCGGAACGCCGTTTTCTTGGATGAAGGATTATGATACGATATTTCCTATACGAACACTAAAACTCCGATTACACATAAAATTTGAGATAAAAATTGACAGGTGACCTCTGAGCCCCCAATTGTATAGAGTTTTAAGAATTCCATATCTCCACGTTGTGTCGTAGGCTTTTTCAAGATCGAAGAAAACCGCAAGCAAATGTTGTTTACAAATGAAAGAATCTTGAATCATGGCTTCTAGATTGGCAAGATGATCGATGGTCGACCGGTGGCGGCGAAATCCTGATTGTTGTACAGCAATCAAGTTATTCTTTTCCAGGAACCACGTTAACCTTTCATTCACCATCCTCTCCATGATCTTACATAGGCAACTCGTCAGTGATATGGGTCGATAGCTTTGAGCTTGCTTGCGGTCTTTGCCCGGCTTTAAAATAGCTACTGTTATGGCTTTGAGCCAGGAGTTTGGAAATTCATCATGAATAAATACGTTGTTGAAAACTTTTAAAATAGTATCAGTAGCTTCTGGAGATAAGTTTTTTAGCATTTTATTGTGAACTAGATCTGGCCCCGGAGCTGTATCTTTCGCCTCACGTATTGCCGATTTTAGTTCCCAAATACTAAAAGGTGCATTATAAATCTCATTATCATCAACAAGCTGTGCCCCAGCAGCTACTTTTTTGCTTTCAGTTACGGACTCCTCTAGTAGCAGATTTATAAAGATGTTTTTAGAGTAGGTCTAGTGTTTACGTCCAGTACCATTTAGTATTGGTTTCCTTGAAAATTAAATATGTTCAATTTATCTGAAAATCCTATCTGTAGACCCATATTCAGAATTGTAAGAATTCTTGCTGTTAATGATGATAATGCTTTCCTTTTCCAGATAAAATTATTCATAATTTTTGTACGGTTTCTTTTCCATTGTTTGTAGTGACTCTCTCAAGGTAGCCAAATGCGCTACCCGACAGGAGTCAAGTGGGAGCCACGCGGGGGTGCGTGAAGTAGGCCTACGTGTTGTGCTCACGCCCTCCGGGGGTCGTGAAGTAGGCCTTTGTGTTGTGCTTACGACCTTTCAGTGGCCGTGGAGTAGGCCTTTGTGTTGTGCTTACGACCTTTCAGTGGCCGTGGAGTAGGCCTTCGTGTTGTGCTCGCGGAGTGTGTAATCTCAGCTTATCTGGGGGAGCAAGTTGTCACTCGGGGTGTGACGGTGGATCAGGGGCGGGGATCCGTCGTGTTGGATCGTCTCCGTACTTAAGTGTTCGGTTCTGGCTCTGGCGTGGCTCTTTGTCACGACTTTGCCTTTGCGAGAAGGGGCGGACGTGTCACACTTGTTCTCGTTGCTGATGCATCCGGCTCCTTGTGGGCGAGGAGTAGGTCGTAGGTGGTTTTGCTCACGCTGTGATAGGGCAGTGCCTTGTCGGGTACCGCATTTGGCTACCTCGGCGAGAGTCAACTGACCCTTCTTGCTGCACACCGCCCAGGGATTGGGATGCATCTCTTTCTAATAAATTGAGTTTGTTGAATCCCAGCTTGGCTTCTCTACGTGACCATACAGCCGCCTTCGCGTGATGAGAGTCGGTACGCCGGCTAGGTGGGAGCTACGGCCCCACTCCGGTCAACCAAGTGCTGGTGGTTCAATTGGTCGTTGGGGCCCATTCAAACCCTTCGATCAGGCTATAGCATCACGCTGCTGAAGTGCCTAGGTCGGGACTGTGTGGTGGTCGGAGTGCTGCGCAAGCGTGGCACGACGGCTGCTCCTTCCCGGCACAATAATTACTTCATAAAAGTAATCATCGAGGAGCAGGCCAAAAACGGAAAAACGATGGCTACGCCAAATTTCGGCCAAATCATCAATAGGAAGTCGGCCACAATGAGGCGGAAAAAAAGTTGGAACAGAACCCTGAGCTGAAAAGGAAAAGCAGCACAGATCGAAAGAAAGCAGCCAAGGTATCCAAGTAAACTTTAAATTCTCCGTTCTCGTCTGAATCAGTTTTGCTATCAACTTTGCCTGCATCTTCCTATCAGGTAAAATCATGTATTCCCCCTTCTTTTCATTCCCACTCAGTACTTGAAGCCCCGAATACATTCTTAACGTCTCCTTTACATCCTCGTCAACAGTCATTTTCCCCATACATGTCTCAAGAAGCTGCGAGCTGCAACCCCTTCCAGCAGCTCGAATTACAACTACATTGTGCCTTCCCCTTATGAACAATCTTACACCGCTCTCCATTCAGTTCCTGCAACCTCTACCTCAACTAACATCTGCCTTATTATACTTCCGCCTTATCACAATTTAAACAAAACGCTTTTTGTAATATCGAATAATTTTTAGGACTGTAGTAATAATGTTTGTGTTTGAATTAAAATTATGGATAATTATAGATGTACTTATAGGCCCTACCTACTACAGTTCAAAGTAATGGCCTAAATAGGTCTAGGATGTCAACAATTCAAACTAATACAGTAAAACCTAGATCCATCGTTTTTTAAAGGACCGGGGGACAAAAACGATGAATGAAATGAATATTATTGTTTTACGGCGCGTCAACGGCTAGGTTATATTGCGCCGGAATAATACTGGGTTATTTATTTGGGTTATTTAGAATATGATATTCTTGTATTCACAAATATTATCAAAATCAATTTAAACGATTAAAGAAGGTTATGAGTTTCAGGGTCATCAGTTTAACCGTTTGACCCGTGGAACGCACACCAAAAAAAAACAGAAAGACAGAAAACATACCGGTACTGAGAAAGCGCCATGAAAGTTCCATTAGAGAGACTTCGCCCACGCTCATCCAATTAATTATGTTTTTTGTTTCTAACCCTGTTCACTATTATAGCTGACCTACCCCATTATTGGCTTGCCCAGAGTAGGTATTGTGCTTTATCAAGGTCACTCTGGAATCCATTTTTCCGATTATTTATTCCTTCTCCAGCTCATTGTAGTGTTGTATTGTTAGAAACAGAGCAACTGAATTAGACTTACTGCTCTATTTAATCTCATGCATGGTAATGTTTTTTTTTTCAGGATTATTTCGCCAATTCTTGGTTGTTATGGGGACTTCGACCTGCTTGCTTCAAACTGAGCTTATGCAGTTGTCCTAATATTTGGGCCAGAAGTGCGTGTCCGCCGGAACAAGTTTAGGTGAGAGTTAGCCCCCCTCACTTGAGATCGCCTTGTCGCGATAGGGGGGGCACACCTGGTGCACAACATCACCACCAGATGCCAAACGATCTCCAAACTGACTATGGACTCTGCGAAAATTCTGGATTTTCCCCAGGGGGGTAGCGCCGAATCGGCGGAATCCCCTCTCCTCGACAGGAGCAGCCCCATCGGATCTGGGAGGGGGGCAACAGCGTCTTGGTGGTAACACCGTCAGGGAGTGGAGTGGTCGACCATCTGACTACTCCAACGGCTTCTAGGAAGCTAGCAGGGAAGTGGGGACCCTTAGGTGACATTCAGCCAATAAACCCATTCGCGAGAAAATCACTCGTCGAAAGATCCCCGCCACCTTCGGGGGGAATGAAGACTCGAGCCTCGACGAGGTCGCTGACAGAGGGGGAGATCGCTGATCTCGACCTTGACAGTTCCCCGGTAGAGGAAATCTGCATGAGGAGGCCGAGGGACAGCGAGGGCCCGCGCCTACTTGGGACGACCATCCTGAGGATGCTCGACAAGATAAGGGATCTTGACATCTTGGTGAGGGAAAATGTCAACACCAAGAGGGAGATTAAGGAGACTACGGAGGCTTTGAAGGGTCTTGCGGCGAAGCTGGGGAAAGACAAGGTTTCGTCCTTCTTTGGCGAGTACGCGGACCTGACGAGGTATGAGGGCAAGGTCCCCAAGCAACGGCAGGGTGCAATGAAGACCGCAGGGACCCAAACGAGCTGGGAAACGTCGGGCGCGTCCACTCAAACCGAGGCCTGGAACTGTGGCGACAAGGAGGAACTTAGGCCTGTTAGCTTGGCTGGGGTCAATTCACTGTCTGATGTCCAGGCGGTGGCGGACCAGCGGTGGACCGAGGACCTTTTCCGGAATATCACGGTGAAGGTGGGGAACCCGCTAACTACGGCACATGACACGGTTAAGTGTGTCATAGTTGAGCCCAAGGACCCAGGGATGTGTGAATCCATCCAAAAACTTTACAAGGAAAGATTCCCGGAGATTGGGGGGATCCATGAGGCTTTTCTGGGTCGTCTAGCAGGTCACTCGACGGAAGAACCGTGAGGGTGATATCGTGCAGACGACCCAGAAAATAGTCAAGGCACACTATGATGGGTCGGCAGCCGCGGTCTGGGCCAGCCTTCAGGCGCAGAAGGCGGAGGCCCAAGGGGACCCGGCTGTGGCTATCCATCACCTCAACACAATGTCTGAGGTGAGGCTTAGACGCATGACCCAAGCGATCTTCCGGGATGCGGAGTGTAAAGAGGAGATCTACACCACCAAGGAGCGGAGGCAGGCGACGATGGCAGCTGCTCCACCGAAAACGGTAAGGGATACATTTGCCTTGACGGTGGAGAGCGGCGGGAGAGCCTTCGAGGATGTGCTAAGGGGGGTGAGAGAGGCCATCCAGGATAAGCCAGGAAGTGAGCAGATTCGCTCTCTGAGGAGCACTAGAAAGGACAAACTCCTCATAGTGCAACTTCACCCAGAAAGTTTCAAATTCAGATGTGTAAATTGTTTACGTGTATATAACCATACAAATATCTGCTTCTTCTCACAACGCCCGCTGCGTTGTCCTATAGGTCTTTGTCATCTTTTTAACCGCCAATTCTTCTGAGTAACTATATCATCAGGTTTTATACCGCAACTTTCAAATATGTAAATAATTTTAAGAATTGCATTCATTATACGTATTATATTCATTATTCATTCACTTCACTGGCTGAAGTATGAGTCTGGGAAGATGATACGGCAGAAATCTCGTGGTAGTATTTCACAATTTCTGAGTACAAGATGCAGAAAAAGTTGTCCTATAGGTCTTTGTCATCTTTTTTCCGCTAATTCTTCTGAGAAACCATATCATCAGGTTATATACCGCAACTTTCAAATATGTAAATTATTTTAGGAATTGCATTCATTATACGTATTATATTCATCATTCATTCATTTCACTGGCTGAAGTATGAGTCTGGAAAGGTGATACGGCAGAAATCTCGTGGTAGTATTTCACACTTTTCTGAGTACAAGTAGCAGAAAAAGAAGAGAAAAGAATAAGAGGGGGGTGTTAGGAGATGAACAATGTTCAGAGAAGGAATTACTGCAACAGGTCAAGGAATGTCAAGTACCGCAAGTGTTCATCTCGAACACAGCACGTATGGGCAAGACAACGGTACTGAGCAATCTATCGCAGCGTCTGAAACAAGACCATCCATCTTTGTGGGTAGTTCGAATAGATTTCAATGGCCATACTTCCATCTTTCATGAATGGCAAAAGAACGGCAGAGAAATCGAGGGGGCCGATCAAGCAGTGAAGTTCATTATGACTGAGATATTGAAATCCCATTAGGAGTTACGGCTCCTGGCCCAACGTAGGCCTAAAAGACAAAATAAGGAATCGAGGAAAACAGTGTACGGCCAGGGATGATAAATATCTTCGACACGAGATGGGAAAACATATGGGTCATGAACATGGCGAAAACTTAATAGGTGACGAAAGTAGCAACACATTTGGGGAAGCCGAGAAAAATCAAGCTTTAAAATATCCAACGGGCCTTGGTCATTTTAAAGACGCTATTCTAACAGACGATAAAAAGCACTCTTATTATTTCTTCTGGATCGTGCCGACCTCTGGGACCTTTCCCGTGAGATAAAACCACGGGTACGCGGTTCTCTGCGTATTACTATGAAAAAGTTAATAAAGCTGGTGTCAAGATTGCGCGCAGTTGGTTGTGCTATTCCGAATTGCTCGACTGCGCGTATTGCGAGCCTTGTTGGTTATTTGCTCCAAGAGACAATCCTGAAGGCCTGCGTGTGTTGTCAGTGGAGCACGAAGAAGCTCATTTTCTACAAAAACATCTCCAGGATGTCATCGAAGTGTTTGCGGGAATAAAAGCCAGACGGAAGGCATTTTAGGTGAATATTTCATATAAAGCTGAGTTTTTTTAATTTAAGCAGCATAAGGGTATGTATACACAGTTCACGATACAGAAATTAAAGTAACTCAGTATCTCGCTCAACCTAAAGCTTCAAAATTGCGTAAGGAACGCATAAGTGATCTTGTCAAAAGAGGAAACTACAAACATAATAGTCAAGTATTGATAGCAGGACAGGGTATCATTGTACCACAAAAAAGACCAATGAGTGCAAACCAGATGAGCCCGACACATTTCTTGCCATGTGATGTACGCTTAGGCTTCTTTTCTAAAAAAAAAGCATTACATAAACATTAAGTCAGATACCGAAGTGCACATCCTTCATCAGGTGCAGTTACAGGTAGAGCCCGAGGTGTTCAGTCCCGAGGCTCTTTACTGTTGCCTACTTCATCCATTGCACCTTCTGAAGGCCTAAAATTGAATGTCTTGAGCAGTATGAACAGTGATGACGTATTTTCTGCGATCAAATCTGACAACTTGATGAAAAAAAATTTGCATTCGGTAATGAACTCTATGAAAAATTGGGAAATGATCTAACGTTTGCCTAAACTCACATTCCGACCGAGCCCACGACATGGGGTAAATTAAATTAATAAATTAGGTAAATTATTGTTGTCACGGTCAGAGGGCGCAGCAAGTACTATTTTTAGAGATCAAGTGACGTCATGAGTCCTACATGTCAAAGTCGGTTGAAAGACAGTGGGGATCGTTCTCTTTTCACGCAGACTTTCATCGGGCACAGTTTGATCCCGGTGAGCTCAGGTTCATCTGGTAAGGTTTATTCAACTGATTGGTTTTCTTGTACTAGACGTATGTAACTCTCAAAGATGTCTCGGGACGGTAGGCATTACTGTTTGCTCTGTTGTTTGTACAATAATATCTAGGTTTGCATTCAAGTCCATGAATATGTAATCTTAATTAATATTCAGATTCTTTGCTCTTCAAGCATTGAGTCATGGATTGCAAACACATTATAGGATACTTCAAGTTTGTAGGCTGCGGGAGCTTTGCCTTAAGAGACTACAAATCCACAGTATACCTAGCCTGAAAGGAATCGAGTGAATAAACTTCAACAATGCAGGAATTGAACTGTGGTCAATGGAATGAGAGTGAAAAGTAGCCACAGCTCATGGCTGTGTATTTGAAGTATGGTACCATACATAAGTTCAAGTTGTTGAAATTAGATATTGGCAGTGGTCGCTCCCTGTAAATATCACTGTTTACTGTTATATGCATGGTTCATAGTCATCAGAAGTTGATGTTAATTTGTGTATTTTCTATTCCACGAGGCTGGTTCAATGTAGGCCTAGTTACTCATTTATAATTTCAGTTTGACAACTAGCGGGGCAATGCGTATGACTCATACTGTACCCAACAAAGTGAGTCATGCAGTGCGGTTAGGTCACGTAATGTTTGATTGTTGACCTTAAATTTGTGTGTAAGTAATGTTGGTCTAAATTAATTATCAATCACCTCGTAATCTATACGTATTATTCAGTGATGATTTCAGGCCCCCCCCCCCCCCGGGACATGCCTCACCCCCCCCCCCCATGGTATTCAGTGCTTCATACCATAATTTGAATCGAGTATACTCTATAATGGAGTCACGATACATGAAAAATACATACTTTTCAAATTTTGTATGAAATATTTTGAATATCTTCGTTCAAATATAGAGTAACATGGGGTCTTACCAATTCATGATTACAATTTGAATAATGAATGATTTGATTTGTTGACGGAGCCGAAGAAACTTGCCTAATTTACTCTTTTCAACCACCTTCTTAAGCCCTTATAATAGCCCTATCCGCCTGTAGATGGCATGGCCTGGGCATCAACCGCACTACACGTGTATGCATAAGGTCAACGGGGAAACCCCTTAGTCTGTCTAGTACCATGAATTGTCGGCCAGCCGCCAGGATTGCCAGTTCTTGATTGAAATTGTTCAAAGTTAGTGTATGGTTATCGACTTGGTTTTGTAGAGATAGTCAAGAAAAGGTGATTGTTTTACAAGTGTTATATTTATTACCAGTGCGGTGGTAGCTATTTTTTTTACATATTGTGAATGTTTATTACCGATTTTTTTTTGTATGATGTCTCAAAGGAAAATATCTGGTTTCTTTGCAAGACGTCCGTGTTCAAAGACAGCCGACGAAGTGGTGCCTAGGCCTAGTCCTATATCTACGGTTATTCCAATTTCTTCTGAGGGACCAACTCTAACACCATCAGTTTCCACAAATATGGACTCGAGTAAAAACAAAGAAGAGAATGTTGCTACCTATGTCCACAATTGTGACAAGCCTAGTGACGAACACTGTTTGGATCAGAACGAGAAGCTACCACAACTATTTTCAACAAAGATGCCTCGAATGGTAACACCAAATGTGAGTAAAGGCTGTGTTGAACCAGCAGGCCTTGTTATTTCTCATTCTGAAACTGCCACCTTATCTGTTGAAGCTGTTACTGAAAAAAAGAGTAGCTCTAAAGACAGAGGCTACATGAAAAGATGGGAATCCACATTTCGGTGGTTACATCACGATTCAAAACGTGGAGGAGCATTTCGCAAGCCCTGCGAGGTCCACGCAAAAGATGATCTAAGCGTATTACACAGCACTGGGGGTGTATTTGTTAAAATCCCATTCATAAATTATAAAAAAGCGTTGGGAAAACACGGCAAGTTATCAAAGCATGAAAAGTCGGAATCCCATATCAAAAGTGTAGAAATGGATAAACTTCGGAAAGCAGCTAAGGATAGGCCAAAACATGCACAGGTGCTCAATCAGAGCGAAGCCGAAAGACAGAAAAACCGGGAATCCCTTGGGTTATTGCTACGCGGCGTTTACTTTCTGGCTAAGGAAGAAATTGCGCATACAACGAAGTATGAACCATTCGTTGAGCGCATTTTGAGAAAAGCAAATACTAGTTTAGATGACTGGATCAGATCACAAAGTGAACGGTCAACCTACGTAAGCAGAAATACAGCAACTGAGTACAGTCAAACTGTAGTGTTGGAACAGTGTTAAAGAAGAGCAAGTAGAAAACGTAAATAATAAACTATTTTCTATAATGGCTGACGAAAGCACTAGTGTGAGAAATGAAAGTGAGCTGTCAATTTGTGTCCGATACGTTCATAATGGTTCACCCATCGAAATGTTTTTGTGCATTTGTAAGCTCAATGATACGAAAGCAGAAACTATCACCAATGTTATTGATGAACAGTTGACAGATATGAATTTTTCCTACGAAAATCTAGTTGCATGCGGGTTTGATGGCGCCGCAAACATGTCAGGCAATAAAGGTGGTGTTAGGCGTCTTCTATCTGCAAAGGCGAACCGAGATATACCTTACATTCATTGTCGTGCCCATATCTTATCTTCAGCATTGACAAGTATGCGTAATAAGCATCCACAAATCAAGCGTGTCTTGCATGTATTGAAAGATATATACAAGTTATTCCATATGTCGCCGAAGAAGCTGCTCTTCACAACATACAGGCAATGTTGAACGATCCAATTCTGAAGATCCCAGAAGCAATCGAAATTCGATGGTTAAGTCACTACAAAATTGTACATGCTGTGATGATTTCATATGTGGCAATAATGACCATCTGTGAGCACCTGCATAAAGACGGGGCTGATTTAGCATCACTAGCTGGAGGGATATTGCTTGAGCTTCAAAACCAAAGCTTTTTGGTGACTTTATGTGGTCTCGATGAGGCATTGAATGCTGTATCAAACCTAAGTTTATCTCTTCAAAAAAGTGATCTTTACAGTTTCACAGTAGCGATGAAAGAAGAGAGTTCACTTGCAGAAAAGACTCATTCTTTGCAACTTGAAGGAGATATATAGTTCATTCAAGCAGAAGAATCCAAGTCATCAAGTAGGATTTTCAAAGTTTGCAGAACTACGTCCTAAAGAATGTGTCCTCCCAGGAGCGAGCGGTTTGTGTTTGTACCATACACCAAAATGTTAAGCTAATGCTCATTGGTGCAAAGATCTCGGAACCAACTCAGAACGACGATCATCAGCTCAAGACATACCACGACTGCCTCGGAGAAATTATGCTTTCTCAAGGAATGTCAATCCAGTCCAGGAACTACCCCCCTGAAGAATCACCTTAGTGACTTGCTGGACGACAACATGATTGAAGATGTGACATTCAAAAAATGGGTGTCTGTGGACAGGTGTTCACTCAAAACATCTACGATGTCTGCTGACGATTTCTTGGAGACATTTTGCGAGAAACTGGATGCACTTCTTCGGCACGCCTTTATTGCTAGGCAACAGTCCGCATTTCAAAGTGAACTAAAAGCAACGTTAGAACCCGGCGAGTTTTTAGTAGTCTGCGACTTTGCTGAGAACTACTCATTCGTGCTCCAAGATGAAGCCCAAGGATTTCATTGGAATAACTCTTCAGCTACAATTCATCCCTTCGTTGCTTACTACCAAGACAATGGAGAAGAAAAGCACGTTAGCTTCGTAGTCTATTTGACAGTCAGTCTATCAGTCTATTTGTAGTCTATTTTTTAGTCTATTTTGTAGTCTATTTTACTCTATTCGACAGTATGTCCAGACTGAAACTGTTACCTGCCGTACTGAAGTAAACCCTCCTTCGACTTTAACAATTATATTCAACTATTACTCTTTTTGACAGTACGTCAAGACTGAAACTGTTACCTGCCGTACTGAAGTCAACCCTCGTTCGACTTTAACAATTATATTCAACTATTACTCTATTTGACAGTACGTCTAGACTGAAACTGTTACCTGCCGTACTAAAGTCAACCCTCCTTCGACTTCAACAATTATATTCAACTATTACTCTATTTGACAGTACGTCAAGACTGAAACTGTTACCTGCCGTACTAAAGTCAACCCTCCTTCGACTTCAACAATTATATTCAACTATTACTCTATTCAACCGTATGTTCAGACTGAAACTGTTACCTGCCGTACTAAAGCCAACCCTCCTTCGACTTCAACAATTATATTCAACTATTACTCTATTCAACCGTATGTCTAGACTGAAACTGTTACCTGCCGTACTAAAGTCAACCCTCCTTCGACTTCAACAATTATATTCAACTATTACTCTATTTGACAGTACGTCAAGACTGAAACTGTTACCTGCCGTACTAAAGTCAACCCTCCTTCGACTTGAACAATTAAATTCAACTATTACTCTATTTGCCAGTACGTCAAGACTGAAACTGTTACCTGCCGTACTAAAGTCAACCCTCCTCCGACTTCAACAATTATATTCAACTATTACTCTATTCAACCGTATGTCTAGACTGAAACTGTTACCTGCCGTACTAAAGTCAACCCTCCTTCGACTTCAACAATTATATTCAACTATTACTCTATTCGACCGTATGTATAGACTGAAACTGTTACCTGCCGTACTAAAGTCAACCCTCCTTCGACTTCAACAATTATATTCAACTATTACTCTATTCAACCGTATGTCTAGACTGAAACTGTTACCTGCCGTACTAAAGCCAACCCTCCTTCGACTTTAACAATTATATTCAACTATTACTCTATTTGACAGTACGTCAAGACTGAAACTGTTACCTGCCGTACTAAAGCCAACCCTCCTTCGACTTTAACAATTATATTCAACTATTACTCTATTTGACAGTACGTCAAGACTGAAACTGTTACCTGCCGTACTAAAGCCAACCCTCCTTCGACTTTAACAATTATATTCAACTATTACTCTATTTGACAGTACGTCAAGACTGAAACTGTTACCTGCCGTACTAAAGCCAACCCTCCTTCGACTTTAACAATTATATTCAACTATTACTCTATTTGACAGTACGTCAAGACTGAAACTGTTACCTGCCGTACTAAAGCCAACCCTCCTTCGACTTTAACAATTATATTCAACTATTACTCTATTTGACAGTATGTCTAGACTGAAACTGTTACCTGCCGTACTAAAGTCAACCCTCCTTCAACTTTAACAATTAAATTCAACTATTACTCTATTTGACAGTATGTTCAGACTGAAACTGTTACCTGCCGTACTAAAGTCAACCCTCCTTTGACTTTAACAATTATATTCAGGGTCATTCCATGAGAAATCACCCAAAATGAATTAAATTGGTTGCTGTCACATTTTAGATTATTGTTATAATTTGCACATATTTTGTGACATGTTTGAAAGTAACAAAAATGTAGGTTTCAGATTTTTAAGTTGCACGGTTTAGAAGTTATGCCCTTTTAAACATCGGCCGGTGTAAGTTTTTTGGTACATTTTAGGGTTAGCGTTAAATCAAGCCGTCAAGTTAGGGGTGGATGGATTGTTATGAAATGAAACTCTTCTAGACCCAAAAAGTGTGGCCTTCAAGAATATGCATTCATATATGTATACTTTTGTATTTTAGGGCGCATCGTTGAAGGTCAAAGGTTGTTTCTCAAAACGTGATTTTTCTAGTTTTCAGGGTGCAATAACTCTGAGAGGGTTGAAAGTATGATTACAATAATTTTTATTGAAATACTCCAGGCACATGTGTATTATAAAAAATATATTTAATTTTGTTAATCATCACCCTTCATACCCAAAAATGCCCCTAAATGTGACCAAAATTCAAATTTTTGCATTTTCAACCCCTTGTAACACAAAAGGGGTAACTCCAAAAAAATTGAAATTTCACAGATTTGTTCATCTGTATGTAGTGAGCAATGTGCACGAATCCCTTGTTGTTATTAAATCTGGTTTAGAAGATACAGCCTTTTCAAAATGCTACTTTTATACGTAAATTATAGTAGCTGGACGAGTCTCCATATATTGAAAATATCCAAATATATGGACAATTTACAGTATTATCAGTATAATATGTTCTTCATAGCTGAAAGCTGATGAATCATCAGTCTTAGAATATTATGAATCATAATTCATGTGGGTACTTTGTGGGATAAAAATTATGTTTGAACTTGTCCTGGCTTGCCAGTCTGGACAGGTTCAAACAAGAATAATTATGATACAGCACTGATTGAATCAGTTCATTGTCATAGCTCATACTGTGCACATCACTTCAGTAGTCATTATGGAGTGCTCAATTGGCTTATATTTAAATACAGATTGTACTAATAAATCATATGGGACCAGTGATAGTGTTAAAGACTTGATTCAGTTTTCTAGTGAAGAACAATATTTATTAAGTGTGCGTACTGGTGTTCAAAGGATCACCTCTGTGTGTTTTTATCATGAAAACCAATTTTTAAGGAAATACTGCCACCTGTTTGGTCAAATTTGCTGTGATCCCTTGGCTGTGCACAAGAAAGTGATTCGAAAGTCCTTGCGTACAATTACTTCAGAATTTGCAAATTGCGCGCCTAAACTGAAACTCATACCTGGCAAGTCCCTTTGCAGCAAGTGCTATGTGCTTATATCGAACGGTTCGGGATTTTCTTCTGATGACGCGACTTCTGGAGTAGAAGACATTTTTATTTCTCCCGAAATTGAAATTGATTCGGCAAATAAAATTTGCTCGGACAATGGCATTTCACCATTCAAAATTGTGAAATTGAGTAAGTCGAAACGAGTTGCTGCAATTAGGAATAAAGTAAACAGAGTTAAGGCAAAAGTGGCTAAAAAACTTTATGGCTCATTTGCAAGTACATCTGCAGACGCATTGTGTGATTCTGAGCCTGAAGATGTAGGTGTTTCAGATGATGAGAATTACCAAAAGCTAATCGAAAATTTGAAGAACAAATTGAAATCAGTGACTACCATTCAAGAGAAAGTTCAGATTTTGAGTCTTGTTCCACCATCGTGGTCAAAGAAGAGAGTATGCACAGAATTTAACGTCAGCGACTATCTCATTAAAAACACGCGAAAGCTTGTAAAGAAGTATGGGATTTTGCCAACAATGGACAAAAAGAAGAAAGGCAAACATGCAATAGACGAAGATGTAATCAAGACGGTTATCGCATTCTACGAGAGTGATGATTCAACTCATACACGCCAGTGTCCTGGAAAGAAGGACTATGTCACGATAAGGAATAGTTCAGGTGAAAAGGAGCAAAAGCAGAAGAGATTGATTGGTCCTATCCAATTTGAAAGAACTCTACATAAGTTTCAAAAATAACCACCCTGATATCAAGATAGGCTTTTCTAAATTCGCTCAGTTACGTCCAAAATGGTGTGTGCTTGCTGGTCCACATGGCACACATACAGTTTGTGTTTGTGCCATGCATCAGAATGTCAAGTTAATGGTGCAAGGTGCCAAGCTCACCCATTCTTACAAGGATTTAATTAGTGCAATGGTTTGCAGCATAGATAATGAGGCTTGTATGCTCGATACGTGTCTAAACTGTCCAGGAGTTGATGTGGCTAGAAATATTCTTTCAAGTTACGCAGAAGACGATGAACTGTTTGAGGATGACATCAATTATGCTCAGTGGGTCACTACCGATCGTTGTGATCTAGTAAGGGTTGTAGATTCTGCATCTGACTTCATTGAAAAATTAATTGAAAAGCTTGTTGCACTGAAAAAACATCATTTCACAGCAATTACTCAAGCTGCTTTCTTGAAAGATAAAAAAGAAACACTGCTTGACAACGAGTGTATAATTTCAGGTGATTTCTCTGAAAACTTTACTTTTGTTGTCCAAGATGAAATTCAAAGTTATCATTGGATAAACGCTCAAGCCACATTACACCCCTTTGTTATTTACTATCGTGATCAAGACATGGTAAAATCTTCGAGCATTTGCATCATAAGTGATTCTCTTCAACATAGTACAGTAGCAGTGCACACGTTTAAAAAATATGTAATTGACAAGGTTAAACTTTTAGTACCGAATGTGTCGAAAGTGTATTACTTTTCTGACGGTGCAGCGAGCCAATACAAGAACAGGAAGAATTTTGTGAATATATGCAATCACAAAAATGATTTTGGGATTGATGCAGAATGGCATTTCTTTGCAACGTCCCATGGTAAAGGGCCATGCGACGGCATAGGGGGAACGGTTAAGCGTCTCGTAACCAAGGCCAGCTTACAACGCGCGACAGATGACCATATTCTTACACCGGAGAAAATGTTTGAATTCTGCGAGTCCCATATACATGGCATTACATTTTATTTTGTCCCTGCCGAGAAGATTTTAAAAAATGAAGAAAATTTATCCATCAGATTTGAAAATTCGCAAGCAATTCCGAATACCAGAGAAAATCACTCGTTTATTCCCAAAGATCAATACACCATACTGGTAAGAAGAACATCAACATCAATACCATTCATTGAATATCCTGTTGTTAAAATAGATAAACGAAGAATCAACGTAACAGACATCAACATGAGAGATTGCGTTGCTTGTATGTACGACAAACTGTGGTACATAGGTATTGTGACAGAACACGCTGAAGAAACTATGGACTACAATATTCACTTCTTTAGCCCTGCTGGACCTGGTACTTCTTTCAAGCTTACAAAAAATGATACTGCATGGGTTCCCCAATGTAACATTATGAGAAAACTCTCTGCAACTGAACTGTCGACTGCTACTGGACGCTCACACAACATCCGCTACGAGTTGAGCATCGAGATAAGCAATCTGATGAGTAATATGTCTTAGAAGGGTAATAATAATTATGTTGTTATTTGGTCACCTTATCACTTGATATTGTATTATATGTATTCATCAAATAATACTGTAAATTGTCCATATATTTGGATATTTTCAATAGGGGAGGTTGGGGTAATAAGGAACTGGGGCTATTAGGAACAATGCCTATAACTCTTGAATTAAAGGTGTCATCTTTGATGAACAAACATCAAGTTAAGCTGTGTAATTAGTACTACAATAATGTACAAACCAAAAAAAATACAAAATACAAATTCTAACACATTCCAAACACCCTCTGCATAAAAAACTTGTTTTTGTTTCACACAAATTTTCGCATTTCATTTTTTTTTCTATATAATAACTGTATATATCTGTTGGTTTCCGATTTAAAAATGGTGGAAATTGAATGGACAACATTATTGTCATTTTTTAGGTTGTGTAAGGGTACAATTTTGGATGTGGGGGTGGGTGTTCCCGATAACCCCTTTTTTGTTATTTTGGGGTAAAGAGGAACTGAGGCCTGGGGCAATAAGGAACTTATGGGGCAAATAGGAACTCTCCATAATAATGCAGGGCTAAATGACTGGGGTAAATAGGAACAAATACTTTTGGGGGAGTTTTTTGCTTTTAATACACAGTTGGTACTTCTGCAAACCATAGCTGATGAAGTCAGTGCCCTCTTTATCATTCACATAGGCTTACCAAGCTCAGTGGCTACTTCCACTTTGCTCATTTTTGGCGCAATCGGCAATGCTGTGTTTGCCTGGAATCTGAATTCTGAGATCAAATACACAGGTAAGTTATGACTTGAAACAATCTTTTTAGATACTGCAGATGTATTATATGTACATATTCATATGTCTGAATTATCATGAAAGATAAGCCAAGTATATTTTAATGTGTTGAATGGTCTTAATAACATAAATAGGCCTGGCCTCAGGATAGAGAAAAAGTGAGGTTATAGTATTTCTATATCCTGTGAAGTTGACTAACTAAATAATAAATGGTACGCATATGTTCCCTCCAGAAACATGGTGAGGAACTACGTGAAGAAGAAACCCGTGCCGTCCTACACAGCAGACACCATTCGATCAGCAGTTGAGGCTGTGAAGTCACACCATCTAACATTCCGAGAAGCGTCTGCGAACTTTAATGTTCCTAAAACTGTAATTTTTAGGGCATTGAAGGAGAAGAGATTGAAGTGTTTGGAAGAAGGTAGAGGAAGACCTTGTTATCTCCCAAGAGAGATAGAAGATGAACTCGAGGCTGTAATTTTAGCGCGTAGTGAATGGGGATGTCCAATTGACAAGACTGAATTGTTTGAATTATTAGAGGCTTATATTAGTGAAGAGAAGATTGAAACCAATTTCAAAAATAACAAACCTGGAATGGACTGGTACTATAGATTTATGAGAGACCATCCCCGTATTTCATTGAGAAAGCCTGAACAACTTCAGAAAGCTAGAGCTGTAGCCGCAGATCCATTTGTTGTGTATGATTTTTACGATAAGTACCACAAGATATTGAATAAGTACAAGCTGCATGAATTTCCTGAACTAGTATATAACTGTGACGAATCAGGTTTCCCTACTGACCCTTCAAAATCAAAAGCCCTGGGTGAGAAGGGCAAAAAAACTGTTTATCGTGTAATTGGTGGGACGGGACGAGAAAATATATCTGTTAACGCATGCGTAAGCGCATCTGGGTTAAAGTTACCACCTCATATTATTTTCAAGGGCCAAGCAGTACAAGCCCGTTGGACTAGCAAAGACGAGTATCCAGGAACTGTATACTCGGCCACAAAAAAGGGATACATGGAAACTGATACATTCTTTCAGTGGTTTACCACTTCATTCGTGCCTTTCGTTAATGGAGTACGCGAGTCAGGAAAACACCTAGGTCTAAACAACAAGCACGCAGTTCTTTTATTCGATGGTCACAAGAGTCATATCAGTGTAAAACTCATAAAGTCAGCTATCGACAATAAGATTATTCTGATGAAGTTTCCTAGTCATCTAACACATAGGATGCAGCCCCTTGACAAGACTGTGTTTGGGCCTGTAAAAACAGAATGGGATAGACTATTGGTGCAACACGGGAAAAAGAACATGGGAAAAAGTAGTTTTCATTTAAGTAAAAGTGACTTTGTGAAATACCTGGGTATTATATGGACCACTAGTATTAAAACTGGAAATATTCAATCAGGATTTCGGGAGACAGGAACTTTTCCTGTTGATTCATCAAAGTTTCCAACTTCTGACTTTAAACCCGATTCACTTGAACGATACCATAAAAGGTTGCTGCTTAGGCCTAATAATTCTGTGGAAAATCTGGAAGGAATCGTGGAGTACGACAACCCTGATGAAAGAATTCTGACTAACGATATCGATGAAGTTCGCGCAGTTGATGAGAGCAGCGTATCGGAATTGGAACCTGATGTTGTGCAAAATGAAAGTACGTCTACGCCTACATCTACCATCGTGATAATTACGCCCAATAATAATCGCACTTTACCATCATCTTTGATTCCAACTGCTACCTCTACATACCAGACCCCATTGCGTTCAGGAAGCCCTTCAGTTTCTCCACCTGTGAGAAAACTCGCAGATGCTTTTCTCGATAAAATGAGATCGATGCAAGTTGTTAATCAAAGTACTGTAGCTGTGTCTAAAGAAAGGCAAATTCGTCTGCGGCATCTCCAATATGGAGAGGTACTCACTAGCAAAACTGTTCATAAAAGAATAGCTCTGGAAGAAAAAAAACGTGCCAAAAAAGTTCCAAAGCCTAAACTGAAGAAAACATCCAATGTTCCAAAAGTCGGTAGACCTCAAAAGCGTCCTACGAATGACAATGTTTGCTCATCAGAAAGTGACACAATGCATGAAGACGACCAGAGTCTAGATTTCTGTGAAGACAGTGACAATGAAGATTGTAGTACGACAGTTAGTTGTATGTCTGTGTCTCTACCCTTAGAAAACCCAGAAACATTTGAAGTTGAAAAGTATTATGCGGTCTCATACGATAAACCTAGTAAATGGTACGTCGGAAGAATAACACGAATACATGGTGTAGGAGAGTATGAGGTGAAGTTCCTCGAGCGAAGGGGGAGTCTTTTCAACTGGCCCTTGAGGGACGACTACGATTTAGTCAAGAAAGAGAATATATTTTTGGGTCCAATAACTCTACAGGGAGTTTCACACTTTGTTTTAGTTCCCGGTCCGATGGAAATTCAGCTTTCTTGGGATGAATTTAAGAAGAAAAATACCTAGAAATACAGGGAGTCTATTAGCCTATGCCAAACCTATGTTCATCTCACAAATAAAAATGATGTGATGCTTCGTTCTTAACCATTCGTGTATTAATTGAAAAATTGAACCTTGTTCCTAATTACCCCATTTGAAATATTGTCAAAAAAATCCTTCTGATGCCAAAATTTAGTATTCAGCTTAGTTTTATTCTTTATTTATAGTTAATTTTTGAAGAACAATATGTTAGGTTACCTCTCATGCAAACAGCAAGTAAGTCATAATTAAGCCCAAATATATTGCACTTGATGAAAATCTTCTAGGTTTAGGTAGTAATGAAAAATTTGAATCCGAATGTGTATTATCTCGGTCAATTTTGAAGATATTTAAAAAAAAAAAAAAAACATTGTGTTTGTATGCTGAATACCTATGTTCCTATTTACCCCAAATAATTGATCTCAATCTGCCTTGCGTGTGATGATGCTTGTTCCTTATTGCCCCACATTGTGGGGCAATAAGGAACAAGATGGGGATTTTTAAAAAAGCCAATTACATATACAAATGTATATGGCAGAAAAAAAACAATATATTATGTCTATAGTCAATGTATGAGAGTCTATGGTTGCCCTAACATTTTGATAATTAGTTTTTCCAGTGTTTTTTAAAAAAATAAAATAGTTCAGTTTATACATATTTGTTCCCAATTACCCCAACCTCCCCTATATGGAGACTTGTCCAGCTACTATAATTTACGTATAAAAGTAGCATTTTGAAAAGGCTGTATCTTCTAAACCAGATTCAATAACAACAAGGGATTTGTGCACATTGCTCACTACATACAGATGAACAAATCTGTGAAATTTCAATTTTTTTGGAGTTACCCCTTTTGTGTTACAAGGGGTTGAAAATGCAAAAATTTGAATTTTGGTCACATTTAGGGGCATTTTTGGATATGAAGGGTGATGATTAACAAAATTAAATATATTTTTTATAATACACATGTGCCTGGAGTATTTCAATAAAAATTATTGTAATCATACTTTCAACCCTCTCAGAGTTATTGCACCCTGAAAACTAGAAAAATCACGTTTTGAGAAACAACCTTTGACCTTCAACGATGCGCCCTAAAATACAAAAGTATACATATATGAATGCATATTCTTGAAGGCCACACTTTTTGGGTCTAGAAAAGTTTTATTTCATAACAATCCATCCACCCCTAACTTGACGGCTTGATTTAACGCTAACCCTAAAATGTACCAAAAAACTTACACCGGTCGATGTTCAAAAGGGCATAACTTCTAAACCGTGCAACTTAAAAATCTGAAACCTACATTTTTGTTACTTTCAAACATGTCACAAAATATGTGCAAATTATAACAATAATCTAAAATGTGACAGCAACCAGCATTGGGTGATTTTTCATGGAATGACCCTGGAGCCAGCCACTACACAGACAGTGTATTTAGCGGCGTCGGTTGTTTTGGACAAGGCAAACCAAACGACCTGCTGCAATGCAATCATATCGACGCTCACAAAATATGAGATCGAGTACGAAAATTGCATCAACTTTGTTACCGACTCGGCGAGATACATGACCGCGTGTTTCAATGCTCTCCATGTCATTATCGGAGAACACCTTATTCACACCCAGTGCTGGGCACACAAAATTAACTTGGTGGGCCAGATATGGCAAAATGAAATGGACGAATTGAATTCTGCAATTTCCAAAGTAAAGAGTGCGTTTTTGAACACGCGTAAGAGGAAGCACCAGGGTCATTCCATGTGAAATCAGACACTTTTAATTCATTTTGACCTTGACCGACTCCAAATTTGATGAAATTTGGCACACTTGTTGAGAATATGGATTTTGATCAAAATGTTTTTGTTTTTTTTTTGCTGGGACGGTTCAAAAGTTACGGGGGGTTGAAAAAGGGGCTTTACACCCCCCGCGCGAGTATCGACTGTACTTCATAAACAATATCTATGGTTGTATGAAAGCTACAGGCTTCCACAATAGCTCATTAGAAAGGTAATTTTATGACATACCAGAATCTGCAATATAATATGACACTTTGTTGATAGCAATTTTATTATGATTTTCTACATCTGTATTTTCCAAAACGCCACTGGAAAAAAAGCTCCCCTCTTTGATTCACCTGAAAAAATCACAAAATGTTGGCAACATATACATGTTTACTTGTGCCAAAATTCATGACTGGCACTCTGGGACTTTTCAAGAAAAAAAATGGTTTGTGTAAAATAATGTTTTATTTAGCCACTTTGGAGACTGTAAATAACGGCGCTAAATGACCTCGCTGTCGATGCGCCTCAAAACCCTAATATTCATTCATTCATGATGGTGTACTTATAGTACAGTTTAGGGCTGGATCTGATCACCATAGGTAAGTCATTGTTAATATTAGTATATGTTCATTTATTCTTCACTTAACTTGTCTGTTCCTGAAATGTTCTGGGAAGTACATTTTTACCATGCATCAAGTTGAAACAAGAAATCAGCACTGTAGATAAAATCTTGTTATTTCTTGTCTCAACTTGCAAGTGTACAAATACACCCTGCAAGCCATCAGTTCTAGTCTCTCTCTTGAAGAGAGTGGTTGTAATTTAGGTAATTGAGTTTGGTTGAACTATATGTTCCTTTTGTTTTACTTTCAAATAACTTCATTATAAATGTGTTCAGTTGGGCAGTTCCTACACGAAGATTGTGAAGGTCAATTAAAAGCTATTTGTGATTTTAAAAGTGATTGTCGTATTTTATTGAAATTACGTTCTAAGTGTGAAAATGTTACCAACGTTTGTCAGTTACACGAAAATAAATTCCTCACTCATTTTTGCCTGCACATTAAAGCGTGCTGTGATCCATTCGAAGCACATGCTGGCGTACGTAAAGGTAAAGGACTAACATTGATCAGCTTAAAATGCAGAACGAAATATCTGGAAATTGTCGACCTAATCCCTGGGAAGAAATTGTGCACGACATGTCGAAAACTTCTCGCACAAAGGCTGCAAGAAGTAGAGAAGGAAGAGGAGACCATTCCCTTAGCAACACCAACCAAATCAGCTGAACACGACCAACCTTACGTATAAACGTCTTCAGAGTTGGAGCTCATTAACCAGTCTTTTGCTACATTTGGTGTATCTCCTCTTGACAAGAAGAAACTAAAGAGTAAATCTCTATCATATTTTAAAAGAAAACGTCTTGATATGAAAGCGGGTTTCAAGAAGAAGTTAAAACTTGTGTCTCCCGGTGAAGGATGTAGCTCTCAAGAAGATTTGGTATCGTCTTCATCATCAGATGAGAACAACGCAGACCGACGTAATGATGGATTTGAGGTGATCAATCAATTAAAAGAAAAGTTCAAGATTTGTACCCCGATGAATGAAAAAATTACAATTTTATCCGTACTTCCAAAAAGTTGGAGTATTAAGAGAGTAATGTGGGAGTTCGACACAACGAAGCACATAGCTTGTAAAACCAAGGCATTGGTAGAATCCCAAGGAATATTGCCAACTGTAAATCAAAAACTAGGTAAGACACTATCGTCCGAATGTGTCAAATTGATCATGGAGTTTTACGAAGACAATGACATTAGCCGTGTTATGCCTGGAAAGAAAGATTTTGTGTCAGTCAAAGTCAATGAGGAGCGTATTCACCGTCAGAAGCGACTAGTTTTAAGTAACTTGAGTGAAGTTTATCGTAGCTTCAAAGATAAATACCCTAACACCAAGGTAGGCTTCAGCAAATTTGCTGAGCTAAGACCCAAACATTGTGCTTTGGCGGGAGCAGCTGGCACGCATAGGGTGACCATCCGTCCCGGAAAACCGGGATTGTCCCGGTTTTCTACCTCTTGTCCCGGTGTCCCGAAAGAAGATTTCGGGACACCTAAATGTCCCGGTTTCGTCGCAAGAGTAAAATTGTTCTATTTTTGGCGACAATAAATGTAATTTAAGTATTTACAATGCCATGAAGAATTTGTTTCTTTGAGTGCAAGTGCCGTTCTCTTTGAAAATTTACCGCGCGCTCGGCAGGCTACATTAATAATTCCCCACCCCCTCCCTTCCGATATATTGTGACTACCTTTCACTGCCTACTGTTTACACGTGGTATTGTGCATTATTAATTAGTCTGGCTCTTGGAGAGCAACAGTTCACTTGTGTGTTGGGTTTTGTTTTACAATGACGAAACGAAAGTGCTCCTATCAGGAAAAGTATTCTGCCGAATGGAAGTTTATCAAAAAAGGAAGATATGAGGATGAGATCGAGTGTAAAGTTTGTAATTGTTTTTTAAACATCGGTCACGGTGGTCGATCGGATATTACAGACCACATAAATTCAAAAAAACATAAATCCCGTATGTGTAGTTCAGTATTCTGAACTGTGTTTCACAAACACAAGATCAAGAAACTGCGCCAACAGCAATCATCACATAAATGATCACGACACAAGTTTATTACATGATAATAAATAATTCTTGATAAAAACAGTGATAAAACCAATAACGTAACGGGATAAGCAACATGGCGCTTCCCTTTCGCACCATGCGTATATCAAAGGGATGCCGCCTCACAAATGTTATGATGATTTGCTGGTATTGTTGTATGTTGATCTATACAAGTAATAGATGAAATGCAATCTGTGAATCCAGCTCTTCCCAACTGCATTAAGCAATATTGGAATAAATTTCATTTGAATTGGCCAATCTGAATTTAAAATACGTCTGTAAAAGCATTTAGTCCCCGAGTCAAGAGCCCTACTGCTATATTCACCATTTGATAACTGAATAATTACTCATCATCTACGAGAAAGGTCAGAAACAATGCAAGTATACAACTATGTACTATACACTGAGATACGAGCCTAATACGTACGATTTGCTTTGAAATTGCGAATCTCGCAAATGTACACGAAAGCGCGCTGATTCCATCATGGTGAAAACGGCCTAATGTTGAAAGGATAGGACTTACGTCATGTTGCTTATCCCGTTACGTTATTGATAGTCATAGGTTATTGATAGTCATAGATAAAACACATAAAGGTCTCTACATAAGAAAATGATGATGTATTTTTTTTTTTTCACACCGTGCTCCAAAGCAACCAAAACTCATTGAAAAAACGCCCCAGAAAAAAAAATCCCTGCGGGGCTGGTGTTGGGGGGCCTTGCCCCTCAAACCCCCCACGGGTCGCCGGCTTCGCAGATACTTCGCTTTCGGATGATTATTTGTCCCGGATTTTATTTCCTACAATCTGGTCACCCTAGGCACGCATGCTGTCTGTGTCTGCACTATACACCAAAACGTTAAGTTAATGACGTTAGGTGCCAAGCTTGGCTCAATTGCAGATGGTAGTCTAGATTCATATCATCACTGTTTAGCAAATATGATGTGCAATCCCCCGCTTTGCAACTGCTTTCTTGGGAAATGCAATTTTTGCCCTGGAACAGGCAAACTTCGCCAACAACTGGAAAGTTTATTTGAAAATAATTCTTCTGAATCTGTGACTTATAAACAGTGGGTCTCAACAGACAGGTGCACGCTTGAAACCGTCACCAAGTCTGTGGATGAGTTTGTTGACACGTTTCTTGAAAAGTGTGTGTTATTGAGAAACCACGATTTTATTGCAAGACAGCAAGCTGCATTCATGCAAGTAAAAAAAGCTAATTTAAAGCCGGGAGAGGTTCTCGTGGTAGGAGACTTTGCGGAAAACTACTCCTTTGTTCTCCAGGATGCAGCTCAGGGATTCCACTGGAATAATAGCCAGTGTACACTTCACCCATTCGTGTGTTATTTCAAACCAAAAGATCGAGAGCTACAACATTTGAGTTACCTACGTTATCATTTCCGACTCGCTCACGCATGACACTATTGCTGTGCACACTTTTCAAAAAAAACTAATTAATCATCTTGAGAGAAAAATTCAAAACTTATCTCATTTAATTTACTTTTCGGATGGAGCTGCAGCCCAATACAAGAACGAGAAAAATTTTGTCAACCTTTGTTATCACGAGTTGGATTTTCAATTGTCAGCTGAGTGGCATTTCTTTGCCACTTCTCATGGCATAGGGCCATGCGATGGAGTTGGAGGTACGGTAAAACGAAATGCAGCAAGGGCAAGTCTACAAAAGCCATATGAAGATCAAATCATGACCCCGATGGATTTGTTCCAATGGGCTACAGAAAATGTGTGGACTGTTTCTTTTGCATCCGTATCAGATGAAGCCATACGTGCAAATGGTGCCACACTTAAAGATCGATTTGAGTCACTATTGACTGTCGTAGGCACCAGAAGTTACCATGCGTTCGTTCCAAAATCTCTAACATCCTTGAGTGTAAAGCGTTTTTCGCTGTCTGAAGAATTCATTATCGTTGATGTTGCTGAGAAGAACGAAGACCACATAGAACACGACAGTCTCGAACAAACTGAGGAAGATCTATTGGACATTCCAACAAACGTGTTAACATTTGATGACATACATAGTTTCGTAACTGTTGTGTATAACGGAGACTGGTGGCTTGCGTGTGTTTTACAAAAACTATCAGCATCACAAGAACTTCAAGTTAGTTTTCTCCATCCTCATGGACCTGCACCTTCATATTTACACCCGAGTAAGGAAGATCAGCTCGAGGTGGCTTTTGATGACATTTTATCATTGGCAGACCCTACCACAGCAACCGGTCGGACGTACGTTATGTCATCTGCGGATACCAGGAAGGCAGCAGTAGGACTTGCCAAACATTTTTGTCAATAAGGTAAAAAAAACTGTTCATCTTACAGTTTTCCATAGTGGTAATTGAAGTGAAAGTGATTTTACTATAGGTATCAGATATGTTTTATTGTAGATGAAGTGTGCTTACCAAGATGCATAAAATTGAAGTTTTGTATGAACTATTTTTTTTCTTGAAAAGTCCCAGAGTGCCAGTCATGAATTTTGGCACAAGTAAACATGTATATGTTGCCAACATTTTGTGATTTTTTCAGGTGAATCGAAGAGGGGAGTTTTTTTTCCAGTGGCGTTTTGGAAAATACAGATGTAGAAAATCATAATAAAATTGCTATCAACAAAGTGTCATATTATATTGCAGATTCTGGTAGGTCATAAAATTACCTTTCTAATGAGCTATTGTGGAAGCCTGTAGCTTTCATACAACCATAGATATTGTTTATGAAGTACAGTCGATACTCGCGCGGGGGGTGTAAAGCCTCTTTTTTCAACCCCCCGTAACTTTTGAACCGTCCCAGCAAAAAAAAAAAACATTTTGATCAAAATCCATATTCTCAACAAGTGTACCAAATTTCATCAAATTCCGAGTCGGTCAAGGTCAAGGCTGTCTGATTTCATATGGAATGACCCATATGCTATGTAAATTTTAATCTGACGATACCCATACTTGTATCATGTACTGGTCAACGGGAATAAAGAAAGAAAGAAAGAAATAAAGATAGAGGGATCGCGCAGCGGCAGAACGCTTTGCTGGCACGGCCCCGGCAGTACTTCCCAATCTCTCAGTGACGACAACGCAAAGTATGTATACTGGAGGCTAATTCTCACTTCTATGAGAACGCCATAAGTGCACTACAGTCAAACAAGAAAGGAATAAATTATGCTTTCCACGGTAGAAATAACTACACCCAGGAAGTTTCAAATTCAGATGTGTATATTGTTTACGTGTATATAACCATACAAATATCTGCTTTTTCTCACAACGCCCTTGCGTTGTCCTATAGGTTTTTGTCATCTTTTTTCCGCTAATTCTTCTGAGTAACCATATCATCAGGTTTTATACCGCAACTTTCAAATATGAAAATTATTTTAAGAATTGCATTCATTATACGTATTATATTCATCATTCATTCACTTCACTGGCTGAAGTATGAGTCTGGGAAGGTGATACGGCAGAAATCTCTTGGTAGTAATACACACTTTTCTGAGTACAAGTAGCAGTAAAAGAAGAGACAAGAATAAGAGGAGGGGTATCAGGAGATGAACATTGTTCAGAGAAGGAATTACTGCAACAGGTCAAGGTATGTCAAGTACCGCAAGTGTTCATCTCGAACACAGCAGGTATGGGCAAGACAACGGTACTGAGCAATCTATCGCAGCGTCTGAAACAAGACCATCCATCTTTGTGGGTAGTTCGAATAGATTTCAATGGCCATACTTCCATCTTTCATGAATGGCAAAAGAACGGCAGAGAAATCGAGGGGGCCGATCAAGCAGTGAAGTTCATTATGACTGAGATATTGAAATCCCATTAGGAGTTACGGCTCCTGGCCCAACGTAGGCCTAAAAGACAAAATTAAGAATCGAGGAAAACAGTGTACGGCCAGGGACGATGAATATCTTCGACACGAGATGGGAAAACATAGGCCTATGGGTCATGAACATGGCGAAAACTCAGTAGGTGACGCAAGTAGCAACACATTTGGGGAAGCCGAGAAAAATCAAGCTTTAAAATATCCAACGGGCCTTGGTCATTTTAAAGACGCTATTCTAACAGACGATAAAAAGCACTCTTATTATTTCTTCTGGATCGTGCCGACCTCTGGGACCTTTCCCGCGAGATAAAATCACGGGTACGCGGTTCTCTGCGTATTTCTATGAAAAAGTTGATAAAGCTGGTGTCAAGATTGCGCGCAGTTGGTTGTGCTATTCCGAATTGCTCGACTGCGCGTATTGCGAGCCTTGTTGGTTATTTGCTCCAAGAGACAATCCTGAAGGCCTGCGTGTGTTGTCAGTGGAGCACAAAGAGGCTCATTTTCTACGAAAACATCTCCAGGATGTCATCGAAGTGTTTGCGGGAATAAAAGCCAGACGGAAGGCATTTTAGGTGAGTATTTCATATAAAGCTGAGTTTTTTTAATTTAAGCAGCATAAGGGTATGTATACACAGTTCACGATACAGAAAATAAAGTAACTCAGTATCTCGCTCAACCTAAAGCTTCAAAATTGCGTAAGGAACGCATAAGTGATCTTGTCAAAACAGGAAACTACAAACATAATAGTCAAGTATTGATAGCAGGACAGGGTATCATTGTACCACAAAAAAGACCAATGAGTACAAACCAGATGAGCCCGACACATTTCTTGCCATGCGATGTACGCTTAGGCTTCTTTTCTAAAAAAGCATTACATAAACATCAAGTCAGATGCCCAAGTGCACATCCTTCATCAGGTGCAGTTACAGGTAGAGCCCGAGGTGTTCAGTCCCGAGGCTCTTTACTGTTGCCTACTTCATCCATTGCACCTTCTGGAGGCCTAAAATTGAATGTCTTGAGCAGTATGAACAGTGATGACGTATTTTCTGCGATCAAATCTGACAACTTGATAAAAAAATTTGCATTTGGTAATAAACTCTGAAAAATTGGTAAATGATGTAACGTTTGCCTAAACTCACATTCCGACCGAGCCCACGACATGGGGTAAATTATTGTTGTCACGGTCAGAGGGCGCAGCAAGTACTATTTTTAGAGATCAAGTGACGTCATGAGTCCTACATGTCAACGTCGGTTGAAAGACAGGGGGGATCGTTCTCTTTTCACGCAGACTTTCATCGGGCACAGTTCGATCCCGGTGAGCTCAGGTTCATCTGGTAAGGTTTATTCAACTGATTGGTTTTCTTGTACTAGACGTATGTAACTCTCAAAGATGTCTCAGGACGGTAGGCCATTACTGTTTGCTCTGTTGTTTGTACAATAATATCTAGGTTTGCATTTAAGTCCATGAATATGTAATCTTAATTAATATTCAGATTCTTTGCTCTTCAAGCATTGAATCATGGATTGCGAACACATTATAGGATACTTCAAGTTTGTAGGCTGCGGGAGCTTTGCCTTAAGGGACTACAAATCCACAGTATACCTAGCCTGAAAGGAATCGAGTGAATAAACTTCAACAATGCAGGAATTGAACTGTGGTCAATGGAATGAGAGTGAAAAGTAGCCACAGCTCATGGCTGTGTATTTGAAGTATGGTACCATACATAAGTTCAAGTTGTTGAAATTAGATATTGGCAGTGGTCGCTCCCTGTAAATATCACTGTTTACTGTTATATGCATGGTTCATAGTCATCAGAAGTTGATGTTAATTTGTGTATTTTCTATTCCACGAGGCTGGTTCAATGTAGGCCTAGTTACTCATTTATAATTTCAGTTTGACAACTAGCGGGGCAATGCGTATGACTCATACTGTACCCAACAAAGTGAGTCATGCAGTGCGGTTAGGTCACGTAATGTTTGATTGTTGACCTTAAATTTGTGTGTAAGTAATGTTGGTCTAAATTAATTATCAATCACCTCGTAATCTATACGTATTATTCAGTGATGATTTCAGGCCCCCCCCCCCCGGGACATGCCTCACCCCCCCCCCCCCCCCCATGGTATTCAGTGCTTCATACCATAATTTGAATCGAGTATACTCTATAATGGAGTCACGATACATGAAAAATACATACTTTTCAAATTTTGTATGAAATATTTTGAATATCTTCGTTCAAATATAGAGTAACATGGGGTCTTACCAATTCATGATTACAATTTGAATAATGAATGATTTGATTTGTTGACGGAGCCGAAGAAACTTGCCTAATTTACTCTTTTCAACCACCTTCTTGAACCCTTATAATAGCCCTATCCGCCTGTAGATGGCATGGCCTGGGCATCAACCGCACTACACGTGTATGCATAAGGTCAACGGGGAAACCCCTTAGTCTGTCTAGTACCATGAATTGTCGGCCAGCAGCCAGGATTGTCAGTTCTTGATTGAAATTGTGCAAAGTTAGTGTATGGTTATCGACTTGGTTTTGTAGAGATAGTCAAGAAAAGGTGATTGTTTTACAAGTGTTATATTTATTACCAGTGCGGTGGTAGCTATTTTTTTTACATATTGTGAATGTTTATTACCGATTTTTTTTTGTATGATGTCTCAAAGGAAAATATCTGGTTTCTTTGCAAGACGTCCGTGTTCAAAGACAGCCGACGAAGTGGTGCCTAGGCCTAGTCCTATATCTACGGTTATTCCAATTTCTTCTGAGGGACCAACTCTAACACCATCAGTTTCCACAAATATGGACTCGAGTAAAAACAAAGAAGAGAATGTTGCTACCTATGTCCACAATTGTGACAAGCCTAGTGACAAACACTGTTTGGATCAGAACGAGAAGCTACCACAACTATTTTCAACAAAGATGCCTCGAATGGTAACACCAAATGTGAGTAAAGGCTGTGTTGAACCAGCAGGCCTTGTTATTTCTCATTCTGAAACTGCCACCTTATCTGTTGAAGCTGTTACTGAAAAAAAGAGTAGCTCTAAAGACAGAGTCTACATGAAAAGATGGGAATCCACATTTCGGTGGTTACATCACGATTCAAAACGTGGAGGAGCATTTCGCAAGCCCTGCGAGGTCCACGCAAAAGATGATCTAAGCGTATTACACAGCACTGGGGGTGTATTTGTTAAAATCCCATTCATAAATTATAAAAAAGCGTTGGGAAAACACGGCAAGTTATCAAAGCATGAAAAGTCGGAATCCCATATCAAAAGTGTAGAAATGGATAAACTTCGGAAAGCAGCTAAGGATAGGCCAAAACATGCACAGGTGCTCAATCAGAGCGAAGCCGAAAGACAGAAAAACCGGGAATCCCTTGGGTTATTGCTACGCGGCGTTTACTTTCTGGCTAAGGAAGAAATTGCGCATACAACGAAGTATGAACCATTCGTTGAGCGCATTTTGAGAAAAGCAAATACTAGTTTAGATGACTGGATCAGATCACAAAGTGAACGGTCAACCTACGTAAGCAGAAATACAGCAACTGAGTACAGTCAAACTGTAGTGTTGCAGCAGTGTTATAAGAAGAGCAAGTAGAAAACGTAAATAATAAACTATTTTCTATAATGGCTGATGAAAGCACTAGTGTGAGAAATGAAAGTGAGCTGTCAATTTGTGTCCGATACGTTCATAATGGTTCACCCATCGAAATGTTTTTGTGCATTTGTAAGCTCAATGATACGAAAGCAGAAACTATCACCAATGTTATTGATGAAGAGTTGACAGATATGAATTTTTCCTACGAAAATCTAGTTGCATGCGGGTTTGATGGCGCCGCAAACATGTCAGGCAATGAAGGTGGTGTTAGGCGTCTTCTATCTGCAAAGGCGAACCGAGATATACCTTACATTCATTGTCGTGCCCATATCTTATCTTCAGCATTGACAAGTATGCGTAATGAGCATCCACAAATCAAGCGTGTCTTGCATGTATTGAAAGATATATACAAGTTATTCCATATGTCGCCGAAGAGAGAAGCTGCTCTTCACAACATACAGGCAATGTTGAACAATCCAATTCTGAAGATCCCAGAAGCAATCGAAATTCGATGGTTAAGTCACTACAAAATTGTACATGCTGTGATGATTTCATATGTGGCAATAATGACCACCTGTGAGCACCTGCATGAAGACGGGGCTGATTTAGCATCACTAGCTGGAGGGATATTGCTCGAGCTTCAAAACCAAAGCTTTTTGGTGACTTTATTTGGTCTCGATGAGGCATTGAATGCTGTATCAAACCTAGTGTCAAGGTTCAAATACTGAACGTTCTGCCAAAAAGTTGGACCATCGAAAAAGTGGAGAATGTTTTCGGTGCTTCGAACTTCATGGTTCGTAAAGCGAAACAGTTAGTTAGGGAAAAGGGCGTGATGTCTACACCTAATCCTAAGCCTGGTAAAGTTCTTTCATCCAGTATCGTGGATGATATCAAGAAGTTTCACAGTAGCGATGAAAGAAGAGAGTTCACTTGCAGAAAAGACTCATTCTTTGCAACTTGAAGGAGATATATAGTTCATTCAAGCAGAAGAATCCAAGTCATCTAGTAGGATTTTCAAAGTTTGCAGAACTACGTCCTAAAGAATGTGTCCTCCCAGGAGCGAGCGGTTTGTGTTTGTACCATACACCAAAATGTTAAGCTAATGCTCATTGGTGCAAAGATCTCGGAACCAACTCAGAACGACGATCATCAGCTCAAGACATACCACGACTGCCTCGGAGAAATTATGCTTTCTCAAGGAATGTCAATCCAGTCCAGGAACTACCCCCCTGAAGAATCACCTTAGTGACTTGCTGGACGACAACATGATTGAAGATGTGACATTCAAAAAATGGGTGTCTGTGGACAGGTGTTCACTCAAAACATCTACGATGTCTGCTGACGATTTCTTGGAGACATTTTGCGAGAAACTGGATGCACTTCTTCGGCACGCCTTTATTGCTAGGCAACAGTCCGCATTTCAAAGTGAACTAAAAGCAACGTTAGAACCCGGCGAGTTTTTAGTTGTCTGCGACTTTGCTGAGAACTACTCATTCGTGCTCCAAGATGAAGCCCAAGGATTTCATTGGAATAACTCTTCAGCTACAATTCATCCCTTCGTTGCTTACTACCAAGACAATGGAGAAGAAAAGCACGTTAGCTTCGTAGTCTATTTGAAAGTCAGTCTATCAGTCTATTTGTAGTCTATTTTTTAGTCTATTTTGTAGTCTATTTTACTCTATTCGACAGTATGTCCAGACTGAAACTGTTACCTGCCGTACTGAAGTAAACCCTCCTTCGACTTTAACAATTATATTCAACTATTACTCTTTTTGACAGTACGTCAAGACTGAAACTGTTACCTGCCGTACTGAAGTCAACCCTCGTTCGACTTTAACAATTATATTCAACTATTACTCTATTTGACAGTACGTCTAGACTGAAACTGTTACCTGCCGTACTAAAGTCAACCCTCCTTCGACTTCAACAATTATATTCAACTATTACTCTATTTGACAGTACGTCAAGACTGAAACTGTTACCTGCCGTACTAAAGCCAACCCTCCTCCGACTTTAACAATTATATTCAACTATTACTCTATTCAACCGTATGTTCAGACTGAAACTGTTACCTGCCGTACTAAAGCCAACCCTCCTTCGACTTCAACAATTATATTCAACTATTACTCTATTCAACCGTATGTCTAGACTGAAACTGTTACCTGCCGTACTAAAGCCAACCCTCCTTCGACTTTAACAATTATATTCAACTATTACTCTATTTGACAGTACGTCAAGACTGAAACTGTTACCTGCCGTACTAAAGCCAACCCTCCTTCGACTTTAACAATTATATTCAACTATTACTCTATTTGACAGTACGTCAAGACTGAAACTGTTACCTGCCGTACTAAAGCCAACCCTCCTTCGACTTCAACAATTATATTCAACTATGACTCTATTTGACAGTACGTCAAGACTGAAACTGTTACCTGCCGTACTAAAGTCAACCCTCCTTCGACTTTAACAATTATATTCAACTATTACTCTATTTGACAGTACGTCAAGACTGAAACTGTTACCTGCCGTACTAAAGCCAACCCTCCTTCGACTTTAACAATTATATTCAACTATTACTCTATTTGACAGTACGTCAAGACTGAAACTGTTACCTGCCGTACTAAAGCCAACCCTCCTTCGACTTTAACAATTATATTCAACTATTACTCTATTTGACAGTATGTCTAGACTGAAACTGTTACCTGCCGTACTAAAGCCAACCCTCCTTCGACTTCAACAATTATATTCAACTATTACTCTATTCAACCGTATGTCTAGACTGAAACTGTTACCTGCCGTACTAAAGCCAACCCTCCTTCGACTTTAACAATTATATTCAACTATTACTCTATTTGACAGTACGTCAAGACTGAAACTGTTACCTGCCGTACTAAAGCCAACCCTCCTTCGACTTTAACAATTATATTCAACTATTACTCTATTTGACAGTAGGTCAAGACTGAAACTGTTACCTGCCGTACTAAAGCCAACCCTCCTTCGACTTCAACAATTATATTCAACTATGACTCTATTTGACAGTACGTCAAGACTGAAACTGTTACCTGCCGTACTAAAGCCAACCCTCCTTCGACTTTAACAATTATATTCAACTATTACTCTATTTGACAGTATGTCTAGACTGAAACTGTTACCTGCCGTACTAAAGCCAACCCTCCTTCGACTTTAACAATTATATTCAACTATTACTCTATTTGACAGTATGTCTAGACTGAAACTGTTACCTGCCGTACTAAAGTCAACCCTCCTTCAACTTTAACAATTAAATTCAACTATTACTCTATTTGACAGTATGTTCAGACTGAAACTGTTACCTGCCGTACTAAAGTCAACCCTCCTTTGACTTTAACAATTATATTCAGGGTCATTCCATGAGAAATCACCCAAAACGAATTAAATTGGTTGCTGTCACATTTTAGATTATTGTTATAATTTGCACATATTTTGTGACATGTTTGAAAGTAACAAAAATGTAGGTTTCAGATTTTTAAGTTGCACGGTTTAGAAGTTATGCCCTTTTGAACATCGGCCGGTGTAAGTTTTTTGGTACATTTTAGGGTTAGCGTTAAATCAAGCCGTCAAGTTAGGGGTGGATGGATTGTTATGAAATAAAACTTTTCTAGACCCAAAAAGTGTGGCCTTCAAGAATATGCATTCATATATGTATACTTTTGTATTTTAGGGCGCATCGTTGAAGGTCAAAGGTTGTTTCTCAAAACGTGATTTTTCTAGTTTTCAGGGTGCAATAACTCTGAGAGGGTTGAAAGTATGATTACAATAATTTTTATTGAAATACTCCAGGCACATGTGTATTATAAAAAATATATTTAATTTTGTTAATCATCACCCTTCATACCCAAAAATGGTAGCCAAAAACTATACCCACACATATAACAATAAAACATAAAACAAATACCCAAAAACACCAAGGTAGGCTTCAGCAAATTTGCTGAGCTAAGACCCAAACATTGTGTTTTGGCGGGAGCAGCTGGCACGCATAGGGTGACCATCCGTCCCGGAAAACCGGGATTGTCCCGGTTTTCTACCTCTTGTCCCGGTGTCCCGAAAGAAGATTTCGGGACACCTAAATGTCCCGGTTTCGTCGCAAGAGTAAAATTGTTCTATTTTTGGCGACAATAAATGTAATTTAAGTATTTACAATGCCATGAAGAATTTGTTTCTTTGAGTGCAAGTGCCGTTCTCTTTGAAAATTTACCGCGCGCTCGGCAGGCTACATTAATAATTCCCCACCCCCTCCCTTCCGATATATTGTGACTACCTTTCACTGCCTACTGTTTACACGTGGTATTGTGCATTATTAATTAGTCTGGCTCTTGGAGAGCAACAGTTCACTTGTGTGTTGGGTTTTGTTTTACAATGACGAAACGAAAGTGCTCCTATCAGGAAAAGTATTCTGCCGAATGGAAGTTTATCAAAAAAGGAAGATATGAGGATGAGATCGAGTGTAAAGTTTGTAATTGTTTTTTAAACATCGGTCACGGTGGTCGATCGGATGTTACAGACCACATAAATTCAAAAAAACATAAATCCCGTATGTGTAGTTCAGTATTCTGAACTGTGTTTCACAAACACAAGATCAAGAAACTGCGCCAACAGCAATCATCACATAAATGTTCACGACACAAGTTTATTACATGATAATAAATAATTCTTGATAAAAACAGTGATAAAACCTATGACTATCAATAACGTAACGGGATAAGCAACATGGCGCTTCCCTTTCGCACCATGCGCATATCAAAGGGATGCCGCCTCAGAAATGTTATGATGATTTGCTGGTATTATTGTGTGTTGATCTATACAAGTAATAGATGTAATGCAATCTGTGAATCCAGCTCTTCCCAACTGCATTAAGCAATATTGGAATAAATTTCATTTGAATTGGCCAATCTGAATTTAAAATACGTCTGTAAAAGCATTTAGTCCCCGAGTCAAGAGCCCTACTGCTATATTCACCATTTGATAACTGAATAATTACTCATCATCTACGAAAAAGGTCAGAAACAATGCAAGTATACAACTATGTACTATACACTGAGATACGAGCCTAATACGTACGATTTGCTTTGAAATTGCGAATCTCGCAAATGTACACGAAAGCGCGCTGATTCCATCATGGTGAAAACGGCCTAATGTTGAAAGGATAGGACTTACGTCATGTTGCTTATCCCGTTACGTTATTGATAGTCATAGGTTATTGATAGTCATAGATAAAACACATAAAGGTCTCTACATAAGAAAATGATGATGTATTTATTTTTTATTCACACCGTGCTCCAAAGCAACCAAAACTCATTGAAAAAACGCCCCAGAAAAAAAAAATCCAAGTTAATGACGTTAGGTGCCAAGCTTGGCTCAATTGCAGATGGTAGTCTAGATTCATATCATCACTGTTTAGCAAATATGATGTGCAATCCCCCGCTTTGCAACTGCTTTCTTGGGAAATGCGATATTTGCCCTGGAACAGGCAAACTTCGCCAACAACTGGAAAGTTTATTTGAAAATAATTCTTCTGAATCTGTGACTTATAAACAGTGGGTCTCAACAGACAGGTGCACGCTTGAAACCGTCACCAAGTCTGTGGATGAGTTTATTGACACGTTTCTTGAAAAGTGTGTGTTATTGAGAAACCACGATTTTATTGCAAGACAGCAAGCTGCATTCATGCAAGTAAAAAAAGCTAATTTAAAGCCGGGAGAGGTTCTCGTGGTAGGAGACTTTGCGGAAAACTACTCATTTGTTCTCCAGGATGCAGCTCAGGGATTCCACTGGAATAATAGCCAGTGTACACTTCACCCATTCGTGTGTTATTTCAAACCAAAAGATTGAGAGCTACAACATTTGAGTTACCTACGTTATCATTTCCGACTCGCTCACGCATGACACTATTGCTGTGCACACTTTTCAAAAAAAACTAATTAATCATCTTGGGAGAAAAATTCAAAACTTATCTCATTTAATTTACTTTTCGGATGGAGCTGCAGCCCAATACAAGAACGAGAAAAATTTTGTCAACCTTTGTTATCACGAGTTGGATTTTCAATTGTCAGCTGAGTGGCATTTCTTTGCCACTTCTCATGGCAAAGGGCCATGCGATGGAGTTGGAGGTACGGTAAAACGAAATGCAGCCAGGGCAAGTCTACAAAAGCCATATGAAGATCAAATCATGACCCCGATGGATTTGTTCCAATGGGCTACAGAAAATGTGTGGACTGTTTCTTTTGCATTCGTATCAGATGAAGCCATACGTGCAAATGGTGCCACACTTAAAGATCGATTTGAGTCACTATTGACTGTCGTAGGCACCAGAAGTTACCATGCGTTCGTTCCAAAATCTCCAACATCCTTGAGTGTAAAGCGTTTTTCGCTGTCTGAAGAATTCATTATCGTTGATGTTGCTGAGAAGAACGAAGACCACATAGAACACGACAGTCTCGAACAAACTGAGGAAGATCTATTGGACATTCCAACAAACGTGTTAACATTTGATGACATACATAGTTTCGTAACTGTTGTGTATAACGGAGACTGGTGGCTTGCGTGTGTTTTACAAAAACTATCAGCATCACAAGAACTTCAAGTTAGTTTTCTCCATCCTCATGGACCTGCACCTTCATATTTCTACCCGAGTAAGGAAGATCAGCTCGAGGTGGCTTTTAATGACATTTTATCATTGGCAGACCCTACCACAGCAACCGGTCGGACGTACGTTATGTCAGCTGCGGATACCAGGAAGGCAGCAGTAGGACTTGCCAAACATTTTTGTCAATAAGGTAAAAAAAACTGTTCATCTTACAGTTTTCCATAGTGGTAATTGAAGTGAAAGTGATTTTACTATAGGTATCAGATATGTTTTATTGTAGATGAAGTGTGCTTACCAAGATGCATAAAATTGAAGTTTTGTATGAACTATTTTTTTTCTTGAAAAGTCCCAGAGTGCCAGTCATGAATTTTGGCACAAGTAAACGTATATGTTGCCAACATTTTGTGATTTTTTCAGGTGAATCGAAGAGGGGAGTTTTTTTTCCAGTGGCGTTTTGGAAAATACAGATGTAGAAAATCATAATAAAATTGCCATCAACAAAGTGTCATATTATATTGCAGATTCTGGTAGGTCATAAAATTACCTTTCTAATGAGCTATTGTGGAAGCTTGTAGCTTTCATACAACCATAGATATTGTTTATGAAGTACAGTCGATACTCGCGCGGGGGGTGTAAAGCCTCTTTTTTCAACCCCCCGTAACTTTTGAACCGTCCCAGCAAAAAAAAAAACATTTTGATCAAAATCCATATTCTCAACAAGTGTACCAAATTTCATCAAATTCCGAGTCGGTCAAGGTCAAGGCTGTCTGATTTCATATGGAATGACCCATATGCTATGTAAATTTTAATCTGACGATACCCATACTTGTATCATGTACTGGTCAACGGGAATAAAGAAAGAAAGAAAGAAATAAAGATAGAGGGATCGCGCAGCGGCAGAACGCTTTGCTGGCACGGCCCCGGCAGTACTTCCCAATCTCTCTGTGACGACAACGCAAAGTATGTATACTGGAGGCTAATTCTCACTTCTATGAGAACGCCATAAGTGCACTACAGTCAAACAAGAAAAGAATAAATTATGCTTTCCACGGTAGAAATAACTACACCCAGGAAGTTTCAAATTCAGATGTGTATATTGTTTACGTGTATATAACCATACAAATATCTGCTTTTTCTCACAACGCCCTTGCGTTGTCCTATAGGTTTTTGTCATCTTTTTTCCGCTAATTCTTCTGAGTAACCATATCATCAGGTTTTATACCGCAACTTTCAAATATGAAAATAATTTTAAGAATTGCATTCATTATACGTATTATATTCATCATTCATTCACTTCACTGGCTGAAGTATGAGTCTGGGAAGGTGATACGGCAGAAATCTCTTGGTAGTAATACACACTTTTCTGAGTACAAGTAGCAGAAAAAGAAGAGACAAGAATAAGAGGAGGGGTATCAGGAGATGAACATTGTTCAGAGAAGGAATTACTGCAACATGTCAAGGTATGTCAAGTACCGCAAGTGTTCATCTCGAACACAGCAGGTATGGGCAAGACAACGGTACTGAGCAATCTATCACAGCGTCTGAAACAAGACCATCCATCTTTGTGGGTAGTTCGAATAGATTTCAATGGCCATACTTCCATCTTTCATGAATGGCAAAAGAACGGCAGAGAAATCGAGGGGGCCGATCAAGCAGTGAAGTTCATTATGACTGAGATATTGAAATCCCATTAGGGAATACGGCTCCTGGCCCAACGTAGGCCTAAAAGACAAAATTAAGAATCGAAGAAAACAGTGTATGGCCAGGGATGATAAATATCTTCGACCCGAGATGGGAAAACATATGGGTCATGAACATGGCGAAAACTTAATAGGTGACGCAAGTAGCAACACATTTGGGGAAGCCGAGAAAAATCAAGCTTCAAAATATCCAACGGGCCTTGGTCATCTTAAAGACGCTATTCTAACAGACGATAAAAAGCACTCTTATTATTTCTTCTGGATCGTGCCGACCTCTGGGACCTTTCCCGCGAGATAAAATCACGGGTACGCGGTTCTCTGCGTATTTCTATGAAAAAGTTGATAAAGCTGGTGTCAAGATTGCGCGCAGTTGGTTGTGCTATTCCGAATTGCTCGACTGCGCGTATTGCGAGCCTTGTTGGTTATTTGCTCCAAGAGACAATCCTGAAGGCCTGCGTGTGTTGTCAGTGGAGCACAAAGAGGCTCATTTTCTACGATAACATCTCCAGGATGTCATCGAAGTGTTTGCGGGAATAAAAGCCAGACGGAAGGCATTTTAGGTGAGTATTTCATATAAAGCTGAGTTTTTTTAATTTAAGCAGCATAAGGGTATGTATACACAGTTCACGATACAGAAAATAAAGTAACTCAGTATCTCGCTCAACCTAAAGCTTCAAAATTGCGTAAGGAACGCATAAGTGATCTTGTCAAAACAGGAAACTACAAACATAATAGTCAAGTATTGATAGCAGGACAGGGTATCATTGTACCACAAAAAAGACCAATGAGTGCAAACCAGATGAGCCCGACACATTTCTTGCCATGCGATGTACGCTTAGGCTTCTTTTCTAAAAAAGCATTACATAAACATCAAGTCAGATGCCGAAGTGCACATCCTTCATCAGGTGCAGTTACAGGTAGAGCCCGAGGTGTTCAGTCCCGAGGCTCTTTACTGTTGCCTACTTCATCCATTGCACCTTCTGGAGGCCTAAAATTGAATGTCTTGAGCAGTATGAACAGTGATGACGTATTTTCTGCGATCAAATCTGACAACTTGATAAAAAAATTTGCATTTGGTAATAAACTCTGAAAAATTGGTAAATGATGTAACGTTTGCCTAAACTCACATTCCGACCGAGCCCACGACATGGGGTAAATTATTGTTGTCACGGTCAGAGGGCGCAGCAAGTACTATTTTTAGAGATCAAGTGACGTCATGAGTCCTACATGTCAACGTCGGTTGAAAGACAGGGGGGATCGTTCTCTTTTCACGCAGACTTTCATCGGGCACAGTTCGATCCCGGTGAGCTCAGGTTCATCTGGTAAGGTTTATTCAACTGATTGGTTTTCTTGTACTAGACGTATGTAACTCTCAAAGATGTCTCAGGACGGTAGGCCATTACTGTTTGCTCTGTTGTTTGTACAATAATATCTAGGTTTGCATTTAAGTCCATGAATATGTAATCTTAATTAATATTCAGATTCTTTGCTCTTCAAGCATTGAATCATGGATTGCGAACACATTATAGGATACTTCAAGTTTGTAGGCTGCGGGAGCTTTGCCTTAAGGGACTACAAATCCACAGTATACCTAGCCTGAAAGGAATCGAGTGAATAAACTTCAACAATGCAGGAATTGAACTGTGGTCAATGGAATGAGAGTGAGAAGTAGCCACAGCTCATGGCTGTGTATTTGAAGTATGGTACCATACATAAGTTCAAGTTGTTGAAATTAGATATTGGCAGTGGTCGCTCCCTGTAAATATCACTGTTTACTGTTATATGCATGGTTCATAGTCATCAGAAGTTGATGTTAATTTGTGTATTTTCTATTCCACGAGGCTGGTTCAATGTAGGCCTAGTTACTCATTTATAATTTCAGTTTGACAACTAGCGGGGCAATGCGTATGACGCATACGGTACTCAAACGAAGTGAGTCATGCCGTGCGGTTAGGTCACGTAATGTTTTATTGTTGACCTTAAATTTGTGTGTAAGTAATGTTGGTCTAAATCAATTATCGATCGTTAATCGTGGTTAATGCAATGCTTTACATTCTGATAACCGCGAGGAATTGCGCATAGTGCAGTTGGGATAATACCAAAGACTTGCAGTAACATGGCCAACTAGATCCTGTGTGTTTGCACTCTTTGGACTGATGTGGACGTTCCATTGGCTGGCTGGAGAGGGCGTGCTCGAGGATAACGTATTGTATGTGTTACCACACACATCTCTCTGCTATCGCTGTTCTTCGTGTTATTCGATGAGTAGGCGAAGACTGAACGGAAACAGCGCCTCGTGATGCGTTGGTGAAGGAAAGATGGAATTATCAAGGTCGAAAGATTCTGCCATCGACAGAAAGTAGATTCTCTCGTGATCAAGTAATATCGAGGACGCAATGAGATACATGTCCTCATCTCGGCTGTTGTTCCTGATCGAGGATTTCCATGGCGTTATGGACCCTCCTCGTTGGCTCAGATGGGAAGAGCAGTTGCGATAAGACTCATGTATCGAACATTGTGGATAGCTTTGAAAGAGATAAGAGAGCAGCACATGCAGTCAGCCGGAATCATGATGGAATATGAAGCTGCGAGATTGCGAGTTATACATTATGTAGAGGTATGTGATGAACATTGCAATTGCGCGTGGTACTAGAGGGGACCAGTGGTTCTAGTGGTACCAGAACCAGAGGGGGAGGACGATGACCAGGCCGTGGCTCAAGACGAAACTCTAGGCGGGCTAACGAAACCACCTCTTTGTCCAAACAACTTCAGCGCTCCTACTGCTGAATCGAACAATGCCGAAGGGTTTTCCGTGGCTAGGGCAAGCAAGAGTGATGTGAATGTAGAAATGAAGTCCGCCCGCAAAATAACAGAGGAAATGGAAATTAGAGTGTCGGGGATGACGCTCTTGTCATCTCAACAAGAAGAGGAACTGTTTGTATTACTTGAAAAAAATTTGTCATTATTTTCTGACAGGCCTGGTGTAACGCATTTGTATAGGCATGACATTCGATCAACTAATTATGTGCCGTTTAATCAAAAGCCATATCCCGTACCTTTCGCTTACCGTCATCAGGTGGACCAACAGATTGAAACCATGTTGCGCTGGGGAATCATATTGCGGATCTCGAGTCCCTGGGTGAACCCGCTAGTCGTGGTAGTGAAGAAAGATAAGAGTGTACGCCTCCGCCTCTGTTTAGACGCCAGAAGGCTGAATGAGCGTATGGTGCAAGACCAGTAAACCCGGTAAAATGTCCGGTAAACCCGGAGGAGTATGCATACTGCATACTTCAACAAGTTTGACTGCAGTCGGTCAAGTCACGGCATAGTAAAAGGAAGTAATTGAAACGAAAGGAAGTAATTGAAACGTAGCTTGACACGGATGCCAGGGGTATTAGGCGTGGTTCGTGTTCGGAATGTGACTGCGATCAATTCGAAATGAAAGTTAATGACGCTGGTCAGTGTAACTACTGCGACTGTCCACCAACAAAACACAGCAACGTCCCTACCATTACAGTGGCTCATTCAAGTATGTCAATTTATACAGTAATAACGAGTAGTGGGCCCAAACATCCCAATGCATTATGCAAACTTCAACAAGTTTGGCTCCAGTCGTTCAAGTCACAGCATAGTAGAAGGAAGTCAGTCAAGGCGTGACTTTAAAATCCTGCATGGGCCTGTGGCATGGCACTTTCCAAGTCAACAATGGTCAGCAGATGTCCTGTATAAGCCTCTCATTGGTCACTTCAAATTGCTTGGTTGCAAAGCTTCTTTGGGCAATCAGAAAAATTTCAAGAAAACAGTATCCATATTGATTTGTACTCATGTAATATTTGTTTAGGTTCTAGCAGAGTCCCTTCTTCTGTCGATTGTGATATGAGTTTCTTGAGTGGTGAGATATGTGCTTCGTCGTCATTGAATGATGATCTGATTCCCCCAAGCAGAGATTCGGTAACAGTGCTGGCGAGTTTTATAATAAAGTACAATATCGATGTTATAAATCTCATTCCAATCTGCATGGGAGTCATTCCATATCAAATCAATCATAAGAAGACGAAACAATTTCTGTGATTTGACTGTAATATTCTCACTGCAAGGGCAAAACTTGACCGTACACTTGAAAAATTACAAATTGTTGTCTTATGGCATTTGTCATGTACGTTCACGATCAAATTAAAGTTAGTCCTTGGCAGTAGCAGTAACGTAGACGTTTGCAAACTTCAAACTTAATTTCTTGAGTTTACGGAAACATAGGAATCGACCAATCAGCGTCCAGTTAGTACACACGGTAGACCGCAAGAATTGAAATACTCTTCCAATCCTTTTCATCATGAAAGTGAGTGATGGTATGATACGCCTCCTGATATTTCATTTCATACCGAAAAGCATTTTATATTTGTAAGTGAATTCAATTTGTTAGTATCTTTTCGCTTTTCCACAGTAAGCTTACCCACGAGTCTTTTGACATTTTTTAACCAAATCTTCATATCGATTTACAGTGGTTCGTGGTATTGACTGATCAAATGAATAGTGAAGGGGGGGAGTGTGAAGATAGTTTAGTGTGTGGACGCGAGCGTGAGCCACGACGGTCTCGTTGGCAGGCGAGGAGGACGAGAGAAGAGCGACATTGAAGAGAGACAAACACGTTGAAGAGAGACTGCCTGGCTGCCGTCCAACATCCGGGTCTTTCTTGGTATGGATCCATCAGATTCGAGGTGGGACTTTCTCATGAATTACCGTAGAGTGGGTTGGTTTCCAAACTCTAAGGTTCCTCCCTCGTAGACTAATCAATCTTAAATGTACCGTTCAGAAGGAGAATGTACGTCACTTGAAGCAACATAACGGTGGCAGTGTTCCTAAAAGAGCAGTGAGGCAAGTGAAATGCAGATACACAATTCCTCAACGTGACGTCAGAGACTGCTCGCCATCGGAACGTTGAATGCCATCTCACAGAATTTCACAATATACTTGCTAGAAACGCGTGGAAAACTCAGCATTACTACTAACCCCCGACTCGTTGTGCGCAGTGGAATTTGCGACGAGGGAACTGGATTGGTTATACCAATCTGGCTAATCTCGAGGAGACACAACACATCGATGATGCAGAATTAAGGATACAAAAAGTGACTGATATCGTTACAGCTGCAGCTACGAGACATATACCTCTGACATCCACTAACCCACGTCACATTCCTGTACCGTGGTGAAACGTGGAATGCAAGGAGGCCTTCCTAAACAGGAAGGAAGCAATGAAAATGTCCAGACAATATCCAAAAAATCATAATCTGATGACCGTCCAACAACTTTCTGCGGAGGCCCGTTTTATTATCAAACAATAAAAAAAATCATCTTGGAATAATTACATTTCTTCAATCAATCATCAAACACCTCCTGCTAAAGTATGGAGTAGAATACAGGAGATGGATGGTAAACATAAGTCAACAATCATTCCTGGCCTAAATATAAATAGAGACTTGGTTGAATCCCCTTTGAAAATAGCAGAAGCCCTTGGAGAATATTTTCGTGACGTCTCTAGCTCCCAGCATTATTCAGTAGTTTCAAATCCATAAACGTCAAGCTGTAAGAAGGGAGCTCGACTTCACTTCTGCTAACAACGAGGAGTACAACGTGCCGTTTAGTGGATGGGAGTTGGAGAACGCAACCATGCGTTCGAAGAACACAACTCCAGGCGGTGATCGAATCCACAACCACTTTATCAAACACCTTTCTCTACTCTCGAAATAACATCTCTTGTGATATTATAAGTAAAATCCAAGACCTTAATTCTACTTTTAAAATTACTAACGATATAAATAGCAAGATTAAGAAACAGGCGCCGGTGTAGAAGGCCGGAGCCTGCCAGAACTAAAATGTAAATATAATATTTTAAGTAAAATCCAAGACCTTAATTCTACTTTTAAAATTACCAACGATATAAATAGCAAGATTAAGAAACAGACGCCGATGTAGAAGGCCGGAGCCTGCCAGAACTAAAATGTAAATATAATATTTTAAGTAAAATCCAAGACCTTAATTCTACTTTTAAAATTACCAACGATATAAATAGCAAGATTAAGAAACAGACGCCGATGTAGAAGGCCGGAGCCTGCCAGAACTAAAATGTAAATATAATATTATAAGTAAAATCCAAGACCTTAATTCTACTTTTAAAATTACCAACGATATAAATAGCAAGATTAAGAAACAGACGCCGATGTAGAAGGCCGGAGCCTGCCAGAACTAAAATGTAAATATAATATTTTAAGTAAAATCCAAGACCTTAATTCTACTTTTAAAATTACCAACGATATAAATAGCAAGATTAAGAAACAGACGCCGATGTAGAAGGCCGGAGCCTGTCAGAACTAAAATGTAAATATAATATTTTAAGTAAAATCCAAGACCTTAATTCTACTTTCAAAATTACTAACGATATAAATATCAAGATTAAGAAACAGGCGCCGGTGTAGAAGGCCGGAGCCTGCAAGAACTAAAATGTAAATATAATAAATAAGTAAAATCCAAGACCTTAATTATACTTTTAAAATTACTAACGATATAAATAGCAAGATTAAGAAACAGGCGCCGATGTAGAAGGCCGGAGCCTGCCAGAACTAAAATGTAAATATAATATTATAAGTAAAATCCAAGACCTTAATTCTACTTTTAAAATTGCTAACGATATAAATAGCAAGATTTAATAGCATATTTAATAGCATTGTCTATACAACTTTGTGCTGGTAAGTTTCTGAAATATCTTACTTTGTTACTTATTTTTCTCAGTTTTTTTTTTTTGCCCACATCATTGATTTTGTGATAACTTTTCTTGAAATCAAGATAAATGTATAATTGTTTTGATATTATGTTTGCAGTGTAGTTTGCCTTGTCATTGAAACCCATTTTGAGGGTCAAGCTGGCCAACACAACAGCAAAAGAAAAAGAAATTACTTGAATGTTGACTGGTACATAGCGGGACACATTGGTGTGGGGCATAGTGGGAAGTGTTACACATGCTGTTGCATGCACTACTTGGCTAATTGGCATTTTGAATCTATAATTTTTGTTGGGGAATACATTATATAACAAGCACAAAATGTATTTTAATAAAACAAACAAAGATTTAGGCCTAGAAAATTTGGGATTTTTCGTTTTCACTTCAGGGCCTAGGATTATATCATCTTAAATCCAACTCCAGAACAAATGTTTTTCTATTTTCCAGTTGAAAAACTGTAAAAGAATCCAGAAAAAATGCCTGTTGTTTCAAGACCACTATTTGGAGACCATTATGACGACAGCGCTGTTACGAGACTTTGCTGTGAGGGAAGCAATAGCTGAGTTGACTACAGGGAACATTCTATTCGTGTCGCAGCCACGGAATTTGGTGCGAGTAAATCTGCACTCGCAAGAAAATACAAAACGTTTTGCCAAGTCTCCGACGAAGAAAAGGCGACATTTCAATTTGGAACTTTACACGGTTTTAAAAATGTTTTCATGGATGCCGAGGAAAATATGTTGGTGTCATATTTATTGGAGTCGGTTGACATTTGCTACGGTCTCTCGGAAAAAGACACTCGAAAGCTGGCGTACGAGTGGGCACTTGCTAACACGAAGGAGATTCCCAAGTCGTGGGAAATTAATAAATTAGCTGGCAAAGAGTGGCTTTTCTGTTTTAAAAACCGGCACGCAGTCCCAAGTCTCCGCACTCCAGAGGCAACTAGTCTGACCCGTGTTACAAGCTTCAACAAGCACAACGTCGGATTGTTTTTAATCATTTCAAGAAAATTATGGACCAAGAGGACTTTTCAGCTTCACACATATTCAATTGTGATGAAACTGGCACAACCAGCGTGCATAAGCCTAAAAAGATACTAGCTCGCAGAGGACAGAAGCAAGTTGGTAAAGTCACATCGGCAGAAAGAGGAACTCTGGTGACCACTTGTGCCACCACATGTGCTGACGGAACTTTCATACCACCTGTAATGGTGTTTCCTCGTCGAAAGTGTCAACCTCGAATGGTTCGAGGTGCACCCCCGGGAACCCTTGGACTTGTATCTGCCAGTGGGTGGATGCTACAAGAGAATTTCTATTCATATATGCGTCACTTAATTGATTCAACCAAAAGTTCTCCGGAAAACAAGGTTTTGTTAATTCTTGACAATCACGAGAGCCATTAGTGAGCCAATGTGAGATCCCTTAGCCGAGCATTATAGATCTTACAGTTCGAACCAAAATTCCAACCCGTTTATGATGCGAAACCTTTTGCCACCCCACCTAACGGTATTTGTTTGTCTGGTCTTTTAGTTGACTTTGAATTGATTCTACCCGCTGTTTACCCAACCAGATTCAGCATTACTGCTCCCTGGATGGTGCCACGGCCCGAAGTCAATACTCAACTAACAATCCACAGAAAAGAAGATACCAGTTCACTCATTTATCGTCAGAAATTTTACGAAATATGCTCACACTTCCAAAACTTTGTTCTTTACTTTACGGATGGATCAAAACTTTTTTTTTTAATAACATCGAAACTTGATACAAAATCATTGTTCCCCAATTAAGGCTATGGATGAAAGATAAGATCGTTTGGACGGGGCACCACAAGGGCGATCTTACCACCCCATTTTGATAATTTAAAACTAATGATCTTCAACACCAGGACTGCCATAATTTTTTATGTGACCATAATTTTTTGCCGTAGATAAAAGTCTTTAAAATCAAAACTGAATCAAAACTGGATCAAAACTGAACGACTCTGTAGGGAGTGCAGTTTAATCACCCAATATTCAATGCTGCTTCAAACTGAATTCAATGTGTAGTGTTTTCACTTCCAAAATCATGACCATAATCAAATCACTGGAACATGTATCTTGCTGCCAAGAGAAGGAATTTTTCATCTGTTCAGATTCACTCAGTACTCTACAAGTCATCACCAAAATATTCCCTGATAACTACTTGATACAGAAGGCGCAGAATCTACTGACCAACCTGGCATGACGGGACGTCAAAATAGTGTTTTGTTGGATTCCTGGTCATGTGGGCATTCAGGGCAATGAGATCGCTGATAAGGCATCTAAAGATGCCACGTCGAGAAATTTTATCGATGAACCACTCGTTCCATTTTTTGATTTGAAATCCCATTTCAAACTGTTATTCAAAAATAAATGGCAATCAGAATGGAACAGAGAAATAAACAACAAGCTTCATGATATCAAACCTACAATTGACCTTTGGGATTCCTCGATTCGAGGGTCCCGAAGAGAAGAAGTAGTTCTCGCACGTATGCGAATTGGGCATTCACTGCTCACGCATGCCTTTCTGCTCACACCAGAGAAAATTCTACCTATTTGCGACACTTGTAATGAGGTGATGACCATAAAACACATATTAATAAAATGTACAAAATATGACAATATAAGAGAACAACAAGCATTCATAGACACAATTTCCAAAGTTTTGGCGGATAATAGTAATTCTTTTAACAAAGTATTTATTTTCCTGAGGCAAACTGATTTGATAGATAAAATTCAATCGAGCTCACATAGTAATTTATCAACATTAATTTCGAACAATTATATCCGAAACAATCAGTGTGAAAACGGGTGATGAAATGACCTCGCTGTCGGGGTCACCAACAAATGAGGAGTTTTAGTCGGTAAGAATCTGACACTCCCCGCAATTCAACCTGCGGAGGTCTTATGCAAGACTTTGCCTCCTAACAAAAAAAAAAAGAAAAAACTAAAATAATATAGGAAACCACCCAGCTCAGGATAATAAATATGTCAATATAATATTAGGTGACAGTTTCAATGATGATGGGCTGGAGGAGATGAGATTCATACCAGCCAGACTCAAACAAGAATCCAAATGTATTTGTGTTGTGATTTTCGATTGGTGGAAATTCAAAAGCAAACATTTGATTGGTTAAGAAGAACTATCGGATAATACAGTCGAGCCCACATATAACGAACTCGGATTTAACGAAATTTCGGTTTTACCGAACTACTTACCATTCCCCTTCAAATCTCCTATCCTTACAATGTTAAATAAAGAGCTATAACGAAGTAATTAATGTTTCAAAATTTGGTTATTACGAATTTTTCGTCACTTTTCAGCATATTTTTCTCATTATTTTCAGATATTTTCAACAAAATATTCGAAAATCGGAACATTTTGTTGTAAATTTTGTTTAAAGGTTACATTTATTTTGAACGGAGTGTACATCGTAGCAGCGTTGTTGTGGTGACGCATACCAAAGAGCGGTCATAACAACATCTGCTGTTTCCCCTCCCCCTCCCTCCCACCGTAGATAAACCCACGCTACATCCGGCCATCCGCTAAGTGCACTCTCTTTAAGTGCACGTACACTGAGCAGGAGCATTCATTCCCTTGTGTCAGTTCAGGGCGAGCGGACGGTCGTAAAAATGTCATCTAGCAGTACAGCAAAACGAAAGTGTTTTGAGTTTGGAAACAAAATTACTAATATTGAAAGATGTGAATAGAAACGTGAAAAAGGCGGTAATTGCTGAGAAATATGGCATTGCACCCAGTTCGTTGTCGACTATAATTTATGCAGATTAATTGAATTTTAGAATAATTACATGATTGTGACGTTTGTTCAATGACTTTGTTCATCTATTTTTTGTTAACATTCCTTCCTTTCAGTACCTGATAGTATCCTGCAACCTAGGCAATAAAACAGGAGAAGTGGGGAGTGGTGGTGTCAAGTGATAGCAGATGGTAAGTTCTTGATGAAAGGACATTGTTGTTTTCCATTACTTCATATAAACATACTACATAATTTGTGTTGATGCCATGTGATGATATCATAGCATATGTCACCTAATACTACACCAAGTCGTAAATGTATCTTTATCTCTGAAATTCAAGTGGTGTGACTAAAAAAAGCAATAAATCTCTATAACGAAATTCTGTTTTTACGAACAGATTTTCATTCCCCTTGAAATTCGTTATATGCGGGCTCGACTGTATATGCAAGAGTGCCAAAAAACCGGAAAGAAGATATAAAAACTGTAGGGAGAACAAATCCAACCAACGGAAAAGGAAGACGTATATACAAGTAATGTAGTCTACACGGAAGACGTCAACCGAAAATTGAGTTGGTCTTCGACAACAACAGCCCGAGTTCGAGCAACACCGGCATAACCACACAAAAAGCTACAACGTTGCACCTATTACCCATCCTCAAAGTGCTAGAAACTGCCAACACCAAGCTTTGCGGCAAAAAGTATCCGTTCAACGACCCATGTTGTCATTTGATCCGCAATGGAGGGGACAGCATGATAATAAAACCCTCACACTGAAAGTGCGCGCGCAGATAGACCGGCGGTTTCACACCAAGATAACGACGATAGCCGCCATGTCTGATGGACGATACAAGGCACCACTCGACTTCACGATGGAGACAAGACAAGAAACAATGGCTTGTCTTCGGGGCTCGCTCGCTCAAACTTCAGTTGGTACAACCGGCTCTTGTATGAATTATTTCAATTCCAACAACTGTGATTTGAATTATAGTTGAGTTACTGACAGAATAAGATGAACGCAGCTGGCATATCTGAGCTCCTGAACAACTCACTACTGCTGCAGCATGGCTCTGATTGGACGACAGGCAAGCTGGGCCCTGGTGCGCTGGACGTCTTGACCGCCGCCCCGTCAACTGGACGCTGGGCGAGGAGAGATGTAGACCGGTCCATACGGAGGCTGGGACGTGCGAGGAGAGATGTTTGCAGCTAGCATATCTGAGCTCCTAAACAACTCACTACTGCTGCAGAATGGCTCTGATTGGACGACAGGCAAGCTGGGCCCTGGTGCGCTGGACGTCTTGACCGCCGCCCCGTCAACTGGACGCTGGGCGAGGAGAGATGTAGACCGGTCCATACGGAGGCTGGGACGTGCGAGGAGAGATGTTTGCAGCTAGCATATCTGAGCTCCTAAACGACTCACTACCGGTACTGCTGCAGCATGGCTCTGATTGGGCGACAGGCAAGCTGGGCCCTGGTGCCCTGGACGTCTTGACCGCCGCCCCGTGAACTGGACGCTGGGCGAGGAGAGATGTAGACCGGTCCATACGGAGGCTGGGACGTGCGAGGAGAGATGTACGCAGCTGGCATATCTGAGCTCCTAAACGACTCACTACTGCTGCAGCATGGCTCTGATTGGACGACAGGCAAGCTGGGCCCTGGTGCCCTGGACGTCTTGACCGCCGCCTCGTGAACTGGACGCTGGGCGAGGAGAGATGTAGACCGGTCCATACGGAGGCTGGGACGTGCGAGGAGAGATGTACGCAGCTGGCATATCTGAGCTCCTAAACGACTCACTACTGCTGCAGCATGGCTCTGATTGGACGACAGGCAAGCTGGGCCCTGGTGCGCTGGACGTCTTGACCGCCGCCCCGTGAACTGGACGCTGGGCGAGAAGAGATGTAGACCAGTCCATACGGAGGCTGTGCTATGACGAGGCGAGATAGTAGAAACGTAACTGTCAGGCAATTAGAAGATCTGTCAAAACAGTCAATAAGATTACATCAGTTAACATGTCAAATAGCACAGCAAACAACAACACAACTGCCGTCTAAAGGAACTGCCCTGTTCAGTCGGTAACAGTGAGAAGGCTGTGTATTGCGTGCAACGTAATTGGTAGCAGTGAGAATTATCAAGTAGGCCTATAGAATTTTTTAATCTTTCCAAAATTAATGTAAAGTGTTTATATCTGTTGGACAAGGAGTTTTATAATACTAGTCAAACGCGAAATATGCGTTGTAAGATGAGCGAGATATCTCAATAAGGTATAAAAGTCCTTGAAATAGTTTTACCCTTGCTACTTTATCGACTTTGGTATTCTACACACCTTGATATCTGAATAAGCTATAAAAGTCGTTAAAGAAGTTCTACTCTTGCCACTTCATTGACTCTGGTATTCTACACACCTTGACGCATATAAAAAATACTTCATTGTTGGTCAACTCTTGAATCTAGAAAGCAGTGAATCTCGACAACTTAATTCTGTCATAATTTTTATGATATATTTTATGAATATTATCAGTCATTTTATTTTTTTTCTCCAAAACGACTGATCAGAATTGCTTAAAAAATCGTAATAATGTGTAAAATCCATGTGTACACATTTAGAGAAAATTTCATCCCATTTGGAGAGATTTTATTTTTCAACATTTTCCGCCCAGCCGAATCTTATGGGGTTTTTAGAAACTTTGAGATGATGATTCTCAAAATCGGTCCGACCGATTCATCCCAAAAACTATACAGTTCTAAGTTGGATGATTTTGCGTGTCCAAAAAAAGTTTCATGTTGATCAGTCAACCCTTGCGACCTGTGGAGTGCTTACAAAAAAAAAAAAAAAAAAAAAAAAAAAAACACAGACAAAGCCCTATAAGATTGGGATGGAGACTTCGCTACGCTCATCAATTAATGAAGTACTCATTAAGGCCTGAACATTTGTATTATCCTGACAAAACATAGCTTGTAAATGAGTATTTTGTGAATAAACTATTATTATTATTATTATTATTATTACTATTATTATTATTATTGTTTCACAGAATATTATCCAACATTCAAGAGTTGAACAGAATTTTATGAACTTCATTTGTTATTACTAAGAGATAATGGTGCTTGTCCACAGGATAGCCCCTGACAAGACTTGCTGGTCACACGGCATATGTACAATAATTGTATAATATTATATACTAAAAAGGACAACTTATGATCAAACAATCAAGTTGCAAGTATAAGAATATGGACTGCATATAAAAAAAAAGTCAATCTCAAAGGTCTGCATTAGATTCTTGATCAATCCAACTTCTCATCAGCATTAGACTCAAGGTTTCCTCTTCTAATGAGCTTCGAGCATTCTCGCCTGAACTTCGAGACGGCGTAATTCGTAATCTATTGAATACTCTCATGCCTTTAATAAAAATCGAGTTGTCTTGACTCTTGCTCTTCGTTCTTTCAATAAACACATTATTCTTTTTTCTCAAATTAGGTTTTTGAAACTCAACCATGTTTTAAATTTTCACACAAATAATTGGGAGAAAGATTTTTTGATATTTTGAAAATGAAACATAGGGTATTCAGTATTATACGTTGCTTAATATTCAGCCACGACAGCGTTTCGCACATCTTCTTCATTGGAGCATCTTTCACTGCATTGAACTTGTTCAAGAAAGATGTAAAAGAGAGAAAATGGAAAAATGGTGCTTCTATTCTTCTGCCTGAATGATGTAGCTATGACTCTTAGGTAAATGTAGAGCTTAGATCAGCTGTTGCCAGCGAGTTGGATTCACCTGTACCAAGTGGTCGTCCCACACTTTGGAGAAAGTCTGCAAACACTGCGACTCACACCACATCTGTTTTACAACTTGTTCCAAATTATGATGTTTATTTCTGTGAACCTGAAGTTGATTCTGGAGAAAATCCGGGAAGATATGGGAGAAAAACGGGACCAATGTGTTTTCTCGGATTATTCAACATTGGGCTTATGGGAGTTAAACATGGGTCCGGTTTTTCTCCCATTTCTTCCAGGATTATCATTGGGGACTATTGGCGACTCGTTTCTATGGACAAGACAGTCCAATAAAGCCAAATATGGACACGGAATCCCTCTTAATATCTTTCATCGACCACACCGCCACGGTCAAAAACCCTATTTTACCCAATATGCCCCCCGCCCGGAATGTTGGCGGTCAATAGGCATTTTTTAGCGCAATTCCGAGTCCTCATTCGGTCTCATTGGACTGTGTTGTCCCTAGAAACGAGTCGCCAATGGTCCCCACCTGGCCTATGTGATGTTATGGTTGCAGCCTAGAAACAGAATGAAGCCTAAAATCAATGCCTATGCCTAGGTCACAACCTCCTCTACTATTTGTTTTGTAAATCTAGGAGGTTGTGGCCTAGGTTATTCTACAATGTTAGATGGCTACAGCTACGACTAGATCATCAAACTTGTAGGCCCTAGTGTGGTAATAAATCCGAGAACCTAACCTAACCACCAAAATCGTTTATAGCACATGAGAATATTACCGCAATTGTCATGAAAATGGACCTAGGCCTACAATTGTCAGATTCGAATTAAATAGAGCAATAAAGGACTTACTTGGTCAAGACAGCAGACATTGTTTGTAGGGCTAGGCCTAATGGCTAGGCCTGGGACTAGACCAAAAAGGCAAAAACTGCCAGGTAGCACTAGCAGGGGGGGTGTGGCAGTAGACTGCCTAGTAGGCCTAGGCTTACCTAGAGAGGCTGTAAATACAGCCTCTCTAGGCGTACCTAACAATATAGGCTCTCTAGGCGTACCTAACAATATAGGCTCTCTAGGCGTACCTAACAATATAGGCTCTCTAGGCGTACCAACGGTGGACTAGACTAAACAAATACAAAAACCGTATTAGGCCTATCCTGCATGTTTAAATGCTAATCGACAATCGCATCGTTGTTTGCGTAGGCCTACTGCGTGTCCAGCCAGTTGTCCAAAAATATTAGTTTAATTTTACCACAGTATTATAGCATACTTCGTAAGTTCGTAGCTTTTACCTGAGAAGTATGTCGACTCTCTGGCGCAAAGATGGCTCTGGCGCAAGCTCTAGCGACCAACTGAGGAAATGTTTGGAGAAACTGTTTTATCAACATGGCACGGTGGCATCATCTAGCGGTTGGTGTAATAGTATTTTTCAATGGTGGCGCTTGGGTGGGAGGAGCTTATTTAGATTTATTTATTTTATGCATCGTTTACACTTCCAGTCGCACAAAAGAGCGGCGGCAAGGCTTTAAACTAAATAGCAAAATTAAACAATCATAATGAAAAATACTAATTTATCATTTAAATTTAATGATTTTAATTAAAAAACCAATCTACAAAAACTCTCACTCCAATCATTCTAGCTATTGACCCACCACTAATTGCAACAAAAGGTCTCAAGATTGGATTCCATTCAGAAAAATGTGCTGATTAACATACTTGGAATCGCCCAAAATCTTATTCACCGTTTTCGAGTAAATCGAGGTCAAAGGTAAAAAATCACGTTTTTTGCCAAAATAAAATTCATATCTTTTTTTCTAAACACAATAATGATATTCTTGTGAAGTTATAAAAAAAGTCCATAGAATTACAGACTGAATGAAAGAAAAATTGTGGAAATCGCATGAAAATTGAGAGGTCAGTCGAAGGTCAAAATATGACCTTATTTGAGCAGTTCAGAGAAATGGATAGAACTACTCAATTTTGAGCAGGTTCTGATGCAAGGTTTCTACCCACATATTATTATCCATTATAGTATAATGATTGTGAAATAACTTCTCCACCTCCCCCGAGGTCAAAGGTCAATCACAATGTTTTCTCAAGTGTGACTGGTCAAACGATGCACACCCTCATTCTGTGTCCAGATAATCGCTTTCCGACCTGAGATGCGTTTGAGTATATATTTTGAAATACTGGTCGTTATTCTGAATATGTTTTAAAATTGAAATGTTGAAAGTCGTCCTCCGTAGCTCAGTCAACTATGGCAACGCTTCATAAACTCAAGTCACCTTGGGTGTGCGTCAAATCAGATTTGGTTCTTAACAAAACGATAACATTTGAGTGGAGTTATGAAGTGGAACCCATACAATGATGGAATCATTGAAGACGAATGTGAAAATCGCATGAAAATTGAGAGGTCAGTCAAAGGTCAAATTCGACCTCATTTGAGCAGTTCAGAAAAATAGAGAGAGAACTACTCGATTCTGAACAGATTTTGATGCAGCATTCGTACAAACCTAATCAGTATACAGTTTGGTATCATGATCGTCAGATAACATGGCTTCACTCGAGGTCAAAGGTCAAGTACAATGTTTTTTACAGATGTGACAGGTCAAACGATGCATACTCTTGCTCTGCGGCCAGACTATCACTTTCTGACCTGAGATGTAATAATAAAATAAAAATGTTCTGTGTTGTTGAGTAGTCGAACTTAATAATTATTTGATATGCATCTGCTCTTTCTAGGGTGGGTATAAATATAAGAATCTATGAGAATAATACATAGAACAAAATAATGGCATGTCACACAGTTGCCTCCCCCCCTCCCCCCTTGTAACACCTTGTCACAAATCTTGATAACCCCCCTCCCTCCCAGCCACTAAGCTGTGACGTAAGTTATTGACGTCCCCTAAGTGACTCTAGCTATACTTGCGAGCTCCATTCCAAACTTTCTTCAAAAATCAATCCCAGGTACTTACTACTTGTACTGGTTTGAAATTCCCAATTGAGTATAAATTTGAAAATCGAAATATTTGTAAGTATTTGAAGTTGTCTACGATCCAAATTTGAATAATTTGAACACTTGCAAAGTTCGATCGACAAGCTACAATATATTTTAATATACATTTCCACATTTGCACCTAATGAAAAATATGTAGTTGATATTAAATCATATTAAGTAGCCGTCAACTTTGAAGTGAACAAATTGATATACTTCAGCTCATGAAAACAACTTAAAATACATTTATCACGTCTTGGATGTTTGTTAGACTGGGAAAACGCGGGATGCGCGTTGTTAGACGAGCTTAGCGGTATAGAAATCTAGAATGAAAAATAATTTGTCAACCCAATCTACATCTACAGACCTTGGATCACTCCAAACGTTCAAAAACCTTACGAGAATCAGTTATGTCACGGCCTTCCTCTTCATTCATTTCAATCGTTTTGAATTAATTGGTGACACTTGTTGCTATAGATTTAATTGGTTCCCGTATAGCCTAAATTGATGGGAAAATTCTTTATAAATGCGTTTTCTTCGTTATTTCTCATCCGATTGATGCGAAAAATCTCTCAAAATGTGCTTAATAGTTTCCTTTATATTCGGCGAAAATTTGAGAGGTCTTGAAAAATTTTGATTTTTCAAGTATTTTCCTCCGGGTTATTCTAATGGGGATTTTTGAAATTTCTAAAATTCATAAAAAAAAAAGTTACCACCCGATAATGCCACAAAACTATGCAGATCTAAGTTAGATGAGGAACCATGACGAAAAAAAGTTTGAAGTTGATAGCTGTAGCCGTTTGACCTGTGGAGAACCGACAAAAAAACATAAAAAAAAACATAAAAAAAAGAAAACATAAAAACGAACACCAATTTGACATACTGAAAAAATTGGTGTTCGTTTTTTTTTTTTTATGTTTTTTTGTCGGTTCTCCACACGTCAAACGGCTACAGCTATCAACTCCTAACTTTTTTTCATTATGGTTCCTCATCTAGCTTAGATCTGTATAGTTTTGTGGCATTATCGGGTGGTAACTTTTATTTTTATGAATTTCAGAAATTTCAAAAATACCCATTAGAATAACATGGCGGAAAAAAATTAAAACAAATTTATTTTCAAAAAAAATTGAAATTTTGTGTGAAGTTGAATAACATTTTGATACACATTTCTGAGAATTCTCAGTTTGATCGGGTGAGCCATTTTGAATAAAAAACATGAAATGTACTAAATTGGTACAACTCGAAGCAGTTTTTACCCATTTATAACTAAAATGTTACCCAATTGGCGAATTTAGGCAAAAGTTTGGCAATGAAGTCGACATACTATTACTTTCCGCTCGTCTAACAACGCGTATATAGCGTTTTCCTAGTTATTTTCAATGTAATGGGAAGGAAGGAAGTTGTAAAGCAAGAACAAGGAAACTTTTCAATTTACATGTCAAGGCACTATTTATTTTCATCCAATATCGCCATAAATATGGTATACGGCACAGTAAACATGTTGGGAAAAGGAAGTAGGAGAATGAATTCATAACATTACTACCCCGGTGAAGGAATATTCGATTGGTTCAGTTGATTTAGATCCTGGACGTAACTGCCGGAATGTTCCTCGAAATCTGAAAAAATATATATTAGATTAGATGCATACCACCATTTATTTTCTATGCAGATCACCGGGTGATAATGGAAAGATGAAGTCATGATAGGTGGAATTGCGCTTACCCCACAAAACCAAACCCTTTTGCAGGACTCAAAACCGAACCCGACCTGACGTGAGTTTCTAATGCAGTGCGTTAGTTGCTGAGCCACGAGGATGGTATTATATTTGCTACCATGCAACACAACTATTGATAATGATAAGAACACATCCGTAGATTATTGAACTTCATATCGGTGTGACAGTAGCAACATCATCACACTTTCCCTATTATTGAAATGATGGTTAAAACCCGCAGTGGGATGGCTATAGTTGGCCTAGGCACTGGGTCTAGGCAATCTGATCTAGAGGAATAGGTAACAATAAGCCCATCTATTATTATTATTAGATTATTATCATTATCATTAGCAGTCGTCAATCGTCATCCGCGCCTAAATACCGGAAGACAGTTCTGAACCTGGCGGCAACTTGTGTGACTACTAGAGAGAGTGACGTCAAGAAACAGAGAGCAATGGATGCGCGCGAACGTTTCAAACTAGTAAATTTTCATTTTTTCAAACATTTTTCATTTTATTTTTGTTTCAAATGATAATTGATTTGGATTTTTATTCGAGTCATGTGTTTCAAAATATTGGAAAATTATTGATGAGCGTAGCGAAGTCTCCATCCCACTCTTAAAGGGCTTTGTCTGTGTTTTTTTTTTTTTTTTTTGTAAGCACTCCACAGGTCGCAAGGGTTGACTGATCAACATGAAACTTTTTTTGTACACGCAAACTCATCCAACTTAGAACTGTATAGTTTTTTGAATGAATCGGTCGCACCAATTTTGAGAAAAATCATCTCAAAGTTTCTAAAAACCCCATAAGATTTGGCTGGGCGGAAAATGTTGAAAAATAAAATCTCTCCAAATGGGATGAAATTTTCTCTAAATGTGTATACATAGATTTTACACATTAATAAGATTTTGTGAGCAATTCTGATCAGTCGTTTTGAAGAAAAAAAATAAAATGACTGATAATATTCATAAAATATATCATAAAAATTGTGACAGAATTAAGTTGTCGAGATTCACTGCTTTCTAGATTCAAGAGTTGACCAACAATGAAGTATTTTTTATATGCGTCAAGGTGTGTAAAATACCAGAGACAATGAAGTGACAAGAGTAGAACTACTTTAACAACTTTTATAGCTTATTCAGATATCAAGGTGTGTAGAATACCATAGTCGATAAAGTAGCACATGTAGGACTGTTATTATACCTTATTCAGATATCTCGCTCATCTTACAACGCATATTTCGCGTTTGACTAGTATTTAGATTATTTACTAGATTTAGATAGATTTAGATTTAGATATTTACTAGACTAATTATTTAGCGTCACTGTGCATCGAGCCGTCTGCTTATTCTCAACATGGCAATTTACATTGTCAATCTTGATAGGGCATGTTCTGCAATACATTTTATCTCACAAAACAATTCGATTCAATTCAATTTTCAAACCATTTTATTCTTGTTTCTGAGTTCTTATATATACATACAACAGAAATGAATAAAAAAAATAATAATGATGGCATATATATATATATATATATATATATATATATATATATATATATATATATATATATATATATATATATATATATATATATATATATATATATATATATATATATATAGGCCTATATATATATATATATATATATATATATATATATATATATATATATATATATATATGTATATATATATATATATATATATATATATATATATATATATATATATATATATATATATATATATATATATATATATATATATGTATATATATATATATTTTTTTTTTTTATTTTCATTTATTTATTCATTTATTTATAAATTTGGTTTTAATGACGCACTATACTTATGGCTACGATCTATTGGCGTCGGTGGACGATGAATGAGATGATGAGATGAAAGGTTATTTTATAAGGTGTTTTGGATGATGGGAAGGAGTCGGTCGTAGCCTGTCGTTAAGGAATCATCCGAGGATCAACTTGAACGACAGAGGGAAACCACAAAAAAAAACCTGTCAGGATGGTCGACCATGGCGGGAGTCGAGCCCCGGTCTCCCGAATGACGGTTATAGTATGAAGAATTAATATTAAGATTTTTAACAATGAAAGGAATGTTATTAGTGTATGTAAATAATAATATATTCATATATTTATTACTTGGATAAATTTTGTAATTATCTCAAATATTTAGAATAAAATTGCCATTCTCAAGGGATCGTTTTTTAATTTAAAATTACAAAATATTGAGAGTATTGTTATAAAAAGAACAGAAAACTAACCATTTGAAAAAAAAGAGAAAACAATAACACCAATAAAAAACGGTATCTCTTGTAGGTACTATCTTGTCGATGACTCAAGGTGGTTTCATGGTTTCATATCTTGTCTGACTCCTCGTGACTCTTCTCTCATCCACCTCCTTCTCATGTTCCTCACCATTATCTCTCCTCCTATTCCATTTAAACTTGTTCCTTCACCTCTGATATTATCCATTATTCTGTCCTTCAACACCGTTTTCCATGTGACGGACAGTTTGAAGGTGTCATCTCTGTTATTCAGGTTTGACGGTCGTTTTTCAATTTCAATCTTTTCCCGTATCAATCTTGATAATAGCTGGTCGTTTATGGAGAGCATGCAAGTTTTTTTTTGAAAGCTATTGCATGCTCCGTTTCTTTAGCGTGTTTTCCTAAGGCGTTGTTAATCAGTAATCTTCCTACCGCTAATTGATGCTCTTTAAGGGAGTAGCCACAGCATGGAATAGGATTATTAAAGCTAAATGTAGGAATTATTTCCCGCTCAACCCACAACCATGAATAATTGAAACTTGCACACTATATTCATCATTATATTGCTCACACAAATCCAAAAATAAAATTGGAAAAAAATCAAAATAATAATTTTAATATAATTTGAGTAATGCTATGTTTGTGTGTGCAGTCACAAATCACAAGGTTTATATTTCGAAAATGCATCTAATTTGTTGAATTTCAGTGGATATTGTTCGTCATACACACTGTTATCTTGTGAACCTCCAGAAAAAATCCATTACAATTTTTAGTTACATAATCAATCAATCATTTCATATCTAATGAAGATTACTAGGGAAACGCGGGATGCGCGTTGTTAGACGAGCTTAGGGGTATAGAAATCTAGAATGAAAAATAATTTGTCAACCCAATCTACATCTACAGACCTTGGATCACTCAAAACGTTCACAAACCTCACGAGAATCAGTTATGTCACGGCCTTCCTCTTCATTCATTTCAATCGTTTTGAATTAATTGGTGACACTTGTTGCTATAGATTTAATTGGTTCCCGTAATAGCCTAAATTGATGGGAAAATGCTTTATAAATGCGTTTTCTTCGTTATTTCTCATCCGATTGATGCGAAAAATCTCTCAAAATGTGCTTAATAGTTTCCTTTATATTCGGCGAAAATTTGAGAGGTCTTGAAAAATTTTGATTTTTCAAGTATTTTCCTCCGGGTTATTCTATTGGGGATTTTTGAAATTTCTAAAATTCATAAAAAAAAAGTTATCACCCGATAATGCCACAAAACTATACAGATCTAAGTTAGATGAGGAACCATGACGAAAAAAAGTTTGAAGTTGATAGCTGTAGCCGTTTGACCTGTGGAGAACCGACAAAAAAACATAAAAACAAACAAACAAAAAAAAAACATAAAAACGAACACCAATTTTTTTCAGTATGTCAAATTGAATCCTCGCTAAAGCTCGTCTAATAAATGATTTTGAGGCCACACATTCACATCTGGATATTCATATGTACTGATTATTTCCATAGTTTTGCTTCACAAGATAATGACAATTATTAAAATACTCATTTTAGAACATTTTTTTCTCAATACAACAGTTTTTTTCTACAGTTTTTGAGTTATGTTGTTACAGGTCAGAAAAACCTAGTTCTTGTGAAAACGTACCTGAACTTTCAATACTTAATATGCATAGGCATTGAGTTTATAGTGTTATCACTGTAAACTCAATGGCTTAGTCACAGTACGCATTACTGTCTGTGTTGCATTCAAATCTTGAAATATTGGAAAAAAACTACATGAGCTGCGGTCACGAATTATTAAAATAATCGTTAACAATACTTATGCCTACAAAAAAAGAATGTGTGCCAAAAATAAATTTCATGCTGTGACTAATATAATAATAACAATGATAACAGATTTGTTATTATAGATGAATAACAGAGAGTCCAAGTTGCGTATTTATCGTAGATAGCTATAATCATAGATTGGGGCTATATTGAAGTGCCTATAGAAAAATGTTGGACCAGTTTGAAACGTTCGCGCGCATCCATTGCGCTCTGTTTCATGACGTCACTCGCTGTAGTAGTCACACAAGTTGCCGCTAGGCTCAGCACCGTCTTTCGGTCTTTTGGCGCGGATGACGACTGGCTGGACATGCAGTACTCAAACAACAATATCCAACCACGTAAATGTGCAGCATAGGCCTAGGCTACTACGATTTTTTATTTGTTTATTCTAGCATCATGCCTACAAACAATGTCTGCAGTTTTGTCCAGGTAATTCTTCTATTGCTCTATTTAATTTGAATCTGACTACTGTAAGCCTAGGTTCATTTTCATGAAAATTGCGGTAATATTCCCGTGAGCTATAGGGCCTAAACGATTTTGGTGGTTAGGTTAGGTTCTCGAATTTCTTACCACACTAGGCCTACAAACTCGATGATCTAGTTTTAGCCATCGAACATTGTAGAATAATCTAGGCATAGACATTGATTATAGGCGTCATTCTGTTGAAGGCTGCGACCATAACATTACATAGGCCTAGGAATTGAGATTGTAGGCATAGTGGTTCGCAGAGAGCAAGAGCTAAACATGGGCTTATGTGTAACATTGCACCATCAAGGTGTCTGCATGATGCACCATGACCGCTCTCGTCACACACATAGACCTATCACTGCAGTGAGATATACTCGGGTGTCCTGTCTAACCTAGGCCTACAGTACCTTCTGCCTGCGCGCGACAAGCAAGCTGCACGTAGAGCAGCACACAAATGTGACGAAAATTGAATTGTACCGTCAATACGGCTTACAAAAGAAAAGATTGCTGACAGGAAGGTTTGGCTATCCAACATGCGAACGTCTTTGGTTCTCAAGACTATTTGATTTGAAATACAATCAATTATTACTACAGGTTTAGGTCAAGTTGCCTGTTCGAGCACGACATCTTATCTGATCTAAAACCTACCCCGTTCAAGACTGCTTGGCCGACTAGAAGGCCTACAACGCATTCTAGCGGCAGACTGGGAATAAATAGAGGTTACTGGAAAACTGTAGATAACAGGTGTTTATTTGGATACCCTAGTGGGAAGGAGTCGGCCATGGCCTGTTGTTAATGACTCATCCCAGTATTGACCTGAACGACATGGAGGGAAACCACGAAAAAACCCTGTCAGTATGGTTGACCATGGTGGGAATCGAACCCCAGTCAGTGTAAGCAACTTTGCCACTAGACAACCATCACCGGTATCTAACAGTAGGCCTGCCCTGAAAATCGTGATTACCGGTACAGGTGTGGCATATATTTACCCCGGAGTTGATTAGGCCTAGATGTTGGTCCAACTAGCAGTTAGCATCGTCGTCATTTTCTGGTTTCAGCCATACCTTTATATCAAGTAATAGTTCACAAACAAATACTTCAAGGTAGGCCTATTATTATTCAATTATTCAATATTCAACATAATGTCAATGCAATGAATTATTTTTAATATATCAGCTGATTGGACTGAATACAATTGGCCTTCAGTGTTATCGTAAATGATGTTCTTCATGAATGCTTTTTACATGGGTTTTATTATTACTTGTTCACATTTCAGGATCTGGCAGCTTGAGGACACGGTACTGTGGCAGGTGAAGATGGAATTTAGTGGATCAACTCGGGCAAATTGTTCTGGAAACTTCCAGGCCGTAACGTGATTGGTTTGAAGTACCCCGGCTACGTTACAATTCTGATAGGTAATAAACTTTATTACATTAAAATCAGGGACTGAGACCGTAACCATGACAGTAACCGCAACTGTTAAAGACCCGTGTTTTTTCAGCAACCGTAACCACAACCTTCATAATTTGTTTGGTACAACCAAAACCATAACCACAACCGTTATTATTTTTCGGGCCCAACCGTAACCGCAATCGATAACCTTTATGCTGAGGTGACGAGAACCACAACCAGCAACCTTTCGAGCAAGATATCGGTTATTCCGGTCTCTAAAAGGTCCTGAAAAGGGCTTGAAACGGTTGTTTCTTGACAGCTACACTGAGTATGAAGGAAAGGAAATATAACTTATATTTTGTTAAGTGTCATTCAACTTCTAGCACTCCAAACACAAACATAAACTCTACCAGATGTCAAGGTTTTTGAGCCAAGCTTCATGAGAAGGAGGAGGGGTAGTTGAGTGACAGTATAATAAAGTCACTCTTCCAAGAACTGTGTCTAGTAAGTGGTTACAAAGATTAGTACAAGTCAGAGAAATGCCGGCATCTAATTTGTGGAATTTCCTAAATTTTGCTAGAAACAGCTCAGAATGAATATATTGACACTAGAGATGACGGCTTGAACCACCCGTGCGCCAGTGTTGTGGGATAGGGAAGACGGTCGTTCGGGACCTTAATCACTCAAGTGCACTTTTAACGGTAAATAAGAAAACATCTGAAACACACCCTTACTCTACCGAGACTTCACTTATGAATGGGGTTTAAAATGTGTCCAAATGACATGTTTAGGTAGGCCTAGGCATATAACAAGCAGTAAAACAGTCCGAATGATCAGTCTTACCAAAGAGATCAGGAAAGATGGTTCAATGGTGTCTAGTGTGAATGGTGACTGTGAATATTTTCAAAACGCGTTGATGTGCGATATGTTATAGTTTAATTTTATCAACTTCATAATTATTACCAAGTTGTGCCTAATTAATTCAAATCCAATGTAATTATTGAAAATTATAACCACTAGTTACAACTTCAAAATGGGGAAGAAATTACGTTTGATTCGTGAGTAAGCCTACTTGCACTTGCACAAAGGAACGCCTGTATATTTAGATCTTGCGTGGTCGGAGAATGTGCCACCAAACGGTAAGCAGTGATTTAAAACAAATTTACTGAAATTATTATATAATTTACAATTCTGAATTCTGGAACGGATTTATTTTTCATGTAAAAAAGTGATAACAATAAAAAAAACTATAGGTACCGTAGTTTAATAGGGTCAACTGTTGGCAAATATTGAATATGAGCTTAAATATTAAGGGCGACTCAGGTGAAAATCTCATCTTTGTTAATATTGATTGTATACATACACTTCAAATTTTGCACATGGTGCACTATCATGCTAAAACTGCAAGAAAAATCAACAATGGACATGATTATTTGTTTTTTTACACATTTTCAACAATGAATGTAGTTTATTTTTCGTTCTTCTCATACAATTTTTTTCATCAACTTTTTTCCACGAAAATATTGCTGAAGTATTGTTCAAGGGTTGAACACATCTTTTTTTTAAAAATACTCCTTTTATATATTTTCAAGATGGCCTATGATTTTATTTACGATGTTTTTTCTAATAGAATCTCATTTAAAATGTATTCAACGTTACGGTATTCATTTTTCTATCCATTGTTAGATGAGATATCAGAAAAGCGATACGTCCAACCCTGGATAAACTGATGAGGAACACTCACAAAAAGTCGAGACAGTTGAACAATTTCTATAGATGTAGCACAAAAAACAAATTCTTGTTTTGTGAAGAAAATGTAGGCCTATTGCAGTAAATGCCCTATCAAGATTGACAATGTGAATTGCCATATTGAGAATAAGCAGACGGCTCGATGCACAGCGACAGTATGATTATTGATACTTTCCAATATTTTGAAACATATGACTCAAATAAACATCCAAACCAATATTTATTTGAAAAAAAGAAGAATGTTTGAAAAATGGAAACTTTCACCTGAGCAACCGGGACCTAAATATAAAATTCAGTTCATAACCGGAACCATAACCTGGACCTTTATCAAATTCAGTTCATAACCGTAACTATAACCGGGACCTTTATCAAATTCAGTTCATAACCCTAACCGCAACCGGGACCTTTATCAAATTCAGTTCATAACCATAACCGAGACCCTCATACATAAGGGTCTCAGTCCCTGTTAAAATTCCTTCAAACCGCTATGTACCACTATTTAATATGTAATACCATACTTCTATATCATGCTATATTTTCTATTTTCTTATCATTTTGCACTGGCACATATAGCTCAGTTGCTAGCGTGCTTGCTTTGTATGATCCTGGAGGTGAGGGGCATATCGAACCTCGGTTTGATCCCACTACCGTCTGTCTTTGTAACAAGGGTTTCTCGGGCGTAGATTCCCTCTGTCAATAGCAGTCATCAGCCATGCTTGGTTGTAGCAATAATTAGCAAGAAATGGTTATAAAATATCATGAAATATATTCTTATAAACTCGTCCATGGTAGGCCTACATATATACTCTGTTTGCTGTAAACATGAGACTTGACCTGAAATTAGGAAGAAGTTTACTTGTATTTGTTTGTGTACCAAGCCCTGGTATTATCAAGTCCACTTTGCTTTCATCTGACAGTTGGTTAAAACAGACTTATTGGCGACCATCGAGTCTTTGCTCAACATGTCCACAAATAAGCAACAAGTATTACAGGAAGGGGTGACTTGAATCAAGCCGTGTGTATAGCTTTCCATCACACGGACATAAATATGCCTGAATCATTATTCTTACAGTGCATGTGCTGCGTTCTCCTAGTTTGTAGACACTTTTCTCTCCGACACAAATCAAGGTGGCGTGATTCAGATTGGTGCAGGTTATATAAGGTCTTTGGATCAGTGTTAGACCAATTGATGAATACGTGTTGTCGTGAAATGTATTCTGTAACAATCAATGATGGATGTTCATAAATCAACCAAATACAAATTTTGATTGGTCAAGATTTTCAATAATTACCAAAAAAATGAACCTAGATGTTTCCTAGGAAACTTGAAATCGAAGTAAAAGTCCCAAATCTGGTTCCTTTTCAGTCGTCTCTTCGAATCACTCCTCATTTTGCCTAACAAGTGCTGACAGAATCTGTCAAGTCGTGAGTAAAAACAATTCTTGCAATTCTTCTTCTTCATTCCTTGATTGTCTTATTCACAAATTATTCAAGAATTACTGATTTCCTTATTTTCATTTCTTCAAAGTTAGCATTATTATTAGGTACCATATTCCATTTTGATAACAAGTAGGCCTACTTCAGGCTTCAATAAGGGAATTTTCTGAAAAACCACAACTTTTTGATCTTGGTGTAACTTTATCAATTGGTTTCATTCGCTTTCACAGAAAACAAACCTCAACATTGTTTGATGCCTACTTATTTTACCAAAGAATATTCTTAGACCTTTTTACTTGCATGATTTGAGAAAATAGTTTGAGAATACTAGTGTGTAAGCACAGATATAAGATCAGGTGGTAAGATCGACTTTGTGGTGCCCCAATTCAAACGTTCCTACTTTCGTTCATACTCTTGGTTGGGAAACAATTATTCTTTATCAATTTTCAAATGTTATCATGAAAAAAAAAATGAGTGAAAAAAAAGAAAAAAATGGGCAAACTTCAACTACAAAGTACTCAAAACTAAGATTTACATACACAACTTGAATTTGAAACAATGGAAAAATATATGAGTATTCCAGGTAGAAAGCTGAATTTACCATCACTCTGAAGCTTATTAAATGAAACATGTTCTGTTCGAACAAGAGTTATGACTTTTTTTCACCCTCTGAAAAAGCTAGATTTTTGAATTTAGTGAAGAGGTAAAAACAAATGAGCAATTTGAAGCACATTATTCTAAATTGAAAATTAAATACTTCTAGTAGTTATAGAGATTGAAACTGAACATCAGAACACAGTTTTGACACTGATGATCGAATCAGAGAAAGAAAAACTATTTACAAGAAACAGAGCCGAAGGAATCTCTATTGAAAACATCTCATTATTACAACAATTGAAAGTGGATGAGAAATTCAACAATGAAACAAATCAACTCCAAAAATTATTTTTGTAATACATTATGTGTATCAAAACTGGAACAGAAAGAAAATTGTGGAAAACGTGAAAGCTCTGAAAGCTTTTTGCAAGCCTATACTACTACCTTGATCAACTATTTCTGTTTTATTTCTGTTTCAGTATTTTTGTTTATTGATATTCTGTTTCTCGCTCTACTGCTATTCTATTAGTTTGAAAACCGTGGCTAAGTAAGGCTACTGTTTGATTCCAAGTCAGTCTAGTAATGAAATCAGAGAACCGCAATTTGGCTTGAAATTGCTGGCGGTGAATGCGATGAAACCGATTGACGTACGTGGCACGCAATACACAGCCTTCTCACTGTTACCGACTGAACAGGGCAGCTCCTTTAGAAGGCAGGTGTGTTGTTGTTTGCTGTTAACTGATGTAGTCTTATTGACTGTTTTGACAGATCTTCTAATCGCCTGACTGGTACGTTTCTACGATCTTGCCTCGTCCTAGCACAGCCTCTGTATGGACCGGTCTACATCTCTCCTCGCCCAGCGTCCAGTTCACGGGGCGGCGGTCAAGACGTCCATCGCACCAGGGCCCAGCTTGCCTGTCGTCCAATCAGAGCCATGCTGCAGCAGTAGTGAGTCGTTTAGGAGCTCAGATATGCTAGCTGCACACATCTCGCCTCTCACGTCCCAGCCTCCGTATGGACCGGTCTACATCTCTCCTCGCCCAGCGTCCAGATCACGGGGCGGCGGTCAAGACGTCCAGCGCACCAGGGCCCAGCTTGCCTGTCGTCCAATCAGAGCCATGCTGCAGCAGTAGTGAGTCGTTTAGGAGCTCAGATATGCTAGCTGCACACATCTCGCCTCTCACGTCCCAGCCTCCGTATGAACTGGTCTACATCTCTCCTCGCCCAGCGTCCAGATCACGGGGCGGCGGTCAAGACGTCCAGCGCACCAGGGCCCAGCTTGCCTGTCGTCCAATCAGAGCCATGCTGCAGCAGTACCGGTAGTGAGTTGTTTAGGAGCTCAGATATGCTAGCTGCACACATCTCTCCTCGCACGTCCAAGCCTCCGTACGGACCAGTCTACATCTCTCCTCGTCCAGCGTCCAGTTCACGGGGCGGCGGTCAAGACGTCCAGCGCACCAGGGCCCAGCTTGCCTGTCGTCCAATCAGAGCCATGTTGCAGCAGTAGTGAGTCGTTTAGGAGCTCAGACATGCCAGCTGCGTACATCTCTCCTCGCACGTCCCAGCCTCCGTATGGACCGGTCTACATCTCTCCTTGCCCAGCGTCCAGTTCACGGGGCGGCGGTCAAGACGTCCAGCGCACCAGGGCCCAGCTTGCCTGTCGTCCAATCAGAGCCATGCTGCAGCAGTAGTGAGTTGTTTAGGAGCTCAGATATGCTAGCTGCACACATCTCTCCTCGCACGTCCCAGCCTCCGTATGGACCGGTCTACATCTCTCCTCGCCCAGCGTCCAGTTCACGGGGCGGCAGTCAAGACGTCCAGCGCACCAGGGCCCAGCTTGCCTGTCGTCCAATCAGAGCCATGCTGCAGCAGTAGTGAGTCGTTTATGAGCTCAGATATGCTAGCTGCATACATCTCTCCTCACACGTCCCAGCCTCCATATGGACCGGTCTACATCTCTCCTCGCCCAGCGTCCAGTTCACGGGGCGGCGGTCAAGACGTCCAGCGCACCAGGGCCCAGCTTGCCTGTCGTCCAATCAGAGCCATGCCGCAGCAGTAGTGAGTCGTTTAGGAGCTCAGATATGCCAGCTGCATATATCTCTCGCACGTCCCAGCCTCCGTATGGACCGGTCTACATCTCTCCTTGCCCAGCATCCAGTTCACAGGGCGGCGGTCAAGACGTCCAGGGCCCAGCTTGCCTGTTGTCCAATCAGAGCCATGCTGCAGCAGTAGTGAGTTGCTTAGGAGCTCAGACATGCTAGCTGCATACATCTCTCCTCGCACGTCCCAGCCTCCGTATGGACCGGTCTACATCTCTCCTCGCCCAGCGTCCAGTTCACGGGGCGGCAGTCAAGACGTCCAGCGCACCAGGGCCCAGCTTGCCTGTCGTCCAATCAGAGCCATGTTGCAGCAGTAGTGAGTCGTTTAGGAGCTCAGATATGCTAGCTGCATATATCTCTCCTCGCACGTCCAAGCCTCCGTATGGACCGGTCTACATCTCTCCTCGCCCAGCGTCCAGTTCACGGGGCGGCAGTCAAGACGTCCAGCGCACCAGGGCCCAGCTTGCCTGTCGTCCAATCAGAGCCATGCTGCAGCAGTAGTGAGTCGTTTAGGAGCTCAGACATGCTAGCTGCATATATCTCTCCTCGCACGTCCAAGCCTCCGTATGGACCGGTCTACATCTCTCCTCGCCCAGCGCCCAGCTCACGGGGCGGCGGTCAAGACGTCCAGCGCACCAGGGCCCAGCTTGCCTGTCGTCCAATCAGAGCCATGCTGCAGCAGTAGTGAGTCGTTTAGGAGCTCAGACATGCTAGCTGCATACATCTCTCCTCGCACGTCCCAGCCTCCGTATGGACCGGTCTACATCTCTCCTTGCCCAGCGTCCAGTTCACGGGGCGGCGGTCAAGACGTCCAGCGCACCAGGGCCCAGCTTGCCTGTCGTCCAATCAGAGCCATGCTGCAGCAGTAGTGAGTCGTTTGGGAGCTCAGATATGCTAGCTGCATACATCTCTCCTCGCACGTCCCAGCCTCCGTATGGACCGGTCTACATCTCTCCTCGCCCAGCGCCCAGCTCACGGGGCGGCGGTCAAGACGTCCAGCGCACCAGGGCCCAGCTTGCCTGTCGTCCAATCAGAGCCATGTTGCAGCAGTAGTGAGTCGTTTAGGAGCTCAGACATGCTAGCTGTATACATCTCTCCTCTCACGTCCCAGCCTCCGTATGGACCGGTCTACATCTCTCCTCGCCCAGCGTCCAGTTCACGGGGCGGCGGTCAAGACGTCCAGCGCACCAGGGCCCAGCTTGTCTGTCGTCCAATCAGAGCCATGCTGCAGCAGTAGTGAGTCGTTTAGGAGCTCAGATATGCTAGCTGCACACATCTCGCCTCGCACGTCCCAGCCTCCGTACGGACCAGTCTACATCTCTCCTCGCCCAGCGTCCAGTTCACGGGGCGGCGGTCAAGACGTCCAGCGCACCAGGGCCCTGCTTGCCTGTCGCCCAATCAGAGCCATGCTGCAGCAGTACCGGTAGTGAGTCGTTTAGGAGCTCAGACATGCTAGCTGCATACATCTCTCCTCGCACGTCCCAGCCACCGTACGGACCGGTCTACATCTCTCCTCGCCCAGCGTCCAGATCACGGGGCGGCGGTCAAGACGTCCAGCGCACCAGGGCCCAGCTTGCCTGTCGTCCAATCAGAGCCATGCTGCAGCAGTACCGGTAGTGAGTCGTTTAGGAGCTCAGACATGCTAGCTGCATACATCTCTCCTCGCACGTCCCAGCCTCCGTATGGACCGGTCTACATCTCTCCTCGCCCAGCGTCCAGTTCACGGGGCGGCGGTCAAGACGTCCAGCGCACCAGGGCCCAGCTTGCCTGTCGTCCAATCAGAGCCATGCTGCAGCAGTAGTGAGTCGTTTAGGAGCTCAGATATGCCAGCTGCATACATCTCGCCTCTCACGTCCCAGCCTCCGTATGGACCAGTCTACATCTCTCCTCGCCCAGCGTCCAGTTCACGGGGCGGCGGTCAAGACGTCCAGCGCACCAGGGCCCAGCTTGCCTGTCGTCCAATCAGAGCCATGCTGCAGCAGTAGTGAGTCGTTTAGGAGCTCAGATATGCTAGCTGCATACATCTCGCCTCTCACGTCCCAGCCTCCGTATGGACCAGTCTACATCTCTCCTCGCCCAGCGTCCAGTTCACGGGGCGGCGGTCAAGACGTCCAGCGCACCAGGGCCCAGCTTGCCTGTCGTCCAATCAGAGCCATGCTGCAGCAGTAGTGAGTCGTTTAGGAGCTCAGATATGCCAGCTGCATACATCTCTCCTCTCACGTCCCAGCCTCCGTATGGACCGGTCTACATCTCTCCTCGCCCAGCGTCCAGTTCACGAGGCGGCGGTCAAGACGTCCAGCGCAGCAGGGCCCAGCTTGGCTGTCGTCCAATCAGAGCCATGCTGCAGCAGTACTGAGTCGTTTAGGAGCTCAGACATGCTAGCTGTATACATCTCTCCTCTCACGTCCCAGCCTCCGTATGGACCGGTCTACATCTCTCCTCGCCCTGCGTCCAGTTCACGGGGCAGCGGTCAAGACGTCCAGCGCACCAGGGCCCAGCTTGCCTGTCGTCCAATCAGAGCCATGCTGCAGCAGTAGTGAGTCGTTTAGGAGCTCAGACATGCTAGCTGCATACATCTCTCCTCGCACGTCCCAGCCTCCGTATGGACCGGTCTACATCTCTCCTCGCCCAGCGTCCAGTTCACGGGGCGGCGGTCAAGACGTCCAGCGCACCAGGGCCCAGCTTGCCTGTCGTCCAATCAGAGCCATGCTGCAGCAGTAGTGAGTCGTTCAGGAGCTCAGATATGCTAGCTGCGTACATCTCTCCTCGCCCGTCCCAGCCTCCGTATGGACCGGTCTACATCTCTCTTCGCCCAGCGTCCAGTTCACGGGGCGGCAGTCAAGACGTCCAGCGCACCAGGGCCCAGCTTGCCTGTTGTCCAATCAGAGCCATGCTGCAGCAGTAGTGAGTCGTTTAGGAGCTCAGACATGCTAGCTGCATACATCTCTCCTCGCACGTCTCAGCCTCCGTATGGACCGGTCTACATCTCTCCTCGCCCAGCGTCCAGTTCACGGGGCGGCGGTCAAGACGTCCAGCGCACCAGGGCCCAGCTTGCCTGTCGTCCAATCAGAGCCATGCTGCAGCAGTAGTGAGTCGTTTAGGAGCTCAGATATGCTAGCTGCATACATCTCTCCTCGCCCGTCCCAGCCTCCGTATGGACCGGTCTACATCTCTCCTCGCCCAGCGTCCAGTTCACGGGGCGGCGGTCAAGACGTCCAGCGCACCAGGGCCCAGCTTGCCTGTCGTCCAATCAGAGCCATGCTGCAGCAGTAGTGAGTCGTTCAGGAGCTCAGATATGCTAGCTGCGTACATCTCTCCTCGCCCGTCCCAGCCTCCGTATGGACCGGTCTACATCTCTCTTCGCCCAGCGTCCAGTTCACGGGGCGGCGGTCAAGACGTCCAGCGCACCAGGGCCCAGCTTGCCTGTCGTCCAATCAGAGCCATGCTGCAGCAGTAGTGAGTCGTTCAGGAGCTCAGATATGCTAGCTGCGTACATCTCTCCTCGCCCGTCCCAGCCTCCGTATGGACCGGTCTACATCTCTCCTCGCCCAGCGTCCAGTTCACGGGGCGGCGGTCAAGACGTCCAGCGCACCAGGGCCCAGCTTGCCTGTCGTCCAATCAGAGCCATGCTGCAGCAGTAGTGAGTCGTTTAGGAGCTCAGATATGCTAGCTGCATACATCTCTCCTCGCCCGTCCCAGCCTCCGTATGGACCGGTCTACATCTCTCTTCGCCCAGCGTCCAGTTCACGGGGCGGCGGTCAAGACGTCCAGCGCACCAGGGCCCAGCTTGCCTGTCGTCCAATCAGAGCCATGCTGCAGCAGTAGTGAGTCGTTCAGGAGCTCAGATATGCTAGCTGCGTACATCTCTCCTCGCCCGTCCCAGCCTCCGTATGGACCGGTCTACATCTCTCCTCGCCCAGCGTCCAGTTCACGGGGCGGCGGTCAAGACGTCCAGCGCACCAGGGCCCAGCTTGCCTGTCGTCCAATCAGAGCCATGCTGCAGCAGTAGTGAGTCGTTTAGGAGCTCAGATATGCTAGCTGCATACATCTCTCCTCGCCCGTCCCAGCCTCCGTATGGACCGGTCTACATCTCTCTTCGCCCAGCGTCCAGTTCACGGGGCGGCGGTCAAGACGTCCAGCACACCAGGGCCCAGCTTGCCTGTCGTCCAATCAGAGCCATGCTGCAGCAGTAGTGAGTCGTTCAGGAGCTCAGATATGCTAGCTGCATACATCTCTCCTCGCCCGTCCCAGCCTCCGTATGGACTGGTTTATATCTCTCCTCGCCCAGCGTCCAGTTCACGGGGCGGCGGTCAAGACGTCCAGGGCCCAGCTTGCCTGTCGTCCAATCAGAGCCATGCTGCAGCAGTAGTGAGTCGTTATAAGGAGCTCTGATATGCTATCTGCATACATCTTATTCAGTCAGTAACTCAACTATAATTCAAATCACAGTTGTTGGAATTGGAATAATGTGTACTAGAGCCCGTTGTACTAATTGTTCAAGCAAGCTCGAGCGAGTGAGCCCCGAAGACAAGCCATTGTTCCTTGTCTTGTCTCCGTCGTGAAGTCAAATGATGCCTTGTATCGTGGATCAGACACGGCGGCTATCGTCAGTATCTTGGCGTGAAACCTCCGGTCCATCTGCGCGCGCACTTTCAGTTTCAGCATGTCTGACGTCAGTGCCCGTTGTTCCACCGTGAGGCCTAGGGCCTGGTCGTACCTCTGACATCGTCTTCCCCTCGCACTTGTTGTCCACCCGACACGCTCCAACATGTCGTATAGAATGCCACCGGGTCCTGCAATACTGAGTGAGTTCAACGAGGTCCTGGGGAGGGATGGTGGTGTTTGTAGCAGTTTCTGCGTGTGGTCGTACTCTTGCTGCTTCTCTAATTCCAGCCCAGTTAGCCTGTTGACGGCATTCACCATTCTGTCTATCGCATGATTGGTGACTTATTGCTTGGTGCCCAAATCATTGCTCATCGCTAGTTGTGGCTTGTGTGCGGCACATATTCTCTTCTGGGCAATATTGGTGACATTGCTGGCATTAAAAGAAACCATCTCATCTTGCAGTCCCCAGTCTGTGATTACGTCACTAACTCGTCCTCCTCCGTGTCTCTGTCAAGAGAACAGTGTCCAGAGCCAGTGACTCCACCTCCAATTGTCCATTGTAGATCGTTGCCCTCGTGATGTCACAAAATATAAAAACCAATCAAATGGACAGTGAAGCAGGGGAAATAGGGAAATAAGTAACCAATCAAGGTATCTAAAATTTCCCCTGCTTCGTATAAGTCACGCCCATCTACAATTGTCAATTCGTCACCGTCTATACACGATGCAGTAGGACCTAATTGGCACATTGGCGAGATATAACTGGTTAAATGTAAGAACGGCCCTGCCGAATTTTGCCAGCTCAAGAAAGATCCTATAATAATAATATTGGCAAATGTCTTGCTTCACGTATCAAGTAGGCTACAGCAATATATCAACCCAATAAAACCATTTGTTCCTGTTACAAACGTTATGACAGGCTATCTGAACACTTGTATCAGTGCAATATAACAGGGGAGATGACCTGGATTTCGTAACTCGGCCACGATGTAGTGATCCCAACCTATTTTATCATCGTATAAAGAATGTGACCCAACCCACATACTGATGACATGGACAATATTTGTGGTTTCTTGCTGTCAGTTCAGAGCCAAAGGTCCCGGTTGCTTGTCACAGTTTAGCGGAGTCCCTTGTGAACTGGATGCAGATAAGAGTGGCTACGGTACCGGTGGTAGTGATGTAAAATTTCATGAAAAGTGTCAATTTGAAACTTTTCATGCAACTTTTCGTGAGAAGGGTTGAAAAGTGTTGAAAAGTCATGACATATAAATACTCGTGCAAAAGAAACACTATAGCCCTGCATTGCCTACTGGTATAGCCCTTCTGCCCGGGCGTACCTTTAGTGTGAAACGATTGCAGAATTAATCTTATGAAGTATAACGCTTATAGAGGAAAGAGAAAATGATGTGAAAATAGCAGTGGAATTGATAATAATAATGTGTTAAATACTGTAAGTTTCTTGCAGCAATTTAATTGCTCTCTTCATGACTACGTTCAGAGAATTGTTCTATATTCATTTTTTCATTTTTCATTCATTTATTTTATTCCATTTGTAATTAATACATGAGTAAGCCTATGGCTACCAACTAGACAACTAGTGTTATTGATAGGCCTAGTCAAAGGTTACATATACATAGTTATAACACAAATACATATTACATAGATATAAGATGATTAATACAATGATAAATAATAGTGATCAAATTAATATGTAGAAAATGAGTAATGGAATACCCACATAAGCAGTGCTCATGTGTGGGAGAGGATATTTGTAGAAGAAATAATGTAGTTTGATTTCAAGATGGCTTGAGAGTTAGTTGAGATAAGTTTATGCAAAAATTTAGATGATAATGAGGTCTAATTTAAATGTGTAGAGGGAGGTAATTTGGCTATAGTGTGGATAAATTCAGGTAAATACGTTTGAGGAAAAATCTGGCAGGTTTTTATTGAATAGATTTTCCCAGTGGTTTAAAGGTAGATTTGATAGCCATATGAGTATCTTTTTTTTAAAAATAGAGTAATTAGTGGAAAGTTTAGTATCTATAGGGAGCGAGTTGAAAAGTTTTGGACCGAGGTAGTCCAATTGTCTTTGTCCAAAGGAGGTGTTTTTCCTTGGTATTGTTATATTGTAAGTCAATGTTCTAGTAGTGTGTAGGTGGTCTGTGTTTTTGAATTTAGGAAGGTTTTTAAAAATATGAAGTAAGAGATTTTTTGCGAATAATACTCTTAAAGGGAGTACTTTAGAGTATTGGTAAGTTGAAATTGTGGCATAATCTCTTGGTTTATTTAAAATTATTTTTAAGACAAGATTTTGGATGATTTTTAGTTGATTAAGGTGAGTGCCAAGGGCGCCACCCCAGGCTAAGATAGCATATTGAAGATAGGACTGAAAGAGACCAAAATATATTAGTTTTAAATTAGGAAAAGAGAGAATATGTCTAAGTCTGACAAATTTGTATGTGATGGAACGAAGCTTTTTGCTTAAAATATTGATATGAGATTTCCATTTAAGTTGGTTATCTATGGTTATACCCAAGTATTTAGTTTCATTGACATATTTTAATTTAAGACATTTGCAGTTATTAATCAACAGAGGGCAGTTATGATTGTGCAGAAACATCCAAGAATTATCAATATTAGGGGTTTTATTATTGGAAAATGACATACATATAGTTTTTTCAATATTTAGGGTGAGTAGGTTGAAGTCTAACCATTTATATACTTCTTTAAGCCCAGATACAGCTTTCTGTAAAACTATTTCATTTGATGTGGCAGAAAACACTAGGGCAGTGTCATCAGCGTAAGAGATTAAGTTACCATTTATTTGTAGGTTACACAGGTCATTTATATAAACTAAAAATAGAATCGGACCAAGTACTGTACCTTGTGGTACGCCATACTTTATTTCTCTAGTTAAATAATTTCTATAGTTAGATAATAGTTTCATATATTATATTGTTATTTTTTTCTGGCTTTTCAAATTTCACACTTTTCACAGAAGCTCATAAAAAGTTTCATTGAAATTTTACTTTTCATGAAACATTTTATTTTAAACTTTTCACTCATAAACATCACTAACCAGTGGCATTGTTGAACTTACACAATCTAGAATTTTCGTAAAAATCAGATGCAACAACTGTACTGACTCTAAAACTCTACTGAGCTGTGTATACTGTACAGCATTGTTGGGTATTGTTGTTCTATGTAGTTTAGTATAGTTTGATATAAAAGCAATAGTTGCGCTCCAGGCAATCGGGACCCTGGACCGGGGAACTGACCCCGGAAATATCACTACATCGCGACCCGGCTGTTATGTGAATGAATTAATACTGTTGTTTTACGGCGCGTCAACGACTCGGTTATATTGCGCCGGATCAATACTGGGTTGAGATCAGATGTTTTTCATACAACATAATGCTTACTTCAGGCCTGCCACCAACTTTTTTTTAAAATCCTGTTCATGTTACCCAAAAATCCTGTAAAATCCTGTAAAAATCTCATCAAAATATCCTGTAAAATCCTGTAAATTATGCGTTACTAGTTCGAAAAATGAGGAAATTTACAAAAGTATATTGTACAATTCTGTCAAATAAAAGTTGGGAGTTTGAAAAATGACAAAATTTACGCATGATTTTTAATAAGATTCATTGGCAAGCAGTTTTTACACACCCCTAACACACTGTCTTCTTCGAATTCCTTGCCTTCGTCCTCATTTCATCTGTTGGCTGGAAAACTTCCATGTGTCTCCTTGATGAACAGTGCATCAGGGCATTCAGCATTGGAGATTCAAGCGATGATCTGTGCGCAGTTTTAATAAGGGTCAAAGTGCTGAAAACTCTTTCCACTCCAGCATTGCTATGGGGAAGAATTAGCATTGCCATTGCAAGTTTACATAGCGTTGGATAGCAGGGCTCACCATTCTCTTCTACTTGAGACACTTTGTACCAGTACGAATCGATTTCGTCCGACCTGGCAATTCCAGGTGGCAGATCCCACAGACAATAGCTCATAAACTCGGTGTTGAGCAAGTCTCTTTCATGATCAGCGATAAGGTTAGGAAACCTATTGGCAAGAGCTTCCACCTTATTCCAATCTGCCGACTGTTTCTGATTTGGGTCAAAAACCACAACACTTTCTAAAACTTCATCATTTAAAGGTAGAAGTCGGTAGAGCTCGTTTGTTCCCATTTCATAAAACTTCCTGACGTTGCCAAAGAAAGATTTCTGGTCTTCAGGGCTAACATTTTGCTCTTCCAATATTGTTCTAGTCTTGAATCCGATGAAGAGAGAACAATCGGGAAGTTGGTTCACTCGTTCCACGTCAATAGCTGTGATTTCATTCTTTTGTATGATTCTAAATTGTATGAAACCAGCAATAAACTGCCTGAGTAGAGAACGGCTTTCCGAGTGCAATTTGTGTACATAAGGTCTTTCATGTTGGAACAGTTTATTGAACTTTGTGAAGCGAGGCAACACAGCTTCCAGAAAGTGAAAGTAGAGCTTTGCGTAGGCAGAATGCAGAGTAGCCTTAATTCTTACTACTGATTCCAACTTTGCCTCTCTCCTGTCAACTTTAGTGTCAAAGTAAGTGGTCAATGCAGACCACTGTTCTAACAGACGTTGAACACACTGCAGCATCGCCAACCACCTTGTGAAACATGGGCGCAGAATTTTATGAGACTCAACTTCTAAAATCTCTTGAATCCCCTTGAATTCTTCCTGACGTTTGCCAGAAGTTTTAAAAAATGTGTAAACATCTCTTGATAGTTGCTCACACACATCTGGTAGCTCATGACAGGCATGAGATGCAGCTAGGTGAGCCACATGGCATGTACAATGAAGAAACCACACATTTCCTTGTTGCTTCTTAACACGTGAAAGAACTGAGTTAAATTCGCCCACCATGGCCTTGGCACCATCAGACGACATGCTGATACAGTTTTCCCATGGAATCGAATCGGCTTCAAATGCGTCTCTTACCACATTAAATAAATTTTCGCCCGTTGCTTGGCCCTCAAACGCAACCACTTGATACAAATGTGTTTAATTATGTTACTTGCAAAATGACGAGCCATAATTACCATTTGCCTAGTCACACTGATGTCAGTTGACTCATCAATTAATAATGTAAAAGGAAACTTTTTCATGATTGAAACAATGTTGTTTTGGAGAGATGCGCCCAGCGATTGCACAATGATCTGGCTTGTTTTCGTGCGGGAACAGTGAAAATTCTTGGCAATCACGCTGTCAGGAAACATCTTGGGAACTAATTTCACAAAGTTATCACTGAGCTTTGCAGGCAGATTATTTTCGCATATAAAATTGCACCATCGCAGCTCGGCATCTACAATATTGTGATTTTGTTGAGTGACAAAGTTAGTCATGGAAGCACTTTCATCCTTGGCAGCTTGATTCTTTTTGTGGTACACTGAATCACCGTGTCGTCGTAAGTCTTTAATGCCCCCTTTAACGATATTAAACTCCGAATTGCACGATGTACATACAGCCGTAAAATCAGTTTTACCTTTCTTCAACCATTTCAGTTCTGTTTCCCATTCAATTTTAAATTTCTGTCTGTACTTGGACCTATCCGGCGAACGTTTACGTTTATTATTCATAATACCAATTCAATTATTACTTCGCACAATTGAATTCTTTACCTTAAAAAAAAGAACGCAATTGAACAAAGCGGCAAAGTAGGCCTATGCAGTGCGTAGTTGCGGCGTGAATCCCAGAGATATGCCTACACTTCTTCTTCTTTACTTTTAATGGCCTCGAGTTCTAGCTCTTATTGGCCAGTTAATTCAGCACATTGTACGTAAACCCTCGTTAATTCGAATTCCAAGAGACCCCAAAAATCTAAATTCGAATTAAAAAATTTGAATTATGAAAAAAATGTTATTCATTTGTATAGTACAGTAGTATAGTGTGCGTGCGTGCAGTTTGGTCGACCATGTGCGCACATTGTTTGTCCCCTCTTACTTCCCCCTTGCTCTAAGGAAGCCAGCTTGGACAGCCATGTGGTTATCTTCAAGTCAAGTGTTTTCTCAGCAATTTTAACAACACAAGGAGTCCCATTAATACTATATATTATCATGTCATTCATTAGTTAACACTTATCGCACTTCAAAGTGTTGAAAGAGTCAAATTACCAAACTGGATGTTTGAATTAAAAACTGAAAAGCGAGGCAATAAATATAAATATTAGGGCCTTGAATGAAATGAATGAATTATTCTGTCTACATGCACTAGCTGGCTGATTTATTTATTATTGTTTCGTGTTTGTTCAATTTGAATTTCAGCAAAAATTACGAATAAAAGTTGACACAATCACGTCCATTATCCTAAACATTACCGCTCGGGTGTCTCGACCAGCCAGATGTCTGTCTATGACCCTGAAAAGACCCCCCGCCTCCCCCCTCATCATACTAGCACGCGCTGCACATGTGGCTGTGACGTATCTCTAGCTTGCCGGGTCGCAAGGAATGTTGATGACAAAGGATTTCACGTAATAAAATATCCAATTGTGAAAACTTGTATTTGTAATTTTTGCTGAAATTTGAATTAAACAAACACGAAACAATAATAAAGCAGTAGTTTGGACTAATTATCAGTTTGAAATTCGAAATAATAAAATTTCGAATTATCAAAACGAATTAACCTTGATATCCCTATACCAGCGGCCGGGGTCATTTCTCTGGTTCGAATTAGCGCGGAATTCGAATTAACCGAGTTCGAATTATCGAGGGTTTACTCAACTGTATTGGGTTACGCCTACACTTGCCCCGTGCGATCGCACCATCTGCTCGGTCTACCAGTACCTTATGCCCCACCCACTTGTGGGCTAGTGCGCATCGCACTTGCTCACACGATCTAGCAAGTATAGGTATGTGACTTGCAAAATTGCCGAGAAACACGTCGGCGACGAGTATTTATGGGAGAGGGGAAATTTCATCGAGATCTTTTTTGTAGGTTGTTGACCATTTACAACGTATCTGCCGATTTACCGCCGTTCATGTTCAAATATTCGTGAAGTCACAGATATCCGTGAAAATAGGCAAATTTGCTCAAAAATCCTGTACACTTTTTATACCTAAAAAATCCGTGAAAACGGAAAAACTCCGTGAAAACGGCAGGCCTGGCTTACTTCATTGTGGGGCATTCAGGCATAGCGGGCAACGAGAGGGTGGATCAAGCCGCGAAACAGGCCACCACTAGGAGAAACATTGATCTCAGACATGCGCCGTCTAATGACCTGAAAAACATGTTCAAACAAACATTCCAGTCTCAATGGCAATCTTCGTGGGACTCGCTCACTGAGAATAAGTTACGTGTGATGAAACCTTCTGTCCGTGTGTGGCCTTCTTCCTCGCGCTCCTCGCAAAGAGACGAGGTCGTCACGGCCAGAATGAGAATTGGCCACTGTCAACTCACCCACGGGTTCCTGCTCCGGCAAGAAGATCCCCCAACATGTACCGAGTGTGATGCCCCGCTATCTGTCAAACACATCCTTGTTGACTGCCCGCAGCACACAGATCTGCGCCGCCGTCTCAACATGCCAGGAGACCTGGCCGAGATCCTCCGGGATGATCAGGGTGCTCTCATGGCTTTCCTCAGGGAGACTGAGCTTTACAACCAGGTCTAGTCATATCCAGTCATACCATTGCAGTATCTTTTATCTTTTTCCGTTTAGTATATTCGACAGGTTCTGGCCTTTACACTGGCGTCTGTTCTTATTCTCATATTCGATATAGTTGAACAAGTTTTACTGTAGAAAGTGGTTTAGTTGATGAGTTTTATAGCATGAAGTAGTTTATAGTTGTTCATTTTACACTCATTCACGACAGGTTTCGGCCTTTTACATCGGAGCCTGTTTTTATTCTCTTACTCGCTATAGTTTGATAAGTTTTATAGTTTTTATGGTAGAAAGTAGCTTAGTTGATGAGTTTTATAGCACGAAGTAGCCCATAGTCGTGTATCAACATGGTATATTTCACATTCATACACGACAGGTTGCGGCCTTTTACACCGGAGCCTGTTGCTCAAATAACGTATGTGATATAGTTGATGAGTTTTATAGTAGTAAGTAGTTCATAGTTGTTAAGTCTTATAGTTAATATTTGTTTCACATCTGTGAATGGTGGGTTCCGACCTTTTACATCGGAGTCTGCTTTTAAATGTTGTTGTTTCATTAATCTACTGTGACAATTTTTGACGAAACTTGAATCGAAATGTTGGATGTTCTCGTGCTGCCACCGAAGATTTCTCACCTGACACCTTTGTGTTGGCTTCCGTCTGAGGATGTCTTCTTCGTCGGTTGCTCCACGTCGCTCTCCAACACTGGCTAGGCCTACTCTGGAATGGCAATTTGGTCTTGGCCCAGCTGGAATTTCTTGCCAAGTCGTAGGGCAATACAAGCTTTGTCCACATCATTAGGGTAACCGGATACAATATGGCCAATACTTTGGTTCTTTGTTTCTTGAATGAAAAAAAAACCTGTACAAAAATAAATGAAAATAGATAATTACACCTTGAATGTCTGCTTGTAGAAGAAGTAAGAAGAGCAAGAATTAGAATCTATTTTAAGAGTACCGGTAATAAATTTGAAAATGCTAACCACTTGGCTATATTGTATCCCAGTGGTTACGATATGGTCAACAATGCTGAATGAAGGGGACAGAGGTAAAATCAATACAAAAAGTTACATTGATTATAATATATTTACATAATACTCCAGTGATTATCATTAGTATTTTGGCACGAAGAGCAAAATCCATTATTGTAGTCCTTGTGGAACCAAACATCACAACCCTCTTCCACGCGGTTCACGGTTCACCCACTCAATATCCAAACCTTCATCATCTTCATCCTCCACAAGTATCGCAGAAATCTTCCTTCTTCTGAGTCTTCTTCGACGCGGGTTTCTTCTTTCCTTTCTTAACTTGAGACTTTGCTCCGCTCGACGTATTTGCTTTAGCGTCAAAGAGCTCGCATCCAACAACAACGTTGACCGAACGCCTCGTCATTGGTAGGGCTCGCACAATATTTGGCGTTGGCACCAGTGATTGAAACGAATCTGCTGGCAAAATGTTTGTTAAAGAAACAGAAGTACTCGGTGTTTCCTCTGTCGGTCTGGGCGTACTTGTCGTTGCTGGTAGCTCGGGCTGCTCGGTGATTGAACTATGAGCGAACGCTTCCGCCGGAATAGCATCCGGGCTCAGAACGAGTTTATAGCGTTCCGCGGTAACACGTTTTTAAGCCATTTGAGGGACTGAGAGTTTTCCCAATGTGCAGCCAGGGTACTGTCTCGGACTGCTACCAGTAAGTTTTCAAAGAGTCAAACACTCCCTCATCTAAAGGTTGTAGCTAATGGCTACAATGCGCCGACACAAAATTGTGATGTCGAGTGGCTCAGCAATGGTTAACGCCGACTGGTCCACGTAACTTTTGTGTCCGTCGAGAATCAGAAGGCACTTGCCCGGAAGTCGATTACGATTCAAAAATCCCAGCCAATGACAGAATTCCTCTGTGTCCATGTATCCCTTTGGATTCATTGCAAATTCACTACCCGTTGGAAGGCCATCCCCAAACTCCACTTTTCTGTTTTTTCCTTTAAATAAGATGTAAGGTGGAATCCAGTTGCTGCCCGACCCATTCACACAACCGACTACCGTCACTGTCTCACCCCTTTCTTCATTCGTCGCTGCATGCACTTGCTTTGTTCTTGTCACCGCAAGAATTTTTTTCGGGCTCACCATAGCACAATTGTAGACCAGTCTCATCCATGTTATAAATAACTTCAGGTTTATTTATAAGATCCAATTTTTCCAGTGTCTTCCGTTGAAGATCAAAGTGATCTGACACTGTTACCTTGTTGAACCGCATCAACCTACCGTAGCTCAGCGACTCCGGCAACCAAATGGACACTTCCGGATGGCGCTTAATGAAGCCCTCAAACCAACGGCGTCCACTCTGCCCATTTTTTAAGTGGTTTGGCATTTTGAGATTCTCTACAAAGGGAAAAGCAACTTGAAAAAACTTGATTCTTGTGAGCCCAAATCCAACTTTGTACTTACGATTGATGCAAGCGATTAGTCAGTTTCCTGTTAAGCCGCCAACGTTGTGGAACGGCTCAAGTGCTTGACCTTGATAGGACTAACCTTCTGCAGATGCGCTCGTAATGTTGAAATTGGTCGCTGACTGCATTCACTGACATCCTAGAACAAACTGCCACCGTTCATTTCATCCTGCCACTAGGACCCACGCAAACCTTTCGACCTGTAACGGGGCATCTGTAATATCAACATCACTTGGTTAGGCAATGTGATGTATAAGAAAACTTGAACTGTTACAAGAAAATGCACACAGCCCCAGACAGTCACGCTTCAACATGTTTGTCTCTCTCTTTAACTTCGCTGACTCTTCTGTCGTCCTCCTCGCCTGCCAACGGGACCGTTGTGGCTTACGCTCGCGTCCACACACTAAACTCTTTTCACACTCCCCCCCTTCACTATTCATTTGATCAGTCAATACCACGAACCACTGTAAATCGATCTGAAGATTTGGTTAAAAAATGTCAAAAGACTCGTGGGTAAGCTTACTGTGGAAAAGCGAAAAGATACTAACAAATTGAATTCACTTGAAATATAAAATGCATTTCAGTATGAAATAAAATAGGCTGTGGATAATCGTACACAATATTCGGTTTGAATGGCTACATCCTGCTCAACAGCCATCGTGTCCTCGATAATAATAGCTTCCATGGTCTTCACAATAACCTCAACTTCTTCACCTGACTCCCATGCTTTTTTTATCATCAGTAAGACACCAAGCCGTTCAGTAAACCGAGACCCTGTCTCTTCTGAAATCAGGCCTACAACCTCCTTCAAAAGAATGGATGCCTTTCTAAATTTTTTATGTTGTGACAATCTAGCTAGCTTTTTACATGGTGTCACAAATACAGTTCCAGATTCCTCATCATTGGTACTTCTGTTACCGGTGCCTTGCGTGAAAAGTCGTTGGTTACGTTTGTAAAATTCCTGCGTCCATCTTTCCGCACAAAGGGTTGGATCGAATACGTCCTGATTTGTATGGCGTCTCAGTGCAAAAATGTGCCGGCAAGGTAAATGCATGGCAGCACAATCCATACATTACAGTGATACACAGTAGTATTCACAGGTCCACGACTGGTGTTGATGATGTATGTCTCTTCTAGTACTTCTTCGGGAAGTTCTACGCGGTCAATGAGCTGCAACTGTTTGATAACAAATGCAGCTGCATGCTCAGTGAGGAGCTGTGAATATAGATGCTCTGGACCTCCTTCATCGTAACGGAGAACCGGAGCTTTGTTCACGGAGTCTGCTGCCTTCTGGTCCAGCTCATCACTAAGCGTGTTGAATATTGCAAAGAACCCATCTACAAAGTTTTCCAATGAGGTATTGGCAGTTATGACAGATTTCAACTTGCCGTTGATGGACTCTAGCCGATTGTTCGTAGAATTAAGGAAATTTCCCTCATTGAACCTTCCACATTTCGACCACTCGTCTCTGATAGGATGCCAGTTAGCATTGAAATATTTCAAAACACTCTGGCTTCCTTTACATAATTGCGCGTAGTATTCTGTGTATTTTGCTACGTTTGGTGCATATGTCATTTTTTGTAGTAGCGCCAAAGCTACAAGACGCTCCCCAGGAGAAATGTGGAGTTTATCACAAGAAATTTCCCGATTAAATGTTCTTAGTGTATGGTACACGCAAATTAGAACATTTGCCTCGGGAAAGCACTTCTTCAGTTTCGCCCGCTCTTGTAAATCTTTATCAGCCATTATACATCTGGTTCTGCTCCATGATGGGTTAAGTTCCTTGAACTTCTCCAGAAACCAGCTCACACTGTCGTGATCCTCCGACATTAGGATGCATACAGCAACAATTTCTGTCATTCCATTATAATCTTCAGCATGAATAAGGTATACTGGTGCTCGTATGCCCAGCAATTTATATGTGACATCAATCCCAAGGAATTCTGGAAATGACGCTGTGGGAGTATGTGATGAGGTGCAAGGTTAGGTTATCACTGATACTAAAGATAGCACTGTATTGATTTCAACTGGATATATATTCATTTGCAATGAAGAATAGAGAGTCTGTTAATAGAGATGTCTGGTTGTTCCAGTGTATTATAATTAGCACTTGTTGACTGTCCAATCACTTGTTGTGAACTAACTTATGAGTTGCCTTGCTGGCCTTTATATACTAGATTGATGGGTAGAAGATTCTAGATTCTTGGAGAGTCCCTTGCAGGATTTCCCCATCTGACTAATACAAGTAATACTAGATTGATGGGTAGAAGATTCTAGATTCTTGGAGAGTCCCTACAGGACCCCCTCCCCAGTGTCCCGAAAGTGTTGAGGGTCACGAGAGGATCATGAAGTCAGGCGTGCCGGAAAGTGGACACGTCGTCCGGACCGAGTCGTGACGGGCGGAGGTGATGACGGGACGTCCACGGTGGCATCGGTAGCCGCATGAGGACGTATTGCTGGACGCAGTGCGGACGGCGGTCGAGTGTTAGCAGACGTCGTCTGGCCTTTGGCTGTCACAGTGTTGTGGCTGATTGACAGGCGCGACGGTGGAACGTTTTCTGGCAACACCGCCGATGTAGTATTCGTGGGTTGGCTGGTAGACGTTCCCTCAGCACCTGGCACAGGTGCTGCTAAGTGAGCGTTGGTGGATGTGGCTGGGTCAAGGAGAATTTACGCAGGTTTTAATCTGTCTATGGAGACGGCAACCCGCTGACCATTGCGCATGATGGTGTAAAATTTGTTATGGCGAGCGATGATCTCATACGGCCCGTCATATGGCCGCTGCAAGGGAGTACAGACAGCGTCATGGCGCACAAAAACGTGTGAACATGTCGCGAGGTCCTTGAATACAAAAACTGCGTGTTGGCCATGGTGAGAAGGTTGAGTTGGGCGCAGACGCATGAGGTGGCGCTTCAGTCGGTCAACGTAAGCAGAGGTCGAATCTGTTGCGGCTGTAGGAGGCGCAAGGTATTCACCAGGGAGGCGGAGTGTTGTACCGTATACGAGTTCGGCTGGGGTGGCCTTTAGATCCTCCTTCCAGGCTGAGCGTACACCAAGCATGACCCATGGCAGAACATCGGTCCACCTATCGTCGCCGTGGCATTTAAGGGCAGCCTTGAGTTGGCGGTGCAGTCGCTCGACCATCCCGTTAGCTTGTGGGTGGTGAGCCGTGGTATGAAGGTGGGTCGTGCCGATCAGGTGATTGAGCGACCGGAAAAGGCTTGACTCAAACTGACGTCCCTGGTCAGTGGTGATTCTGAGGGGCGTGCCAAACCGAGAAATCCATCCAGTGACGAGGGCGGAAGCCACGGTGTCCGCAGTGATGTCCGATATGGGAATCGCCTCTGGCCACCGTGTGAATCGATCCACACAAGTGAGTAAGTAGCGAAATCCATCGGAGACTGGCAGAGGGCCAACTAAATCAATATGGAGGTGCTCGAACCTAGCGCCCGGAACATCGAAATGACCGACAGGCGCTGTGGTGTGACGCGTAACCTTGGAACGCTGGCACTTGATGCATGCTCGAGCCCAATCTCTACAGTCTTTGTTGATGGATGGCCATACGAAGCGCTGCGTGACCAATTTGGTGGTTGCTCTGGTGCCGGGATGAGACATGTTATGAATGTTGTCAAACACCTGGCGTCGTAGAGTGTGGGGCACGAATGGACGGAGCTTGGGTTGTGATGTGTCTCAGTGAATGGTGAGGTCGCTGTTGGCTAATCTCTTGCAATGTATCTGCAGAGCAGAGTGTGAATGTTCAAGTGCACGGAGCTCGGGATCATCCTGTTGTGCTCTCGCCATGGCAGCATAGTCGATGGGAACTGTGACTGCCTCGACTCTGGACAAGGCGTCGGCTACAACGTTGTACGTGCCCGGGATATGACGTATATCGGTGGTAAATTGACCAATGAAATCGAGGTGGCGGAACTGCCGAGGTGAACATTTATCAGGCCGTTGTTTGAAGGCAAACGTCAATGGTTTGTGGTCGGTGTACACAGCGAACGTTCGTGCCTCCACCATGTGATGGAAAAAATGGATTGCTTCATACACGGTGAGCAGTTCGCGGTCATATGCACCATAGTTCGGTTGAGCAGTGTTCAACTTCCGCGAGAAGAAGGCGAGAGGTTGCCAACCCTGACTTGTTTTCTGCTGAAGGGCGGCTCCAACGCTGGTGTCGGATGCATCGGTAACGACTGCCAGCTCGGCGGTGATGTCCGGGTGGGCGAGAAGCGTGGCTCTGGAGAGGCTGTGTTTGCACGTTTCGAAAGCCGTTTGAAGTTCCGGTGTCCAGTCGACGGGCGTTTTACCCGAAGTGTCAGCGCCGACAAGAAGGCTGTTGAGGGGAGCTTGAAGTTTGGCTGCAGACGGCAGGAAACGGCGGTAAAAGTGTGCGATTGGCAGTGAGTGCTGCGACGCTTGCAGCCAATGAGGCCTGTTGTTGTGTCAGTTCATTCACCCGGGCATCTGTTTCGACAGCGGCGATTCGCGGTCCCGAGGAGTTGTCACTGATTTTGTCGGCTAGCTTTGCAAGATCCCCGAGATCGACAGTGGATGACGCTGCTAGGATGTCCTGCATTCTTAATGGTAGGCGGCCAAGCCATAGCGTGCGGAGCAGCTCATCGGGTAACGATGGCTCGCCAAGCCCCCGCAGGTGGCGCAAGAACTGTGATGGAGTGCGGTCGCCCATCTCCTCTCGCTCAAGCAACTGCCTAATGCGAGAGCTCCGAGTTGCTGACAGCCGTGCAATTAACTCTGTTTTTATTGTGCCATACCTGTCTGAGAGTGGTGGGGAGGTAATAACATCCTCTACCTCTGCAGCGTATTTGCTATCAAGCTGCGCCAACACATGATAAAATTTGGTTGAATCTTGGGTTATTCCTGCCAGAGCAAATTGTGCCTCTAACTGGGCAAACCATAGCGCAGGCTTCTCAGGCCAAAAGGGTGGTGCCCGCACACTCACACGGTCCACCCATGTCTTCTGATCCTGGTCCTCTGTCATTTTGCACACACGGATTGAAGTAAGCAATATATATTAACAACCAACCAGAACTGTTGCACCACTCCCAGTAAAAATTCAAGATCACGTCGGGGTCACCACTGTGGGAGTATGTGATGAGGTGCAAGGTTAGGTTATCACTGATACTAAAGATAGCACTGTATTGATTTCAACTGGATATATTTATTTGCAATGAAGAATAGAAAGTCTGTTAATAGAGATGTCTGGTTGTTCCAGTGTATTATAATTAGCACTTGTTGACTGTCCAATCACTTGTTGTGAACTAACTTATGAGTTGCCTTGCTGGCCTTTATATACTAGATTGATGAGTAGAAGATTCTAGATTCTTGGAGAGTCCCTTGCAGGATTTCCCCATCTGACTAATACAAGTAATACTAGATTGATGGGTAGAAGATTCTAGATTCTTGGAGAGTCCCTACAACGCCATTGTTCTTCGCATCTCTGACGTTGAAAAAAACAGACCCTTGAATACATTGTTGTTATCTGTTAGCACATGGCTATCAGCACCATAACATTGTTTCAATTTATCAATGGTTGCCTCAAGGTTGTTTTTGTCCGTTGGCTTATCGTTTGCCGCAATGTTGGATAGATCTCGCATTAAAATGACTTTACCGGTTTCTTTTTGCATTACCTGCTTAACAAGTTTGCGATTTGCTTTTAAGCTCAGCAGCTTCTTCGCCTTTTCTTGGCCTCCTCTGGAAGACGGCGTTGCTGTGGATACCGTTTAAACAGCTCTTCGGAAACTTCGTGATTATGCTCATTGTTTATACTCGTAACTTCCAGAGCGCTCCCGTCTGATGATGCCGAAAAACGAATGCTAGCTTTGCATTGCGTTTGGAAGGTACTGAAAAAAGGAAAAAACAAGCCTTATAGCCATTACAAGAGAAAAATAGAAATACAAAATTATAGAAATGGCTACACAAGCATGGTAGGCAGATATGGAGGACTAGATATGGAGGAACAAAATGACAACAAAAGCATGATAGGCCTTAGTAGGTAGGGCCAAAGTGGGAAGCATGGATAATGGCTACACAAGCATGGTAGGCCTAATACATACACCGGCCAAAATGACAAACTGACGTACCTTGAAGATCGTTCCCCAGTAGAAGTGCTCTTGAACTCTTTACCACCTTTAATGCAGCAGTAAAATATTTGGTATAGTTGAATTGCAGGATCAATATACCGCTTGATTCGTTTTGTAGCGCTAACAACAGATTTGCTGTCTCTTATATAAAACTGCACAAAATTCTCTGAACTGAATTTACCCACACTTTCATCCACTGCCGCTGGACCGGAGAATCTATCTCCCACTTTTAGGCTCATTTTTAATACATAAAACTGCACAAAATTCTCTGAACTAAATTCTCTGAACCGCCGCTGCCGCAGGACTGAATGTAACAACCGCCTTCGATAGACCGGATCCAACCTGAGTGAGACACGACGAAATATCGATATATATCGATATATTTCACAATGACGTCAACGACCGAAACATCGCAGGTCATGACGTCACTGACCGTACGATCTATTTTCAAGTAATCATACGGTTGACTGTACGAATATACACTCCGAATGAAATATCAGGAGGCGTATCATACCATCACTCACTTTCATGATAAAAAGGATTGAAAGTGTATTTCAATTGAAATTGACACGACTGTAGATAATACAAGTAAACCGGTTCTTGTTTGATCACCGCTGTCAAGCAATATCAAGCGCAGTCAGCACCTGCATGGGTGACCGCTTGCCAACACCATGTGCTGTTAGCGGAACCTTCTTCCATCCCTACATCAATCAGAACAATAAACTGAGCAAAACTCATATCATATAATTAGTGGAGCTAAGATTGCTGTGCAATATGAAACATTGACATATGCAAAAACAAATGATCCAATATGCAAAACATGCTGAATGAAACATGACATATTCAAAAACGTGTGAATCGTAGTTGAATATCCAATTATATGAATTCGTAATTTTCAACATAATTGTAGAAAAGTCATTATTAGATGAGCGTAGCGAAGATTCCATCCCACTCTTATGGAGCTGTGTCTGTGTTTTTTGTTTTTTTGTTTGTTTGTTTGTTTGTGGGCACTGCACAGGTCGCAAGGTTTGACTGATCAACATGAAACTTTTTTTGTACGGGTTAACTTTTACAACTTGGAACTGTCTAGTTTTTGGAATGAATCGGTCGATAAGATTTTGAGAAATATGTCAAAATTTTTAAAAACCCCATAAGATTAGGCTGGGTGAGAATATTTGAAAAAATGAAACCTCTCCGAAAAAAATGAAAATTTTCTCCGACTGTTCAAACATGAATGATACACATAACCATCATTTTGTAAGAAATTCGAACCAGCCGTTTCGAAGAAAAAAAATCAGATAACTGTTTTTATACATCAAATATATGGAAATGAGCCAAGATTCACTGCTTCCTAGATTCGATATTTGCTCAAGCATTAAATATTCTTCATATTCGTCAAGGTGTGTAGAATACCAGAGAAGATAAAGTAGCAATTAAATGAAGGATAAAGTGTGTAGAATACCAGAGTCGATAAAGTAGCAAATGTAGGACTGTTATTATACCTTATTCAAATATCTCGCTCATCTTACAACGCATATTTCGCAGTTGCCTAGTCATAAAACATATCTCATTTAATATACTTTCAGTTTTAACTAGTGATGCCTTCGGGTATCAAATTTTGGAACCGGGTACCCGCCAAAAATACCCGGGTATTCAAAACTTCGAGAAAAGCATCTATTTTGCGTGTGTAATCAAATTCCCGCCTTCCGTTCAAATTCCCGCTGTTGCGTCTGCTTTGCTCCGCCCTCTAGCGAGAGACAGTCGACTTCATTCTCGCTCATTGGCTCACAAGCAAGCCAATCAGAGCAGCAATAGCTTTAGAACACGTGCGGGCAGCATGTGTTTTTCGCTGATGGGATCGAGAGATAGGGAATCAGAGAAGAGACGATTCTATTGTTGAACTTGAAAAGTGTTGTTATTTTTCAGATCATGTATCATATTTTTACCAGATAAAATCAAGAGACAGTTTTATTGTTGTATGGTAACTGACACACATACTTCGTGAATCAATATTTTAAATGCAAAAAAGAACAATATTGAAGCACAGAAAATGAAGGCGTCATAGGATAGATAATAAAATATAGACTAATAGCCAGACAATTTTATTGTAAATGATAACGATTGTGAATAAATGAAAGTAGAAAGTTATCTAATTGTTCTTGTTTGGACATGTTGGTCGTTAAGCTCGAACAAACCTGAAAAAAACATACAAATTGAATTCATAAATTGAATAATATAACATTTAAAAAAATATTAAACCAACAGTTATTCAAAAGTTATTACTTTCAACTTATCATTACTGGTTGTGGTTGACGAAAAAGAGGGCGTCGGCATTTTCTGGTAGGAGGCGAGCTCGTCGTTTGTTTATCAACAGGCCAGCTTGCGAAAAATGACGCTCGCTTGCCACAGAAGTAGCAGGAATACACAGATATTTTCTACACACGGCAGCCGCCCTTGGAAAACGATCCTTGTTCAGTTTCCACCAAGCAAGCGGATCTTGTAAGGTCGGAATCAACGGCTCCTGTAGATAACGGTCTAATTCACAGGCTACAGACGGCGCCTCCACCTCCATGTTCTCCCCCAAAAATCTGGCAGCGGCATTTTGAAGATTCATTGTCTCCGGGTCTTGTATTTCGGGATCATCTACTGTCTCTTCGTCGTCACTGTCAATCACTTGAGCCACTTGAGCACTGTCAATTCGGACCTGCTCCAACGTCATCTCTCTCTCCACTCCTCGCCTTATCTCCTTTATCCTACCATCTGACAGGCCTAAACCTTGCAGGCGACTATACCTCGGGTCACACATCATGGACGTCAAAATTGTGCAGTTTATTTTGGAGATGAATCTTGCCTCCAACTGCTGCAACAAATCCTGTTTGAAGACTTGAATCACTGTAGAGTCAGGCGTAAGGGGGGCTTTTAACAACATCTTCTTTAGCGCCAAGATGGTAGGGTAAACCCTGGACGCCGTGACGTACTTTTCGATCGTGGGGAGCAATTAATTTGCTCCCAGAAGGGTTACCCATGGCGATAGGGTCTAGAGTGAGGGTCCAGACAAAGTTCGGACCGCCTCGGTTGAGTGGGTTCCATTTTGGTGACCGGAGTATGCAGAGGGAGTACTGTGCCTTTGTCTATCTCTTCTCACTTCTATACTTACCTTCCATCTTCTTCTGAATTTTTCTTCATTTACGTTTCTTTCTTCTTGCCGGCTCCCTTTGTGCACTTAGAACGCCCACCTGCGTGTTTGCCGTGCGTGGTGACCCGTAAGGATGGAAAAGACGATCCTGGCAGTTGAGGCAAAACAGCATATAAAACTAGAGTAGCTAAAACACTTCTTTGGCTTCCGCTTCATTCAAAACAGGAGGCTAGGGGCTAATCCACCCCTTGTCAATCGGCTCGCTCGTCTGCGTTAAAACAACAGCACGGATGAGATAATGGACACAGGAGGCACGATGGCACACACCAACTGTCCCAGTTAGGCGTGTGCTCACCCTTGTCGGCCTGTGTTGCATCTTCTATATCTCCTGGACAACCCTGGCGCTGAAGTTCAGCGCCCCCTCGTTGGGCTCCGTGGTGGGTGGGGCTTCAGGAGATGAAACAGAAATTCAATGCATGAATTCCCAAAGCAAAACCTACCCCCCCTATTTCAAAGAAACAAATAGTAAGAGGCCACGCCTGATGGATGACCTTATTTCTACTGAAGACCTAGCTGTCAAGAAGACGCCGGAACCACGTTTCCTTGTTGTTAAAATTAAAACTGAAAATAAGACTTTCTCAGATTTATCACCTTTTTCTTACTGTCGAGGTATTGAGGTTCTATTAGGAAGGGTCAAGACCTGTAAACGCTTACGGGACGGGACACTTCTTGTAGAAACAGCCAACCCCGAGCAGTCTAAAACTCTCCTTCAATGTCAGAAATTGTGTTCTCTTGCTGTCGAAGTACTCCCCCATAAGATACTCAATATATCGAAGGGTGTCGTGTTCTCACACGATCTCCTGAATGTTGAGATCGATGAGATCAAGAGGGAACTGGCATCGCAAAATGTAGTTGATGTGTACCGCATGCTTAGCCGCCGCAATGGGATTATCCAACCGACACCATTACTAATTCTAACTTTTTCATCTCCAACTGTTCCTGAGCACATATACGCAGGCTACATCTGTTTGAACGTAAGGAAGCATGTTCCAAACCCATTGAGATGCTTTAAATGCCAGAGATATGGCCATCCAAGCTCTGGATGTAAAGGTGTCGAAATATGTGGAAATTGTTCTGAAATCTCTCACGCTCCTGCCGCTTGTACTTCTAAACTTCATTGTGCCAATTGTGATGGTGACCACTCAGCCTGGTCACGAAGTTGTTTCCAATGGATTAAGGAAAAGAAGATAATGGAAATCAAAACTCTGAATAACATATCCGTTTATGAAGGTAAGAAGAGATACGAAGAATTATACTCTCGTTCCACTCCAACAAAATCTTTTTCTGAAGTAGTCTTGAACGATGAAGCGGTTACTACATCTGCAACGGATCTCATTAAACTTCAAGCTATGGTAGAAACACTAGTGAAGCAAGTGGAAACACAGAAGCAAATACACGACGAAGATAAACTACGATTTGAAGCAGAACGTCAACGTCATGAAGAAGAGAAAAAAGATATTGCTTCGGAACTTGAAGCAAAAGACGTTGAAATTTTTCAACTTAAACATCAAGTAAGACTGCTTTTGAAGTCAAGTAAATCTAAGGCGCAAACAACAGAAATAGTTACAGTAACTAAACCTCCTGTAACTCATGTAACTCAAACACCTACAACCGCAACTGAGAAAACTACACAAGTTCGTAATTCTCAATCAGAAGAACCCTGGAATACATCTTCCGCATCACTTGAAACACAAGTGGATGACGGAATGGAAGTGGACTCAACAGAAAAAGCTGTTGATTTGGGTCGAAAGATACCACCTACTGGTAAAAAAGAGAGAAAAAAAGTTGCGTATAACTGACATAACCACACACATTGTATTAGTGTATAATCTTCACAATATGGCTCTACAGATCATTAAGTCTTCTTTCAGAAGGAAGTGTAATTACTTTTCGGAGGGCAGAGTACGTTGACGCAGATTTACTACGGAGGTACAGACACCATTTCATGAGCAGTGGATGCCAAGTATGCCCTCTTAGATTTGACAGCCTTTATCTGCTCCTGAAAAAATACTCGCGCCAAGGCAGAACTCGGTGTCTTGTTGTTGTCGTCTGTGAGTATTGTCAGCAAATCCCCACTGTCCGCATCAGTTACATGGGTTCCCTGACCAATCGGGGTTTTCAGTTTGGCACGCAGTCTCTTATTTTTCCCTTTTCGAGCCTAATGCACACTTTAATTTGCCTAACGGCTCCCAGCACTTCATCTCTGGTCATTTGGCTGATTTGTTGATGATTTGATTCAAAAAGTGCCAAGTTTTGACGTTTGTATCTATATACCCTCATCTTTTTTTTACATTCATCCTATCAGCGTATTTTCAATCCAAGATTTCTACCTACCTTCGATGCCAAACCGTCGGCTACGGCTCCTGCTGGGGTTCGCCTTGACCGCTTCTTAACCCACTAATGCCCGTAACTATTTTTTTGACCGATTTTGATGAAATTTTGATATTTGTATCAAAATCATTCAGAGAAAAAAGTAATTCCAGGATTTTTCAATTTTTTTATTATTTTCCAAAATACGGGACCGGTCACTAACGACCCAGCGGGAACATGAGGTGTCATGCATATCATTATTAAAAATTAACAGATACAATTCTAAATGCTCCGATTCTTAATTTGCACATAGGGCTATAACAACTCAACAACAATGTAAGAAATGTAAAATATTACCAACTACTTGACAACTGTACTTGACTAATTTGCACTTTACTACTACTTGTACTGTACTTCACTATTACTTTGAATGGAAGGTTGGGAAACATTTGTCATGAAGTGCAACGTTGCATTCGGAACAAGCCTTAGTCGTCTTGCTTTGTCAGACTGCACATCTTCGTCGCGGTTGCTTAGTGAGTACCATGTGCGATGCTTCAAACAATCGCACTGGTTTAGGGACACGATAACAGCTGCTTACTGGTCGCATCGGTCCTGGAGATATCGCCAGAGAACCGTATTTCATGAGCAAGCAACGTGCAATACTCCTCCTGAAACTTGAGTTGTCCTGTGTCTTCCCAAAAGACCTTGCCAAGAGCCAGGCATTGTTCACAGACACATCAAAGAGCCACAGTATGATTTGCATGTACCATTTTTTCCCTCATTCCAATGCGATAATAATAATAATAATAATTCATTTATTCCTTCAATCTTGATCATATTACATGATATCGGAAATGTCGTACAAATTGAATAAAAAATATATATGGTTAAAATATGATATGGTAAAACTCGTACATGTCGGACGGCATTCGCCACTGCTGTGTGCGACTTTGACGAGAGTTATCAGGAAGACTTGACCGATATGGAGCAGACTTCAAGGATGTTGCCCTCGAGAGCCGTTCGTGACGCCCACTTCCTTCAGCGACGATCATGGACATGTTGAGCACCACAACCTACAGAATACAGAACGACAAGAATAAGAAATCAGGTTGTATTCGTAAGACGACTACTTTCACACACACTCACCTATTCTATGCGTGAGGAGTCTTGCTTGCGCAATCTCTGCTTGTAGGTTGTGGTGCTCCACGTGTCCATGATCGTCGCCGAAGGAAGTGGGCGTCACGAACGGCTCTCGAGGGCAACATCCTTGAAGTCTGCTCCATATCGGTCAAGTCTTCTTGGTAACTCTCTTCAAAGTCGCACACAGCAGTGGCGAATGCCGTCCGATATGTACAAGCTCGACCAGGGGCTCTTCGCGGGATCTGCCTGGTAATGCGGCACAATCACCGGTGCCTTCCTTCTTGACGGTCAAAATCCTCGATAATGGGTTCCAAACTCACCATCGAGTTCACAAGATGACAGTTGACGACGCTCGATGGACCAGTTTTCTTTTCTTTTCAATTTCCTTCTTCTTCTCATCAGCTCGTCGCTTGGCATCGACCATGTACTGCGGGTCCCGAATCGTACGATTTCGCTCTCGACGAGAATCGACAATTTTAACCAACAGACAGTTCAAATAGAACTGTGAAAGTTTCCTTTCCATTTTGCTCTCCCAGAAGTCGTCATCCTTCTTTATCACTTGGACAAACAGATCTTTCAATGTCCACACAACGAAGTAGCAGAAAAGACGCCGAGCGACGTGGAGTTGTCCCTGCACTTGGTACATGTGGTCTGCATCGGGCTTTAGTTGAATGGTGCCATCGTCACCACGATATAGACACGTGATGAGCTTGTTGGTAATAGTCTCTTCGATCGTTGAATCTATTGCTTTTGAAAAGCACTTCACTTCAACCACGAAATCTTCGCCCACCAGTCCGTCCGGAGATGCACCAAGATAAGGTAACTGGGCATCTATTACCAAACCTGAACTGGTTGCATTCACTCCATATTCCTCCGAGAAGCGGGCCAGTGCTTCGATTTCTTTCTCGATACCCCACTGGGTGTATCTGTTACCCTTGAATGTGGGATATCGGATGGATTCTACGACCGAAGCACACGATGTTGTTGCCCGCATCTTGCATATAGTGGCGAACCGGGAAGCAGTGAAGATCTTTCTCCGATATAGCTTCCATGTGTCTGCCGTGCTTTGGCCACGAGTCTTCTTTTCCAGTTCATTCCTTCCTGCAGCTCCCAGGTCCAGTGTCTCGAGGTACATGGTTTTCGCAATCTCGAGGTCTTCAGGGCTCTTGTCTGGCTTCGGGTTGGCTGCTCCTTCTCCGTAATGTTACATCGCTCACGGCAAGGACCGCTGCAGTTGGCGGTCTCCCATATCGTTGCTCGTCGGTCATGTTTAATCTGCGTTTACGCGACGAGACAATATCATGGTTACGCTTCATTGTGTAAGACTTTGTGTAGTATCCAGGGCTCTTTGCGATGAGAGTCCTATGGACAACACGATGCAGTTCACCATCGGTGTTGAATGACGCAGTTGTTGCTTCACACCGATCGTTGTACGAGTCGCGCTTAGTAAAGTTAACACGCTTGCCTCCAACCATCTTTGCGACTTTGGAGTTGTAATGCTCGGCAGAGTTGTTGTCCACATCGCGGATCAAACTCGGAGCATTGTGGGCAAGACGTGCAGCAGCAGACATAACCTCCTGGAATAACCCGGTCAACCTCATATCTGGAACGGTGTTCTCCTCTCCTGGCTTTGAAGTACCGTCGCAAAAGTAGGGATCACATTTCTTGTGGTCCCCGAAAACATGATGCGGGCCGTTTACAATATCCTGATGTAATTGCTGGATATTCATGTAGTCTGGAGTCGTCTGAACCTTCCTGTATTTGATGGCCTTGGTTACCGTGTGATTGAGGCGCTTCAAATTGACTCGAAGACGGCTCCGCAGAATGACCGTTCCGTTCTCGCATCTTCTTGTTGTAGTTGCGTAGCAGATGGTTTCTACATTCAACTTTTGACACAAGAAGTTTGGGTCCATAAGGGAGCGCCTCTATCAGCTTCCGATGCACGCTACTGTTACCGTCACCGACGAGTTCGCCGTATTCCAGCCCGTATTTTCAGCAACACTCAGACGAAAACCCTCGACAATGGCATCTGCTGCCATTGCAGTTGACGAGGCGTCCCAATTCTTGACACAAGTGTGATCGGGTATGTTTTGAGCAGGATTCACTTTTTTGTGGTAGGCACAGAACGAGCAGTATCTGTTCCGAACGCCCTTGTAAAGAACTTTCCTGGTGTGGAAGCCGACTATCACACCCTGAAAGATGACTCGGAATTTAACAAAGTTCACTTCATGTACCCACAATTTTTCGATTTCTGGACTAAATACGATGGAATGGAGACAGATTAATCAAGTAACTTACCACTCCTGAAGATGAGTTGAAGTTCACGCGGTATGACCTCTTGGCCCAGGCACTATCACCGACTACGGGGATGATTGGTATGCCGTCAACACCAACTCGACCTGCAGCCTTGGCAAGTAGAGTTTCCTCACGTCCAGCCTCCAACATACTCTCTAGTGCAGCATCACTCATGGTCTTGGCGACAATCTGGTGGTGATACTTCCACGTACCCTTAGCCATGAAAGGAATGTCCATGACGGACATCAGCTCTTCAAGCTGGGAGTACGAAACAGTAGAAACAGCACCTGACACTGCAGCGGTGTTGACGTCCATATACTCATCAGACTTAGCAGGGTCTTCTGTACACATGGTGGACTTGCGATGGCACACGGTGCACTTAAATGTGACTCGGGACTTGAAACCCATGCGGTACTCTGATATCGGCTCCATGTCCAAGAAACTGCAATCGAACGGCACATGCTTGCCCATCAGCTTGGGGTACCTCAACACATAGGCAAGGTCAACAACACGACGACCGTTCAACTTGAAAACCGGCTTGATGGTGGGCGGTCCGGGCTGCCCAGCGTCATCTTCTAATAGCGGGGGATTCACATCGTCGATGGAACTGTTAATTGGCTGTAAGCCTTCATCGCATCTTGAATGTGACTCTGGACTTGAAACCCTTGCGGTACTCTGATATCGGCTGACATCGGCTTATATCGGTGGACGTTGACGCGTAAAACGACCCAAAATGGCCGCCAACGGGTCAAGGAGGTCGATATGAAGAAAGTAAATTCTGGGTTTTGAACTGGTCGATCAGGTCAGGCTAAGATAGACGAAACCAACCCCGACTCTGATCTCGAGATCAAAAGAAAATTCCTCTGAAACGGTAATGTTCGCCTCCACATCGTTCACCCGATTCGGCTGATATTTCAGCTCGTGAAATCGGATGTCATAATCTACGAATGTCAGAAGGAAAAAATATAAATTTTATATATATATATATATATATATATATATATATATATATATATATTTTTTTTTTTTCATTTTTTTGAAATTTGTATTGGGTTTAACGACGCACTGTACTGGTTACTGAGATCTATTGGCGTCGGTGAATGATATATGAGATGATGGGATGTTGAGATGTGAGGTTATTTTATAAGGTGTTTTTGGATAGTGGGGAGGAGTCTCATTAGCTTGTTATTCCGCGATGTATTGCGTGGGCCACGCATTGTTGTCGACTGAGATAATCAGCTGTTTACCGTCCGTGCTATTCAGGACCAACAAAACTAAGCTCCAATCAAACACAATTTACCGGTCAGGTGGCAAATGCTAAGTCCAGCCCTTTTGGGCGTGGCATAACACCGGTAGGGCTCAATGCTAAGGAGAGATGGAGCTGTTCTTCAGCCTTAACGTATAGGGAAACGCTGTAGTGTAACTTCAAAATCGACTAATGCTAAAGAGAGATGCCATAGTCAAGCGTTGTTAGACGTGATATGCTGGCATTCTCTCATCTGTTACCCTTCCCAGTCCTGCGGTGAACTTTTGCTAATGATGCAACTTTGCAAGTTCCGTTGTATGTTGGTTAGCTTTCGGGAGTAACTGAGTTTTATCACTGATTTTATTGTGTTTTTTCGGTCGGCGTTCTTCCTGTGCCATCCACTTGCTTTCTTTTTTCAATTTCACCGATACTAACCTATCAAGAGCGAACTGACGATGAATCGAACAACTGTCAGTGTCGACTAACCATTGAGGGAAACGTGCGTTTATGGCTAAATTAATCGCTCCCAATAACTTCGCCCTAACATCATGGTTAGCCATGATAACTGGAAACACAACTGCAAAAGTCTCGAGCGCAAGTTTCATCACCTCGAACATGTAATCAGTGGGAGGTTTAAGAGAGCCTAATTATAGAGCACTCCGTACCAGTCGGGTGGAGAGCTTGTATTGTGAGGCTGGTGAGCCCTCGTTGAAGAGTCGACGAGCATATCTCCTTTGCTCATACGCTTCAAAGTTATTTTGCTGTAAGCGTCATCCTACCTACCAATCAGTTATCAATCCTAGATTTCATGCTCTCTATGAATCGAAACCATTCGCCACCATTCCAACTGGGATTCGTTTGAATCATATTTTGGTCGAGGAGTCATTTGTTTACCCTCAAGTCTATCCAATTCAATCTAGTGATACCGCTCCTTGGTTAGCTCCACGTCCGGAGTGCTTGATGAACTTGTCATCAAGCACGAAGGCAACCACGAGTGCAGAAGAGTATAAGCAAAAATATCTAGAGCTCTGCACACACTACTCCGGACATGTAAAATACTACACGGATGGATCAAAACTGAACGGAAAAGTTGGCTGCGCATTCGTTTGCGAATCCACCACTGTCAGTATCAGATTAGGTTCGATGAGTAGCGTATATACAGCCGAGTTGTTTGCAATTGTCACCTCTCTACAGCACATTCAACAACGATCTGAGAAGAGCTTCCTGATCTGTTCTGATTCTTTGAGTGTACTCCAAGCCTTAACTCAAATCTTTCCAACTCACCATCTAGTCCAGAAAGTACAGACACTCCTGACCGACCTTGCCTCGCAGGATGTCAGTGTAGTGTTCTGCTGGGTACCTGGACACGTGGGGATTGGTGGTCATGAGTCAGCGGACAGGGCTGCCAAAGAAGCGACGGAGAAAGAAGATATTGATAACCCGAGAGTGCCTTTCAATGATTTCAAGGCGTATTTAAAACTACTTTTCAAATCTCGTTTCCAAAAAGAATGGGACAGGGAGACCAACAACAAGCTGAAAGAAATAAAGCCTACTGTTAGTGCTTGGGAATCTTCAATCCGAGGTTCACGGAGGGAGGAAGTGGTTCTCACTCGTCTGCGAGTGGGACACACACTTTTAACCCATTCCTATCTTTTCACCCCCGAAAAAATCGTTCCCAGATGTGAAATTTGTAACGAGATTTTAACTGTTAGACACATATTGCTCGAGTGTCGGAAATATACCGCTCTGCGGAGACAGATTCGTATGGAAGACACAATGTCAAAGATTTTAGGGAATAATTCAAAATCGATAGATACCATATTCAGCTTTCTAAGATTATCGAAGCTTCTGAATTTCATTTGACATGCTCGTGGATCTGCGTTAGACGATAAAGTCGTCTTGTTACCAGTATCATTTTTCAAACTGCCCGAATTAGGACATTTCCATGTCCGTTCAAGATGACGTGGTTTGTGCAATCATCTTTTACCAGTGTACTGCTTTTAGACATTTGATACATATTCTTGATGCCGATCTCTTGGGATAGACATCAGGAATATTTTAAATCAAACCATATCCCAACATATATCTGTTATGGTTTGTTGTTCCTCCACTCCTATTTGAGGGGGAGTTTGAACTGTGAACAAGTAATAAAACGTTCTCATACTAGTCCCATGGGTGTGACCCTTTACAGCACACACATGTCCGGTTTTAACAAATTAGTTCATAACGTCTTTAGACACTTTAGACATAGTTTAGTCTTAGTCTTAGTTTAATGTATCAAGGTGTTCTCATCTAAATTTCACTTCCACCTTTATATCACACTTTTCACCTTTTGTTGCAACTTATTTCGACAGGCGCTAAGTGACCTCGCTGTCGATGCGCCTTAAAACTCTAATATTCATTCATTTATTTGATCTCCTGCCTTATTCCGATAACTTTTGTTGAATATGAACAGTTCTTTAGTCTGTTCGAGATTCCGATTTGATTTGATCATGAGACTCTTGCAATCGTTACACGAATACTTGTCCATACATTTTCTAGCAATAAACCCTATGAAATAATTGATAGCGTTTGTTTCAATTGTTGCTTTTCGATAAACCGGAATGGGATTGTTCCTAACTAGCTGATTGATGTAGTCCTCCTCGCTTAGTTCAGTCTCGTCGGCTACATGTACGCAGGCGAGGTCAATGCTCTCGAACAGCAGTTCCTCATTGATTGCCTCGTTTCTGTACAGCTCGTTAATGCCTTCTACGTCATTGCCAACGACAGCCTGATCGCGGTTGTACACAAGCTCCTTTTCCAGGATAGCAAGCTCACTCTCAGGATCATCCACTAGTTCATCCTCGATCCACATGAAAACAGCACGCATCTCCTCATCTTCCCTGTCATGCTCTACTGGGTTGAACCAATCAAAGCAAGCACCGTATCATTGTCTTCCTTGCAATTTGATTTTTTAGACGGTTTCATAATGTGGATGTTGATCATATGATTAATGTTACATCTCGAGCGAGCAGCAGATGGATGACCATCGTATCTTCCCATATATCTACTGACGCTGAAAATGTTCTCGAGGGGATCCTGATTAAATTGTTGCGTCATAAGGAAAAGTGTGCCTTCTTCCCTCATACCTTCCCATAGATCTAAAATACCTTCAACTGTCATCTTTGAGCCTGTAAAACACGGCGGACTGGGTGCCTGGCCTTTGCTGTACTTTCCAAGTGTCGATCCATGCAGGCGCTGATTTCAAACACTCCACAGCCATGTTATTTCTGTCGGATATCGCGCAATTGGAAGGATTTGCTACATTTAGTCGCGAGCTATTTAACGCATCGAAGAGATTATTGAGACGTCGATAAAACAGACCCGTTTCGTGCGCACTAGGACCCAATTGCTCCGTGCTGACTCCTGTGAGAATCATGGCCGAAACAGTATGAGAAAACACTTGAACTGCAAGCTTAACACTCATTTTTAAATCTGTTCGGTCGAATGTGGCGAGAACTTAATTTACACGCAGCCCTAGCTAATCCTGACGTCGAATCTAAATTGTACACATCAACCAAGTTTTGCCATGACTTTTCTTTCCCCTCTGAACCCACTTAAAAGTTTTTATTATTGAGATTGTTCCAAATACTCTTGAATAAATGTGGTACATCATAGAGCATATACATGTTGTGTCCCCCATGCCTGAAATATCGCTGTTCAGATGAAATGCCAATGTGCCTAGCTAAAGATTGATTGTTAGAGCCTTGATCGCAAGTCATAGCCCTAATGAAGGCGCCTTCTAACATGGTATCAAGCAATGTTTTAATTTGCTCCCCTTAAACCACGGAATGCGCAACGAAATATGCCACTGGCAGCATGTAATTGTGCTCAAGGCCACGAATCATGAAAACAAGTATGTGCGATCCCGTCTTTGCATCCCTGCCCAAAGGCCCTAAATCTTCGAACCCTTCTATCAAATCATGTTTCTCATTGTACACGTAATCTTTTTTATCGTCATTTCATCGAACAGCGATGTACACTGTCTTTCATCAAGTGTCATCTCAGACATTCTAATTTTAAGTTTTTCCATCAATGACGGACAAATGCCTGTGTGCAAATCTGAAACACTTAACCACCTAGCAATAGTGCGTTGACACGGAAGTTTAAAACCTTTGTTTTCCCTCAAATCATTATATAAAGATGGCCATCTGTAGTACATGGCGAGGGCTAACTGCTTTTCTCTCTCGCTCCATGGTTGTCCAGCTTTGTGCATAATGCTCATCCCCATCACGGTATGGAAATCGGGAGACACATAATCTTGCGCTGCATTGAAAATTTCTTCCCTACTCAAAGGCCTTACATTACCCTCAATTCTAGCCTCCTTATGATAGCCAACTGATCTTTTGAGCCTGTGGTTAGTTCTATTCAACTTTTCAATTTTTGCTTCTAATTTTTTCTGATATCGAATATGCTCATAATAGTCCACTAATTGTCGAGCATTTCGTGGCGTTGAAGTTGTGTGGGAGAGAAAGTGAGGCATCTTTTTGGGAGGAGTCGGTGGTTTGATTGATGTCACCCCCCCTGACTGTCAAATTTTCATAATCATCAACCAACATCGACTCAACTGGGGAGCTAATTGGGCTCGCAGCCACAACGTGTGTATCTACGATAGGCATGTCACAACTGTAATCTGTCGCTAAATCATCTATATTATCAGTAACCAAATCCAAGTTGCAAACCTCTTCCTCTACATCTACATTACTATCATCTAATACAGACCCCATAACTATTCTATCATGTAATAGCTTTCCATCGAGTGTCGGCACAGCGTCGAATGTGAGGGAATTATGTAGCTCGTTCATGAATGAGTCGGCCGTGAAATGTCGTTGACAAATTGACAACGTGAGCAACTGCTTTTTCGTTTTCAACAGTAAATCGTCGTTATCAACCCGCAACACCCACTCGTCGCGCCTTTTGAGAAAAAGAATTGGTTTTCACTTTTCAGCTTTCACGTCACAACATCTAATATACTATGATATATATATATATATATATATATATATATATATATATATATATATATATGGTAAACTAATTTCTACGGTGAAACCACTTACTTGGAAATTTGCGTCTCGACGTTTCGACGGAATTTCACCCGTCATCCTCGGGAGTGTAGTTCGGTGAAAGCTCAGCCAACTAATGACACGAAGTGCCACTGAAGCCTCGTTATGTAGATAAATCAGCAGGTTCCTACCTCAGGTTGCTAATATGGTGATAGGGTCGGACGAGGTGCTAGTCCGTGATTGGACCAGAACCCTCACTCTCCCGTATGGATTCGCCAAGAGCGGTGTCCATCCTCTTGGTCTGACTCCGAGTTTGAACTCTTGATGTTGACGGAGGTTGAGAGCTCATCACCGCGGTATTCAACCCATTACAGACCGAGTTCGGTTCTGCGGTCACCCATCCAGTTGAAAGCCCGAGCCGATGTTGCTTCACTGCGTCTTTCCGAGTGTTCTGTATCGAGGTTGGCAATGATGGGCTGCTCGTCGACCCGGTATCTAAAACCGTGTGGCATGGCTGTGACAAAGCGGTAACCCATCCAACTGGTTGCCCGGGACTTTGTTGTTTAACTGCCGGTGATCTAGTGCGAGTTCGAGATGGAGATGATGCACAGTTCACAGGGCGTGACGTCATGCTCTCGTCAGACGTACGGTAGCTATTATCCGATGCCCCCTGGTTTACATGTCCTGAAGTGGCCATGTTGTTGACTGTGTGCTGAGAGGCTTGTGTGGTAATCGTCGCAATAATCAGCTTCCATGCCGCAGATGGACGCCGGCTATCATCCCTTCTGTTCATGTTATGGGGCCTCCGTTCTACCTCCAAAGCCTCGCGAACAATGCGTGGTCGTAAGTGGGAAACGGAAGCTAGAGCCTTGGCCCCATCGAAGTTAATATTGTGACCTTTTAACGAGGCGTGTTGGGCTAGGGCCGAAGTTGGCTCGTTTTTCATAACATTAATACGATGTTCTTCAAGACGTGCCACCATTTTCCTGCCAGTCTGACCAATGTACGTCATTCTGCAGTCAGCGCAAGGAACTTCATACACACCACAGTTCTCCAAATGGATCCAGTCTTTACAACTCCCCAGAAGTTCACCGATCTTCTTATCAGTTGAAAAAACTGTTTTTATATTCTGCTTTACCAGCAGTTTACTGATCACTTGGACTGATTATGGATGTCATGTCGAGATGTCGCATATTGGTTACGCGAGGCTTGACTCGTGCACGCGCTTGACTCCATGTGAAGTGTCGCCTATTGGTGAATCGAAATTTTCATTCAAAATCATCGCAAAAATGGAAAAAGTCCATTTTTATTGAAATGTTAGTAATCATTCTCCCGTGGAAATGTGAGTGACCAGTATGCGACTCTATTCACTGAGGAAATGTGAGTGGCCAATATGCGACTCCATCTTTCGCGGCAATGTGAGTGACCAATATGCGACCAATCGATGATATTGTCAATTTCATCAAATTTCATATTGAATATCGAATTTTATCATATTATTGAATTACTAATAATGAGCATTATGCGACCAATTGCCACAATTACGAGAATGAACGAGATGCATGTCCAATCGGTATATTATTCAGAGTGATTTCCTATGGAATACTGGAAGGCTTCGATGTGAAGGGAAAGGAATATGGCATCGGGTAAGCTCCAATTATACAAGTATATCGTGGTAACGAATGTTCAATTTATTAAGAAACCCAACTAATTTGTACAGAACTAAAACTTGAAAAAAAATATACATTTTTATTTACAAATTTACACTTCAAAACTCGGCATGGTCACGTCCGGGCTGGCGAGTCTTGGGTTGGCGAGTCCTGGGCTGGCGAGTCTCGGGCTTGCGAGTCTTGGGCTGGCGAGTCTTGGGCTGGCGAGGTTTGGGCTGGCGAGTCTCGGGCTTGCGAGTCTTGGGCTGGCGAGTCTTGGGCTGGCGAGGTTTGGGCTGGCGAGTCTGGGGCTGGCGACTCTTGGCATAGCCATGTCGGGGCTTGCTGCCTCCTGGCGGTCAACGGTCACGATGTCAACGGAAGACTGGCTGGCGGAAGACGGGCCGGCGACCGACTGTAAATGAAATAAATAAATGGATCAGACACTTGAACTGTCATCAAGCGTCATCCGTGTCACGCAATGATGACGACTATCATTCTGGAACACTGCTGCTGAAAAATACACATTGATGACACGTTACACATAGACGACGAATAGATGACACATGGACGACATGATACGACTTTCACTCGAACCAAACACGAATGGAACCATACGAGGATTGTAATATCAAAGAAACACTTACCAATTTGCTGGCCGCCTGCCTTATCGCTGCCAACACGGACGTCGGCAGCGTGACGTGGCTCGTTCCGAAGGTGGTGTTGTAGTCCTCCCTCGTCGCCTCATCGGTGAACAGGAGGTGACGGCCGGCCACCAGGTGGATCTTGGCCGCGTCTGAAACACACAAGAATTCAAGTTGATATACAAAGAATACAAAAACGACGAAGAATGAGACGGAATGATGAATAGAAATGACACGGACGCTACTGAGATGAATATGAAAAAACTAACCTTTCCGCAGTTTGGCCTGGATTTCGGCCCCGGCGGCAACGAGCGCATCCGTCTGCTGGTCGTAGCTGCTCGCCGCCACCGCTGAAGAGTGGGCCATGTTCCGGGCCATCACGGCCCGATCGGCCGTGGCTGCGGGTCCCGACGCGGCCAGAGATGTATGGTACAGCTTCCGGAGAACTGTGCAGGTCAGGTCGTCACGGTCGAGATGACGCTTGAACAGACCCCGCACCAGTTCGCCGGCCTTTCCGCACCTGGTGCCAGCGGTGTTCGCGACGAAGTGGAGTCGTCCCGGGAAGATCGTCTCACAGATCAAGTTGTACCGCCGGAGCAACTCGATGTGCGGCAGTACCACCAGCAGTTTATCGTACCCGTACGTGCCAGCAGTCTTCAGATGCGGGCTGTGGCACGTCAAGTACAATTCCAATTCACTGGGTGGTCCACCGCATTGGCCACGCCCCGACGGTACTCGTCGACCGTGAGATGCCCGGCCAGGGCAGGTCGCGAGCCCCGTATAGCCAAAAGCACGTAGCATACGTTGCTGCAAAAATGTAAGAGAAACCAACATTGGATCATCAGATCAGTGAAAAAAAAACACGAACGACCGTAGACTCGTAATGCCATGATCATGAGCACGAAAGGAACTTGGACTCACCTCACGACGTGCCCCAACGCCTCGATCGCGCGCGGAGGCAACTTCTTTCCCGCTGCGGGAGGCCCCACCATCACCTCCAGGTAGGTGAGGTCCGCCTCCAGGGCCTCCGCGCGCTACTTGCTCGCCTCCATTTGATTTGACACGTCCAGTGTCGGAAGGCGCGCCGCCAATTCCCGCCGCCGCTCGCCGATGTTGAGGCGCTCCACCTCGTTCGCCTTCTGGGCCACGTACACCCCCACGTTGGTGTGGAGGTGGGTGAACGTGGCCTCGGTGAATTCCGGGATGGTGAGGGCGAACTTGGTGAAGCTGATGGAAAGAAAAAAGCATCATTAGATTCGGAACGCTTGAAAGCAAGATGATCGGATCGAGAGAGAGAGAGAGAGAGAGAGAAAGAAAGAGAGAACAACACACGGCTCGAATGTCCACACGTACCGCTTCAGCGTCTTCACGTAGCCTTTTACGCCGGAGCGACCGAGCACGGAGGCCAGCTTCTGAGAAAAGGAGATGATCACTGGCACTCTCATCGCTACCAGCCTCGCGTACTCGGCACCGATCGGTCACCGCGACGCCCCGTAGCCGGGTCGCACTGCCACATAGTGCAGAAGCTTGCGCACGCGGATGCCTTCTTGAACGTGGGCGCGGCCGTGAGTGTGGCGTTGTGCCGTGACGAACGCGTTCAAGAAGGCGTCATCGCCCGGCACCATCAGGGCCAGACCGAGTGACTTCAGCTGCTCCTGTCTGGCCTGACGCTGCGAAAAACACAAGAGAAAAAGATCAGTCACGCTGGCAACTAAGAATACACAATATAGTACGATACAATAACGAAGAGAGTGTACACTTACAGGTCCTTCTCGAGCTGCCAGCGCCAGGCTGTAAAAAAAAGAACGAAAGGATTAGACACTTGAACTGCAATCAATTGGAATGAAATGAATTTTCACTGCTGCAAAGCTGCTGGGCTACCAGTCGGAGATTTGCTGTGGGAAAGAAAAGACAATGCTATTTGTCGGCGAGATCGAATCCGAGTCAACAGTGTGCGAAAAATCTAAAAAGTCTGGTTTTCCCGAAACGTCAGCACCCCCTTCCCCCCGCGAAATGTGGGATTGCAAATATGCGAGTCCCGCTCGGAAACACACAAATCGAACTGTACATCGATAGGGAGATCTAAAACACTCACCAATTCGGCAGCGGCTTTTCTGAGAGCGGCCAGCACGGACGACGGCAGCGTGTCATACGACGTCTGGAACGCGCTGTTGAAGTCCGTGCAGCACGCTGCACTGCCGAATTGCAGATGGCGGCCGGCAACCAGGTGCATCTTGGCCGCGTCTGAAACACGAGACAAAACCAGTTGTTAATAAACTGTCGTACCCCTGGTACAACATAGATCGATTAGACCGCAGCCTAATCGTATTGAGTTCTCTAAGGCAGAGGGATTCAGAAAAGGAAGATGAATAATATATATATAACGATTTTACATAGCTCAAGCACCTAGGCTTTATTTAGCTCCAATTATATAAAATAATAAGTACAATGATAATTACTTACAGAATAATATCCAAAGACATGGAATACTTTCCATGATGTCTTTGGATAGTCTCAGCTTTAAAACGAACTACGTTCACTTCTTGACTTGCTCTGGTCTTGACTCCTGACCTGACTTGACTGCCCCTTGCTTACCGATTTGGATCTTATATATCGTTTGAACACTTTGATACCAAACCCTACATGGTAAGCAAGGGTGTACGAATCAACCTCATGACGTCAAGTTATACAATATAAATAAGTCCTTTTTAGACTATCCTATGGCGTATCTATGTCGTATGTGTGACGTATCGATTTGTCAACATGCTAACACAACAAGTGTACTAATGAAATATAAATAATAATGCCTTATTAAGCTATAATAACGATAACAGTGAAATTACCAAATGACCCTAATTCCAGGCCACAACAATGCCCCGACCTTTTAAAAAAGACGATGCCAAGGGCACGTGCTTTTCATCAATTAGTCCATACGCCTGGTAATTTCTAAGTTCCTGCAGGGTTACCATCGAAACAGAAACACGCCATAACTAACACAGCCAACCGCCATGATAAGTAAAACCAAAGTGAAACTCACAATAATCACTTGTAACAAGAGTAATAACAAGCTCAAAACAATTCCCCGACTAGTTAATACACCCCTCACCGAAGAGATCCCTCAGCCTTGCTGGATAAATGAATCTGCCACACAGATCATTGTCTTTTCACATTTGCCATCTGTGAATATTTCATAAGTCATATCAAGATGACTCTGTTTCATTGATCTTATCTTTCGGTCTTAAAAGAAGTTGTATTCCGTAGTTGCGAGTGAATGTATTTTGGCATCAATCACATCCCGAATGTGAAATTTAATAACTACTGAACCTACCAAATAAAACGTGCTGCTGCTCCCCTGTTATCCCCTAACAAATACTAAAAAAAATTTGATTCAAATTATAGCACTTGAATCCGAATCACTTGTCATGAATATAGTCAACTGAATACTTCCTTTGGACTAACAAATAACATTGAGTAACACTCTCAGATCTGAATAACTACTACTACTATAGCTAAATATACAAATAACCAACCCCATCATTATTTGAGTAGTACGAGGGAAATTTCTTGTTTGAATAAACTCTACTTAGTTAACAAGTGACAACAATAATGAAATACTATTCCTTCATCAAACCCAAAGAAAAATGGTATTGTTGTAATAATCGAACGTGGACAAGACGCCTTCTTCCGTTCTGCTTTTCCAGTCTTCTTGAAAAAACTCTTGAATCTTCAGGAACTCTTCCTCCTGAATCTCTTGGGAAAACTCTTGAATCTTCAGGAACTCTTCCTCCTGAATCTCTTGGGAGCTGAGTCCCTAGCGTCGACTCGAACCCATCTTGACACAACCCAACTAGACAGAGCTCAGCGGTGATCCTCCCGACCTCCGAAATCCAAGTACCCTCCTCGTCGCCTGTGGAGAAAGGACGTTTGGCAAGCTGGCGCTGACCCCGTGCATTTCCACTTCCTCTGGTGGAGAGTTCAGTGCACCTAGGCTTAGATTAGCCCGTTCCGGCTCCCTTTGAGAATGACATCCGCATCTCCGGCCACAAACCCACTGAAACAATAAACTGACACAAACGGACAACACAAAGCATACCCCAAAACAAATTGTAATACCCCAATTGAACACACTTGAACTGGCACGAGTGTTATGTACACTCCGAAGGGATGAAATCTCTTTTAATTCAGATACCTTATTTATCAAACCCCCTGATAGAAATACCCCCTCCCCCTGGACCATTTTTACCCACAGGAGAGAGACGAAGAACAGCGTCCTGTGTGAAAGAAACATCTTCCAACTCAGTGTATTCCTGTTCTGTTATATTTACGCCATTTAAGGGTACAACTAAGTTCTCCCTTCGTAGTACAGCTTTAGAAATTCCGTTTGTGAAAGGTAACAACCAAAATGTCGTGGAGTTAATGTAGCATTGAGCGACACCCCTCAACACCCCAGTACCATTTACCCAAATCTCTCGCCTACTTTCCCTGGCTCCCGTCCGACACTTCAATGATAGACGAGTCGGCTCCAGTGGCATACTGAATACCCAGAGGGTGTTTCCTGGAGAGAAGTACCATACGGCTGAGATTCCATGCGGTAACACCTCCCGATTACACATAGTAGCCACCGCCTCCGCTTGTCCGAAAAATAACGCGGATTCACAGCACGGGTTACCCTGCAAATACAAAGCAAATTGCGCGGGACACCCGCACCGAACCCAACGTACACCTTGCCAAATATAAATAAAACGATATCCATGTTCCGTAACCTAATCCTTATAATTGATACATCTATTCCTACTCCTGAGGTTATAATTATGATTTGAGGATCCCTCCATTGTTATCCCTGGAGGCTCCACAGAAACATCTTCATTTTCAACTTCCATCCCCTCCAATCCTGGGTCTATATTCTCCCCATCCGGAGGTGAATATGGATGAGTTGTTCCATCCTCCTGGTCTACTGTTGATGAAGACTTCGGAGCATCATTCTCATCTGAACATGGAGATTTATCTGACTCCATCAGAGTTCTCAACTCTTTGCTCGAGAGTTCCTCGAATCTATCATTCGATTCCTCTGCCTCAACTGACTCTCCGTCATCCTCGACGTCCTCTCCTGATTGTGACACATCCTCATCTTTAGACAAATACAACTTTAGTCTATTTATGTGCACTATCGACGTCCTTGAGTCACTCATCCGTATCTCGTAGTTTACAGCACCAAGTTTCCTCACAACTTCAAACGGTCCAGTCCAGGGTTTGCATAACTTCTTCGTCAAACCCTTACCCACGACAACGGTGTGTAGGTACACTTTGTCACCTGGATTGAACGATCTGAACTTGGCCCTCTTACTGCGATTATACTGATGAGTCTGTGAGATCTTACTCTTCCTCAATTGCAATGCTGTGACGCGATATGCTTCTTCCAGCCTCTTCGCCAGAAGTTTCACATAATCATCTCCAATTTGAGACTCAACCCAGCTCGGCGTTAAATCCTCTTCGAAGGGAATCCTCATTTCCCTCCCATGGAGTAAGAAGTGTGGACTGTAACCAGTTGTCGAGTGAGGTGTACTTCTGTACGCCATTTGGATGTATGGTAGATAACGACACCAATCCCGCTGATCTTTCCTCACAAAGTGAGATAAAGCTGCCGCTATAGTCTGATGACTGCGCTCAACCATGTTAGACATCGGATGATACGGACTAGTTTGAATCTTCTTAATACCAAGTAACTTGCATGTCTCCTTCAGTAAGTTGGACACAAAATTCCGACCCTGGTCCGTCAATAGCTTCCTTGGTGTTCCGTGTCGTGTTATGATCTTCGTAACAAATTCATGTGCAATAACTTCTGCAGTCTGTGATTTCAAGGGAATTATCTCACAATACTTGCTGAAGGCACACATGAATGTTAACATGTATCTATGTCCAGCCTCAGAAGTTGGTAGTGGCCCTACTATATCTACAGATAGTAGGTCCCAAGGCTGACTCACAGTCTCGTGAAGCTGTAAGGGTGCCACAGGATGTCGACCCGTTTTCCTTTCATTACATGACACACATCTTTTCACGTAACGCTCCACATCAGCCTTCATATTCGGCCAAAAGTATGTCTGACGAACACGGTGATAAGTACGACGACCACCCGGATGACAAGAGAACAGACTGTCATGCATGTCTTCCAGGACACGACTCTTCATCTTTTCTGGTACAACAACTTGACTTGTACTGTTTGAACCTCTTCCTGATCTCTTATAAAGAACACCATCCGCATCCACTTGATACTCGGGATACTTGTGTTTCTTCAATGCTAGGCACTCGGGATCTTCTTCTTGTGCGGAACGGATCTCCCCCTTGGACCATATCGTTGATTGCTTCGGTTTTTTGCTTGGCGAACCCCTGACAGTATACACAACCCGACTAAGGCTGTCAGCATTCGTATGCTGAGCTCCAGGCTTGTGAACTACGTCGTACTGGAATTCTGATAGACGCAATGCCCACCGAAGTAATCTTGACGATGGATCCTTCAAGTTCAATAACCAACGAAGGGCTGAGTGATCCGTCAAGATGGTGAAGTGAGTCCCGATCAAGTAACAACGAAAGTACTTAGTAGCCCACACAACAGCCAACATCTCCCTTTCCGTTGCACTATAATTCATTTCCGCACTATTTAATTGTCTGCTAGCGTACGCCACCGGATGCTCTTCATCTCCGATACGCTGTGATAAGATTGCCCCCAAGGCCACACCTGAGGCATCTGTACTAAGAATGAAGGGTCTTTTGAAGTCTGGGTACTTTAATACAGGTTCTTCACATAATGCTCGACGCAACGTATCAAATGCCGTCTGTTGCGCCGCACCCCATCTAAACGGTATGTCTCGTTTAGTTAGTTCATTCAAAGGTTTTGCAATATCTGCATAATCCGCTATGAATCTTCTGTAATATCCCACTAGACCAATGAAGGACTTAATTCCAGCTACATCCTTTGGTGCTGGGTACTCCTCCACGGCTTTAATCTTCCTGGGATCCGGTTTAAGACCATCTTTGGAGACGACGTGACCTAGGTATATCACCTCACTAGATGCGAAGGTGCATTTCTCTAGCTGGACCCTCAAGTTGGCGTCCCGAAGGCAATCAAACACCTCCCCCAATCTGGCCACGTGCTCCTTCATGTCTTTAGAGTACACGATGATATCATCCATATAAACTAAGCACTTTTTGCTTCCTTTAAGTCCACAAAGAAGATTGTCTACGAGGCGCTGAAATGTAGCTGGCGCCCCCTGGAGTCCCATCGCCATCCTGTTGTATTCGTACTGACCTCCTTCCACGCAGAAAGCTGTTTTATGCTTATCAGTTTCTTCAATTTCAACCTGATAAAACCCGGATGCTAGATCGAGAGTACTGAAATATCTTGCATTACCCAGGCTATCCAATGTATCCGTGATATTTGGAATTGGATAACTGTCTCCATGAGTAACGCTATTCAGACCCCGGAAGTCAGTACAAAATCGATATTTAGGCGTACCATCCACCGACTTCTTCGGCACGATAACTATCGGCGAACTCCAAGCCGATGTCGATGGCCTTATAATGTTCTTCTTCAGCATATCTTCTATATGCTCACGGACAACCTCTTTATGTTTATATGGCAAGCGATACGGATATCTTCTTATCGGTCTAGCCTGACCGGTATCGATCCGATGCTTTATCTTACTAGTACATCCGATAGCATCACTTCCAGGATCTTGGAAGACATCGGCATACTTTCTGAGCACATCCTTAACCATCTCCCTTTCCCGGGGTGGTAAGTGCTCTAACCCCACTTGGGTCACATCATGTACTTTTCCTTTGTCAGGACTTGAATTTTCCTGAGACAAAGATTTCTGATTTCCTTCAGTTATGGTTATACCATTTATAGTTCTACCACGATCCCTCTTGGTGGATCGGACTATATTTTCTGCCAACCCACATCTTGTGTGAGTCTGGTCTTCTGAGTTTACCGAGTCACCTCTTCCGTGTGACCGGACTATAGATTCCGCCAAGCCACCTCTTCTGTGTGACTGGACTATAGTTTTTTGTTCAGCTGTCACCGAGTCACCTCTTGCGTGTGACCGGACTATAGATTCCGCCAAGCCACCTCTTATGTGTGACTGGACTATAGTTTTCTGTTTAGCTGACACTGCATCTCTATCTAGTATTTCTTCGCAGTTGTCAGTGTAGTTTGGCTTGCTTTCTGGTATAGGCCTAATACCTTGCAAGTGCTCTACTGCATTACCCAGCAGTATATTCTTGTGTAAATGTATATCTTCATTCGATAAATTAATAACTTTCATTTGGACCGTGTTATTCAGGATAGAACCAATAACCCGCGAGACGTAAACACCGTGTATTTTTAGTCCCACTGGTTCTATCACTACGGACTGTGTTGGCTTGACAGTTAACATTTTACTTAGTTTTCCCTTTACTGTCGTCTCAGTTTGCGCTGGTAACCTCAAACTTGCGTGATTATACACCTGCCAAGTCCTTGGTTCGATATCGGGTAGATTATCACTATGGATTATTACTTCTGGTTTCTTCTCATCTGAATGGTAAGTCGAACTGAACGACATCTTCTGCAAGCGTCCCCGCAGTTTAGGTTTATTCAAGTTCTTCTCTCCCGGGTTCGACCCCCGGCCATTTTGACATCTATTCAGATCATCATCACTAGGCTTTTGAGATGGCACTAGGGTGCTGAATGAAACCTTATCTAGAGTCATGACTTCCAGAATACGATCTCCTTGATCCGAATATTTAGATGTGAGGTTTACCAATTTCGTATTTCTTCCCTTCATCGTTAGCGTTCGCGAACCAATATCCAACACGGCATTAACTTCTTCCAAGAAGTTAATTCCAAGAATACCGTCAAATTTGATGTCCATGGGGCAAACCAAACAGTCCTGTTTCACACTGTCATTCCCCAAATCAAAGACGATCGTTTGAGTTCCTTCTATGTTTAATAAGTGTCCGGTTACTCCTTTGGCGGCAACACGACATACCCTAACCGGCTCCCTCGAGATGTGGGGCTTAACCAAAGATACAGCAGCTCCAGTATCAATCATCCAGAGACTCTTTCTGCCATCCACCTTTAATATAATGGCTAACTCATTTGTATCATCCACCTCCACTCCCGGGATCAAGTATGTCATGTCTCTTCTTGCCTCTACGACGGTTATACTCTACTACGTCAAGTTATACAATATAAATAAGTCCTTTTTAGACTATCCTATGGCGTATCTATGTCGTATGTGTGACGTATCGATTTGTCAACATGCTAACACAACAAGTGTACTAATGAAATATAAATAATAATGCCTTATTAAGCTATAGCCGAATTGCAGATGGCGGCCGGCAACCAGGTGCATCTTGGCCGCGTCTGAAACACGAGACAAAACCAGTTGTTAATAAACAATCACGTTAAAACAATCGAATCAAATTAAGCAAAGAACAGTCAACGATAAACAGTCAGCGATGATCGAATACTGACCTCCTCTTAGTCGACTTTGTATATCCGCCCCGGTGGCGACGAGCGCGTCCGTCTGCTGGATGTAGCTGGACGCCGCCACCGCCGGGGAGTAAGCCATGTTGCGGGCCATGATGATCCGCTCGGCTGTCGACGAGGATCCTGACGCGGCCAAAGATGTGTGATACATCTTGCGGAGGAGGGTGCATGTGATGTCGTCCCTCCCAAGATGTCGCTTGAAGAGGGCACGCACCAGCTCCCCCGCCTCCTCACACCTGGTGCCAGCCGTGTTGATGACGGACGTCTGGCAGCCCGGAAATAATCTCTCCCTCACGGCGTCGTACCGCCGTAGTAGCTCGATGTGTAGACTGACCACGAGGAGTTTGTCCGCACCATACGTGCCAGACGTTTTTAGGTGCGGACTATGACAGGTGACGAACAACTCCTCGGGGTGTTTCACACCTCCTCGACACCCTGACGGTACTCCTGTACCGTCAGGTGGACGGCCAGTGCAGGCCGCGAGCCACGCAATGCTACGAGCACGTAGCATACGTTGCTGCAAACACGAACAAAAAACATTCAATTGGTGAAAATGAACAATGTATTCAGTCACACAAACACACAAATACACAAATATACACGAATACAAAAATACATAAATACAAATACACAAATACATAAATATAAATATACACATAAAAAAATACACACATATACAAATATATACACATATACAAATATATACACATATATGATCAACACTTTGGAAGGGAAGTTGCACGTATTGACGACGCGGTCGCCAATATGCGACTTCACCTCCGGATGGGGAAATGCGCGGGGAAGTCGCACATATGCGAAGTCACATATGTGCACACAAGCTTTTGGAAATTGGCGAGAGAATCCGAAGGGAAGTCCCACATTGACGACGCGGTCGCCAATATGCGACTTCACCGCCTGATGGAGAACACAATCTGGTCTTGGTCAATCGATCGCTAACGGATTAAAAATGAATCAATCATAACTTGGACTCACCTCACGACATGCAGAAATGCCTCGATGGCGCGTGGAGACATCTTGTTCCCCTTCGGAGGCCGCTCCACCTCCTCGAGGTGGAGGAGGTCGGCCTCCAGGGCCTCCACGCGCGTCTCGGAGCCGTCCATCTTGTTCAGAATGTCGAGCGTGGGCAGGCGTCGCGCGACATCGCGACGCCTCGCGCTACTGCCGGTACGCTCGGCTTCGTTCAGTTTCTGGGCCACGTGCACGTCCACGTTTGAATGTAGAAGCGTGAACGTGGCCTCGACGAAGCCGGGGCGCGTGAGGGCGAACTTCGTGAATCTGATGGCAAAAGAAACGGAAACATGTTGTTAGATTCGAAATGTATACACGACAAGAGAGAAGAAGAACAACACACACACAAGCACTTATATACGCAATGAGACGTACCGCTTCAGCGTCTTCATGTACCCCTTCACCCCGGAAGGGCCGATCACGGTGGTGATTCCCGCGAAGAATGAGAGGACCTCGTCCACCCTCGTCGCCAAGAGGGTGGCGTATTCCTCCCCCACCGGCCAGCGATTCACCCCGTACCCGCCCCTCACGGCGATGAAGTGTAGCAGCTTCTCCAGCCGGACGCCTTCCTGGACGTGCGCGCCGCCGTGGGTGTGGCGCTGCGCGCGCACGAACGCGTCCAGGAAGGCGTCGCCGGGGACGCCTGTCGCCAGACCCATCGACTGCAGGCTATGTTGGCGAACCTGCCTCTGTAAAAACACACGGGAGAGAAACAGGGCTGTCAGTCACAAGCTAAAATGGACGCACAATATATTAATCGAGTGCACACTCACGAGTCCGATGGTGTCTGGCTGCCGGGATTCGACGACGGCGGCGGTGGCGGAGGACGAGGACGAGTCGGTGGCGGGCCTGGTGTGTGCTACCCTGGCGGTGGCGGCCAAGGGTGCCACGTCGTCGGCCGCCACTCCTTCCCTGACGCGGGTGGACACTCCACCCGGCACCTCGATGACGGGACGGCCCAGCGTGCCGATCACGTCGATGACTGGAATATGGAACAAAACAAAACACCGGTCAGACGACGTGGGAGCGACGTCGAAAGAAACGCATGGTCGTCGAATCGAACGATATCTGGAATCGAATGAATAGAATAATAATAGAATGATCGATAACTTACCGGCACGCCTGTGGGCCTTGTTTCGCCATACTTCACGTCCCGCCATCGAGCTCTCCATGAGCGCTTTCAGCGCGTGCCGGGCTAGAGGGACCACCCCGTCGAAAAAGGACTCCCGCGTCATCGCCGTCATCCGCGCCGCCTCCGGGCCGGACAAGTGGTGGATGCTGACGAGGTGGCGCTTGACCACGACGTAGCGCTTGTGGTCGAGGCAGATCGGGCAAATCACGCGAGCCCTGTTGCACCGCTGTAACAGAAACAAAAAATCTTTTACAAGTTTGCTACTTGATCCTTCTTCTAAACCTCCTCGTGTTTGTCAAATCTAGCTCTCCTAGACAAGCTATCTTATCCTATTACACACCATACTTCTCATTTTGATTATAACAAGGTATGCATGTAAAGTCCAGTTCTTCTGGTTCAACTACTTCTATTTATTTATTTATTTATCGTATACACTTACAGTTGCACAAAAGCGACCGCAAGGCCTTGAGCTAAATAGCAAAATTAAACAATCATAATGAAAAATACTAATTTCTAATTGAAAAAAAAAAACTGATACTAGTTAAAAACCAATCCACAAAAACTCTCAAATTCCCTCTCTTGAACGCTCCTCTATGCGCTACAAAGACCATCGAAGACTGACCTCTCTTCTTCCTGAATTCTCTTTCTGAACAGCTTATGCGACACTCTCTCCCCTCCAAATACCATTTGCTTCAGTTTGTTCCACTCTCTGATTGTGCGGTTGATGAAAGAGTAATGTCCAACATTTATTCGTCCTTTTGAACACTTCATCTTAAGTGTAAGGTCTCCTCTTCCAACATAACTTGCTTTAATAAGTTTACTGCTCAATTCTTTCCAGCCATCATTACCTTCAACTGCCCTGTTCATATTACACAACATTGTAATTTTTCTTCTTTCCTCCAGTGATGTCCACTTAGCTCTTTCAACATTCCAGTGACACTGTCCAATTCTTTTCGCATTACTCCTATGCTGTCTCTCTTGTATGTCCATCTGTGCACTCGATTTAATACCCTTCTAGCAGCCAATCTTTGAACTTTCTCTATTGCAGCTATCTTATAAGGATCCCATATCGCACTTCCATATTCAACAATGGGTCTCACGAGTGATGTGTATGCTTTGTTTCTTACTTCCTTTCCAGTTCCTTTCAACTGTCTCATAACAAAATTTAAATTTTGAATAGCCTTCTTTGTGACTCTAGCTACTGGCGAGCTCCATTCCAAACTTTCTTCAAAAATCACTCCCAGGTACTTGTATTGGTTTGAAATTCCCAATTGAGCATTTTTAATAAAGTACTCAGGCTGAGTTTCATCTCTGTTTCTCTTGAAACGTACTATTATACATTTTTCTATATTTAAAATGAATGAATTTAGAGTTTCAAGGCGCATCGACAGCGAGGTCATTTAGCGCCTGTCGAAATGGGTTGCAACAAAAGGTGAGAAGTGTTATATAAAGGTGGAAGTGAAATTTAGATGAGAACACCTCAATACATTAAACTAAGACTCACTTATGTCTAAAGTGTCTAAAGACGTTAAACACTAATTTGTTAAAACCGAACATGTGTGTGCTGTAAAGGGTCACACCCATGGGACTAGAATGAGAACGTTTTATTTTATTACTTGTTCTCAGTTCAAACTCGCGCTCAAATAGGAGTGGAGGAACGTCAAACCATAATAGATATATGTTGGAATATGGTTTGATTAAAAATATTCCTGAAGTCTATCCCAAGAGATCGGCATCAAGAATAAGTATCAAATGTCAAAAAGCAGTACACTGAAAAAAGGTTCTTGCACAAACAACGTCGATGAACGAATAGAAAGTTTAACGGAGAAAATTATAATTGCGGCGGAAAAAGCTATCCCTCTGACGTCGACCAATCTTCGTAACATTCCCGTTCCTTGGTGGAACAAGGAGTGTGAAGAGGCGATAAGAAAACGCAAACAGGTCCTTAGAATATATAAGAGATTCCCCAATGAAGTCAACCTTGGCGCGTTCAGGAGACTGCGCGCCAAGGCACGATTTTTTATAAAGTCTGCTAAGAGAGCTTCATGGTGTGACTATGTGTCAACCATAAACTGTCACACTTCTCCTACCAAAGTCTGGCATCGAGTAAAAAAGATAGACGGAAAATTTAAATCTCGTACCATATCAGGAATTGAAGCAAATGGAAACTTGATTACTACTCCAAAGGAGATAGCAGACGCTATTGGCAATCACTACGCCGACATCTCTAGCTCTCACCACTATTCGGCACCGTTCCAGAGGTACAAACGTGTTGCGGAGAGTAGAAGACTCGATTTCACCTCCGTAAACAACGAAGACTACAACGTGCCGTTAAGTAGGTGGGAGTTGGAGAGCGCCATAAACAAGTCCAAGAGTAGCTCTCCTGGAGCTGACCGAGTGCATAATTCATTTCTTAAACATTTGTCTTCTGAGTCTATTGATCATCTTCTTACTACATTCAACTTTATTTGGAGCAACGACACTTTTCCTGAGAATTGGAGAGAGGCTATCCAAGTTTCTATTTTGAAACCCAATAAAGATAAGAAGATGCCGTCAAGTTATCGCTCAATATCCCTGACCAGCTGCCTGTGCAAAGTCATGGAGAGGATGGTAAACAACCGCCTACTCTGGTGGTTGGAACGCCGAGACCTCCTTTGCACAGAGCAGTCTGGTTTCAGGAAGAATAGAAACACAAATGATCATTTAATTCGAATGGAAGGCTACATATAAGATGCCTTTCTCACCAGACAGCACGTTATTGGTGTGTTCTTCGATTTGGAGAAGGCATACGATACCACCTGGCGATACAATATTTTAAATACCATGTCCAAGTGGGGTTTTAGAGGTCACCTTCCTGTTTTTATCTCAAATTTTTTATCTAATCGTAAGTTTTATGTCCTTGTTCAGAATGTTTTATCTGCTAGTTATGTTCAAGAGAATGGGATTCCTCAAGGCTCAGTCCTGAGTTGTACATTATTTGCTATTGCAATCAATGATATTGTCGATTGCATCCGATCCCCCGTATCATCTTCCCTCTTCGTTGACGACCTTGCCATCTTTTGCAAATCTTCTAGAATTGCAACCGCCTCTAGACAAATTCAATTAACAATTAATAGATTGGAGGAATGGGCCAATAAGACTGGTTTCAGATTCTCGACGTCCAAAACCACCGTAATTCATTTTCACCGACAGCGAGGTTTGCACCCGCATCCCGATCTTTTTCTTGCTAATGAACCACTACCATTTTCTGAAACTACCAAATTTCTAGGGGTGACATTTGACTCAAAACTCAACTGGAAAGAACATATTTCTCAATTACGGATCAAATGTTCCAAGTCATTGAACTTACTACGATATTTAAGCGGGACCAAATGGGGTGCTGATCGAACCACAATGCTCCAGCTATACAGGGCGCTGGTTCGATCCAAGTTGGATTATGGCTGTGTGGTATATGGCTCTGCCAGAGAAAGCTATTTGAAACCTCTAAACACAGTTCACAGGCCTCCGACTAGCAATAGGAGCACTCCGCACTAGTCGTGTCGAGAGCCTGTATTGTGAATCTGGTGAACCTTCTCTGAGAAATAGAAGACAATACATACTAAGCGGATATGCATCTAAATTATTATGCATCAGGAAACATCCGACGTATCAACCATTTTTTGATCCACATTTTCAAGCACTCTATGGAGCCAAGCCGAACGCAACTCTACCTGCAGGTATTCGCTTCGATAATTTTGTTGTAGAGGAGAAGTTTGTGTATCCTAGCACATATCCAGTTGGATGCTCTGACTCTCCTCCTTGGTTAGCAATTAGGCCAAACTTTAACACTCGCCTCTCAGAACACAGAAAGTCTGATACAAGTACAACTGTGTATGTCCAATTATTTAATGAAATATGCTCGTATATCAGAGATCATATAGCTTATTTTACTGACGGTTCGAAGCTCAATGACAAGGTTGGTAGTTCATTTATTTCTGGGACGTCTGTTTCCCATGGGTTCAAGCTCCATGAGCTGTGTGGTGTTTACACAGCTGAGCTATTCGCAATTATAAAGACACTACAACATATAGAACAACGCTCTGAGAAGGCTTTCCTGAAAGGCTCCGACTCGCTTAGTGCTCTTCAAGCAATAACAGATATATACCCAACCCACCCACTGGTCCAGGAAGTGCAGACACTCCTGACCACCCTTGCCTCGCAGGACGTCAGTGTAGTGCTCTGCTGGGTACCTGGACATGTGGGGATCAAAGGAAACAAAATAGCAGACCAAGCAGCCAAAGAGGCCACACAGAGGAGTAGAGTTGACGAGCCAAGAGTCCCCTATACAGACTTGAAGGCTCATTTCAAGCTCATTTCAAAACGAAGATTCCAATCGGAATGGGACAAGGAAATTTATAACAAACTGAAAGAAATTAGATCAACAGTTGAGCCATGGAACTCGTCCATTAGAGCCTCCCGCCGAGAAGAAGTTGTATTGTCCCGGTTAAAAATTGGTCACACTCTACTCACGCATGCGTACTTGTTTACCTCGGAGAAAGTTGTTCCTGTGTGTGATACCTGCAATGAAACATTAACCGTCAGACATATTTTATTGGAATGTGGAAAATACAGAGATCTCAGACAAGAGCTGGCAATGGGAGACTCTCTGGCAGCAATTCTGGAAAATGACAGTAAGAAAATTGACAAGTTATTTATATACCTGAATCGAACTAATCTGATTAATCTGGTTTGATTCGAAGATACAGTTGTCACTGGATGGCTGATTTAATATATACTCGCAACATGTTTGGAAGGTTCCGGCCCTCTACACCGGGGCCTGTTTTTTAATACTGTTATTTATTATTGTTAGTAACTTTTACTGTAGATATTTACAATTGGCTGTTATTTAGTATAGTAAGTTTTACATTTATTTCTGGCAGGTTCCGGCCCTCTACACCGGGGCCTGTTTTTTAATACTGTTATTCATTATTGTTAGTAACTTTTACTGTAGATATTTACAATTGGCTGTTATTTAGTATAGTAAGTTTTACATTTATTTCTGGCAGGTTCCGGCCCTCCACACCCGGGCCTGTTTTTTGATGCTGCTATTTATTTTTGCCAGTGAGTTTCATTGTAGAAACTGGTGATTGGCTGTTCTTTAGTATAGTAAGTTTTACGCGCATTTGTGGACTCGTGGATCTGCGTTAGACGATAAAGTCGTCTTGTTACCAGTATCATTTTTCAAACTGCCCTCATTAGGACATTTTCATGTTCGTTCAAGATGACGTTGATTGTGCAATCATCTTTTTCCAGTGTACTGCTTTTTGACATTTGATACTTATTCTTGATGCCGATCTCTTGGGATAGACATCGGGAATATTTTAAATCAAACCATATTCCAACATATATCTATTATGGTTTGTTGTTCCTCCACTCCTATTTGAGTGCGAGTTCGAACTGGGAACAAGTAGTGAAACGTTCTCATTCTAGTCCCATGGGTGTGACCCTCTACAGCACACACATGTTCGGTTTTAAAAAATTAGTGTATAACATCCTTAGTAATAGTTTAGTCTTAGTTTCACATATTGAGGTGTTCACATCTAAATTTCACTCGCACCTTTATATAATACTACTTACCTTTTATTTTTGTTCAGCAACTTATTTTGACAGGCGCTAAATGACCTCGCTGTCGATGCGCCTTGAAACCCTAATATTCATTCATTCGCAACTGAGAAAACTACACAAGTTCGTAATTCTCAATCAAAAGAACCCCAGAATACATCTTCCGCATCACTTGAAACACAAGTGGATGACGGAATGGAAGTGGACCCAACAGGAAAAGCTGTTGATTTGGGTCGAAAGATACCACCTACTGGTAAAAAAGAGAGAAAAAAAGTTGCGTATAACTGACATAACCACACACATTGTATTAGAGTATAATCTTCACAATATGGCTCTAATACAATGGAACTGCAATGGTTTCAACAGACACAAAGAAGAAATCATGCTCTTAACATCGAACCTCAAACCGATGTTTCTTTCTTCAAGAAACGCACTTCAAACCTTGTGACTCTCCATTGATGCGTAATTATAGTTTCTATCGTTTCGATGACTTGATAGGTAACAGAGCCCATGGGGGAGTAGCCACAGCTGTCCATGACAGCTGTCACGTGAGTCCACTGCCGCTTACAACACCACTACAAGCAGTGGCAGTGAGAGTTGCTCTCCCTCAGCCTGTTACCTTCTGAAACATTTACTCACCCGAATGGGCTCCAGTTACGAGAATAAATCTGGATAACCTTGTATCACAGCTCCCACGTCCCTATGTTCTTCTAGGCGACCTAAATGCCCACAATAACTTGTGGGGTGACACAATGGTAGATGGTAATCGTAGAGGACGTCTTTTCGAACAATTCTTCAATGACAACGACTCGATTATTCTCAACAATGGAGAGAAAACAAGGTTTAATGCTTTTAACGGTGAGTTCTCAGCGATCGATCTTTGTGTCTGCACCCCATCTGTCGCACCTCTTTTCAATTTCTCCGTTCACTCAGATCTGTGTGGTAGCGATCACTACCCACTCATCCTGAGAGTAGATTCTCATCAACGGCCCTTGCGGTGTGCGCAGTGGAACTTGCGCCGCGCGAACTGGAGCCTTTTTACAAAGCATGTTGATTTGAAGCACTCTAATAACATACATGAGACTGATAGACGGACTGAGCATGTGACAGAGGTGATCATTGCCGCAGCAAAAGAGAGCATTCCTCTTACGTCGACCAACCAACGCCACATACCCGTTCCCTGGTGGAACGAGGAATGTAAAGTAGCGATCCGTAGGAGAAAACGTGCCCTTAGAATTTTCCGGAAATACCCAACCAACATCAACCTTATGGCATTCCGGAAACTTCGAGCAAGAGCTCGTTATATAATCCAGACGTCGAAAAAAGCATCATGGAATTCTCATATTTCATCCATTAATGTTCACACACCCCTCACCAAGGTGTGGAATAGAGTTAGGAAGATACACGGCAAATTTAAAACATCCTGTATATCTGGGTTGAACACACATGGTGGTATAATTACCGAGCCCCGAGAAATAGCTAATGCTATTGGGTCCTATTTCTCGGACGTCTCTAGCTCTCACCACTACTCGGCATCGTTCCAAATACACAAACGTGCTGCAGAATGTAGAAGATTGGATTTCTCTTCTGCGAACAACGAGGTGTATAACGTGCCGTTTAGTGTATGGGAGTTGGAGAACGCGATAACGTGCGCAAGAGACACAGCACCGGGGATTGATGGAATACACAATCAGTTCTTGAAACACCTGCCAGTTGCCGCTTTAAATGACCTTCTCAACCTGTTCAACCATATCTATTCAACCGATACTTTCCCTGATTCTTGGGGACAAGCTATCCAGGTACCGATCTTGAAACCATCCAAGGATAAGCATTCACCATCAAGCTATAGACCTATATCTCTGACCAGCTGTCTGTGTAAAGTGATGGAAAGGATGTTGAACAACCGCCTCGTTTGGTGGTTGGAGCGGAGAAACCTCCTTTGCACAGTACATTCTGGATTTAGAAAAAATAGAAATACCTTGGATCATCTTATTCGTATGGAAAGCTTCATACAAGAAGCTTTTCTTACAAAGCAGGAACTCCTGACCGCTCTTGCCTCGCAGGATGTCAGTGTAGTGTTCTGCTGGGTACCTGGACACGTGGGGATTGGTGGCAATGAGTCAGCAGACAGGGCTGCCAAAGAAGCGACGGAGAAAGAAGATATTGATAACCCGAGAGTACCTTTCAATGATTTCAAGGCGTATTTCAAACAACTTTTCAAATCTCGTTTCCAAAAAGAATGGGACAGGGAGACCAACAACAAGCTGAAAGAAATTAAGCCAACTGTTAGTGCTTGGGAATCTTCAACCCGAGGTTCACGGAGGGAGGAAGTGGTTCTCACTCGTCTGCGAGTGGGACACACACTTTCAACCCATTCCTATCTCTTCACTCCCGATAAAATCGTTCCCAGATGTGAGTTTTGTAACGAGATTTTGACTGTTCGACACATATTACTCGAGTATCAGAAATATACTGCTCTGAGGAGACAGCTTCGTATGGAAGACACAATGTCAAAGATTTCAGGAAATAATTCAAAATCGATAGATACCATATTCAGCTTTCTAAGATTATCGAAGCTATTGGATCTAATTTGACATGCTCGTGGATCTGCGTTAGACGACAAAGTCGTCTTGTTACCAGTATCATTTTTCAAACTGCCCGAATTAGGACATTTCCATGTCCTTTCAAGATGACGTTGTTTGTGCGATCATCTTTTACCAGTGTACTGCTTTTTGACATTTGATACTTATTCTTGATGCCGATAAACGAGATGCAATGCAAAGAGCACTGAAGAAAGACAGTAAATATCGTATACTAAATAACATTGAAACTAATTTGGATTTGCTAAATAAGTATAAAATGTATAGAAATTACCTTAATGTTTTAATAAAGAATACTGAAAACTTGTATTTTTCTGATAAAATAAAATCAGCTCAGAATGATCCAAGGCGTGTTTGGAAAATTGTTCATGAGATAACGGAAGGGTCAATCGAGAAAAATACCTGCGATGTAATTGACGAAATAAATGTGAATGGTACGATTTTGAATGCACTCGAGAAACCCGCCGAAATAGCGAACTGCTTCGTTGACTATTTTACTGATATCGGTTGCACATTAGCAAGTAAACTTGACAATTCTAATAGTGGACCCATTTTGGTGGCAGATGAATCAATAGAACCTACAGCGATAGTGTTCGAGGGAGTAACTCCTGCTGAAATATATTCTTACCTAATTAAGCTCAAAGACAACTCTGCCTGTGGAATAGATGATGTCAACGCTTCTCTTATTAAATCTATCAAGTCCCATATAATAAAGCCAATTGTTTATATATGTAATTTATGTTTAAAGAGTGGAATCTTCCCAAAATGTTTCAAAATTGCTGTAATCAAACCTATATTCAAATCCAAAGACAAGTCTAAGCCTGAGAACTATCGACCTATTTCATTACTTACTCACTTTTCCAAATTACTTGAGAAATGTGTAAAAACCAGACTCATGAATTATCTCGATAAAAATAGTTTAATTTCAAATTCTCAATTTGGATTCAGACTTAAAACCAGTACGCAAGATGCCATATATGCTCTCACTACTGAAATATCTGAAAACCTAGATAAATCAGAAAAAACCATAGCTGTTTTCCTAGATTTTGCCAAAGCATTCGATACGGTTAACCACTCTCTATTACTAAAGAAATTAGAAGCTTGTGGAATACGGGGAATTCCACTCAGTCTATTAAAAAGTTATCTCTCCTGCAGAACTCAGTTTGTGAAAATTAATGGTTACATAAGTAAACCCAGAGAAGTAGAATTTGGCATCCCACAGGGAACCGTACTGGGACCGATACTATTTTTAATTTATATTAATGATCTTTGTAATTTGTACACTGGTGGTAAACTGATCTCATACGCTGATGACACTGCTTTGGTTCTCTCTGGAAACACATTTGATGAGGCTAAAGTAACAACTGAGTATGGGCTACAAATCGTTTATCGGTGGCTAAACCAAAACATGTTGTCATTGAATTTGGATAAGACTGTATTTATGTCGTTCTCTTGCTACAATAATGCTGTAACTCATAATCTTAAATTGAAAATCCATAACTCTTCTTGCTGCACCACCGACCCCTCTTGTAATTGCTATGAAATCACCAAAACTAATACCACTAAATATTTGGGAGTGACTTTGGATGATCATCTTAACTGGAAAGAACATATACTTGCAACCACGAAAAAATTAAGAGTGATCAGCTACAAATTTTATCGACTAAGGCCCATCTTAAAACTGGACACTCTTAAGTTAATTTACTATGCTTTTGCCCAGTCATACATTCACTACTCTATACTAGTTTGGGGAGGGTGCCTTAAAACTCACCTTGTTCCACTAGAAAAAGTCCAAAAATCTATATTAAAAATAATTCTAAAACGCCCCAGAACATATTCCACTGTTGGTGTATTTAATGAAATTAGAGTATGCAGTGTCAGAAAACTTTATATAAAAAACTTACTTTTGTATACCTTCAAAAACAAATAAATAACGTGGTTTCGAACATATTACAGCATACCAGGTCTACTTACCACACTCAATTAATAATTCCCACAATGCTGATGTCACTCGGTCAAAGACAAAGTGCTTATCTAGGACCTAAAATATTCAATTTGCTGCCTAACACTATCTTGACAATATCCGATTTTGAATTATTCAAAAGAGAGCTTAACGTCTGGCTTCATGAAATAGACATTACCGATTTGTATACTTTTTGAATTTCATTCGATTATTTTATTCAGTTGGATTTGTAATCCAGTTGAATCATACCTTATTCCAGTAACTTTCCAATTGCTTTAATCTGCACTTATATTATTATTAATTAAGTTATTATCATTATCATTCATTACCTCATGTAATTTGTATTCACTGCGTGAAAAACCGCATCATATTTATATATCACGGTAGTTTTTTGCATTCATTTTTTTTTTGTTATTTCTATTATTCAGAGTATTTATTTTGTAGTTATCCCCCTCTTGAATACTTTCATATTTGTCAATTAATTTTCCTCCTTTCCCACACACAGGCTCCGGCTTACGTGGGTTCTGCTTTGATCAATGTATCATTATCATTATTATTATTATTATTATATTATATTCATAATCATTTTTTTGTAACTAATTGAATTGTATGTCTGTGAAAAATTATTTGTATCAAGCATTAACATTGAATAAAATAAATTTAAAAAAAAATCTCTTGGGATAGACATCAGGAATATTTTAAATCGAACCATATTCCAACATATATATATTATGGTTTGTCGTTCCTCCACTCCTATTTGAGGGGGAGTTCGAACTGAGAACAAGTAGTAAAACGTTCTCATCCTAGTCCCATGGGTGTGACCCTTTACAGCGCACACATGTTCGGTTTTAACAAATTAGTGTATAACGTCTTTAAACACTTTAGACATAGTTTAGTCTTAGTCTTAAGTTTAATATATTCAGGTGTTCTCATCTAAATTTCACTTCCACCTTTATATCACACTTTTCACCTTTTGGTGCAACTTAGTTCGACAGGCGCTAAATGACCTCGCTGTCGATGCGCCTTAAAACTCTAATATTCATTCATTCATTCAGGAAGTGATAGCTGTATTTTTCGACCTTGAGAAAGCATTCGATACTACCTGGCGCTTAAACATATTGAAAACCTTGTCACAATGGGGTTTCAGAGGCCATCTTCCTAATTTTATCTGTAATTTCATGACCAACCGACGTTTCAATGTACGAGTTGGTAATGTGTTGTCGGATGATTCCATCCAAGAGAACGGTGTACCACAGGGTTCTGTCCTCACTGTTACTTTGTTCGCCATCGCATTAAATGGTATAATTCGAAGCGTTCCATCTTCAATCACTTCTTCTTTATTTGTCGACGACTTGGCTATATTCAGTAAGTCAGCGAGAAGTGCTACGGCCTCTCGCCAAATCCAACTCGCAATTAGGAAACTAGAAGCATGGGAAGATGAAACTGGGTTCAGGTTTTCTACATCAAAATCAACGTGCATGCGTTTCTCTCGTCTGAGAGGCCTGCACCCTGACCCAGATATATATCTTCGTAGAGAACTCCTCCCATTCGCAGAATCGACAAAGTTCCTAGGGCTGACGTTTGACGTGAAGTTGAACTGGAAATCTCACATTTCGCAACTCAAAATCAAGTGCTTCAAGTCACTCAACCTTCTCCGTTATCTTAGTGGTACCAAATGTGGAGCGGATCGCACTACGATGCTGCGGCTTTACCGAGCATTAATACGTTCCAAATTGGATTATGGTAGTGTTGTGTACGACTCGGCACGAGAGAGCTACGTGAAGCCACTCAATACAGTTCAAAGCACAGGCATCCGACTGGCCATAGGAGCACTCCGTACCAGTCGGGTGGAGAGTTTGTATTGTGAGGCTGGTGAGCCCTCGTTGAAGAGTCGACGAGCATATCTCCTTTGCTCATACGCTTCAAAGTTATTCTGCTGTAAGCGTCATCCTACCTACCAATCAGTTATCAATCCTAGATTTCATGCTCTCTATGAATCGAAACCATTCGCCACCATACCAACTGGGATTCGTTTGAATCATATTTTGGTCGAGGAGTCATTTGTTTACTCTCAAGTCTACCAATTCAATCTAGTGATACCGCTCCTTGGTTAGCTCCACGTTAACTTGTCATCAAGCACGAAGGCAACCACGAGTGCAGAAGAGTATAAGCAAAAATATCTAGAGCTCTGCACACACTACTCCGGACAGGTAAAATACTACACGGACGGATCAATACTGAACGGAAAAGTTGGCTGCGCATTCGTTTGCGAATCCGCCACTGTCAGTATCAGATTAGGTTCGATGAGTAGCGTATATACAGCCGAGTTGTTTGCAATTGTCACCTCTCTACAGCACATTCAACAACGATCTGAGAAGAGCTTCCTGATCTGTTCTGATTCTTTGAGTGTACTCCAAGCCCTTACTCAAATCTTTCCAACTCACCATCTAGTCCAGAAAGTACAGACACTCCTGACCGACCTTGCCTCGCAGGATGTCAGTGTAGTGTTCTGCTGGGTACCTAGACACGTGGGGATTGGTGGTCATGAGTCAGCGGACAGGGCTGCCAAAGAAGCGACCGAGAAAGAAGATATTGATAACCCGAGAGTGCCTTTCAATGATTTCAAGGCGTATTTCAAACTACGTTTCAAATCTCGTTTCCAAAAAGAATGGGACAGGGAGACCAACAACAAGCTGAAAGAAATAAAGCCTACTGTTAGTGCTTGGGAATCTTCAATCCGAGGTTCACGGAGGGAGGAAGTGGTTCTCACTCGTCTGCGAGTGGGACACACACTTTTAACCCATTCCTATCTTTTCACCCCCGAAAAAGTCGTCCCCAGATGTGAAATTTGTAACGAGATTTCAACTGTTAGACACATATTGCTTGAGTGTCGGAAATATACCGCTCTGCGGAGACAGATTCGTATGGAAGACACAATGTCAAAGATTTTAGGGAATAATTCAAAATCGATAGATACAATATTCAGCTTTCTAAGATTATCGAAGCTTTTGGATTTCATTTGACATGCTCGTGGATCTGCGTTAGACGATAAAGTCGTCTTGTTACCAGTATCATTTTTCAAACTGCCCGAATTAGGACATTCCCATGTCCGTTCAAGATGACGTGGTTTGTGCAATCATCTTTTACCAGTGTACTGCTTTTTGACATTTGATACTTATTCTTGATGCCGATCTCTTGGGATAGACATCAGGAATATTTTAAATCAAACCATATCCCAACATATATCTGTTATGGTTTGTCGTTCCTCCACTCCTATTTGAGGGGAATTAGAACTGAGAACAAGTAATAAAACGTTCTCATACTACTCCCATGGGTGTGACCCTTTACAGCACACACATGTTCGGTTTTAACAAATTAGTGTATAACGTCTTTAGACACTTTAGACATAGTTTAGTCTTAGTTTCAATATATTGAGGTGTTCTCATCTAAATTTCACTTCCAACTTCATATCACACTTTTCACCTTTTGTTGCAACTTATTCCGACAGGCGCTAAATGACCTCGCTGTCGATGCGCCTTAAAACTCTAATATTCATTCATTCATTGATGTTGAGATGGGCTAAGAAGTCTTCTAGTTTCTCTTTGCCGTGAGGCCATATAGCGAAGGTGTCATCTACATAGAGCAGCCATAGCGTGAGTTTGTGCGTAGCGGTGTTCAACGCTCGAGTTTCTAGGTCTGTCATGAATAGGTTGGCAATAACTGGTGATAATGGTGAACCCATAGGTGCGCCATCCACTTGCCTGTATCTCTGGTCATCATAGATAAAGAACGTATTGGAGAGGCAGTGCTTCGTGAGGTCTATTATGTGTCTTGGGAGATTGTAGGTCTCACGGATGATATTTGAAGTTTCGCCGACCGGCACCTGCCTAAACGAAGACACCACATCGAAACTGACCAATAAATGGTGTTGTTCTATTGTCACGTCTTTTAAAATATCTATGAAATGTTCAGCGTTCTTTACATAAGATTTAGCATTAGTGGCGTACGGTTGCAGTTGTTTGGCTAAAAACTTGGCTAGTGGCTGTGTCGGAGAATATATGGAGCTGATAATAGGCTTAAGTGGTGATTCTACCTCATGAATCTTCGGGAGACCATACAACTTTGGGCATCGGGATGATTTATCTCTTGGTATAATGTATCTTTGAACTTCAAACATTATTAACATTGAAAACATTATTATTATTATAAGCATAGATCCAATAGCCCATAGGCCAAATAGCCAATTATTGACCTATATTTCACTCACCCTTGGCTTAGAAGTTTTGGGTTACGGAAGCACTTTTGATCAAAATGATCAGCGCAGATTCGGTTTTATTTGTTCAGCTGTTCTGGTCCTTGTTTTTTTTTAAACTTCATCTAGGTCTTTTTCGACGGGATGCAACCACTCACTTTTTACAACTGAAAATTAAAAATCATTGCCATAACACATTATTAATTCATTTATTTGTCCTTCACAGTTCACACCATACATTGCTTGAACATCAGTTGCAGTTATAGCAAATAATAGTTCGAATAGCCAGTCTTAATTATTATTTCTCGAGCTAGACAAAGATTATCCTTGTTCGTAATCTCAATGGAGGAGTTTTTCTTCTGGATATACTCGGTATCTGAGGTACACTTTTGCACGGCGTTACGGTCTCTACCATTGACAGGAAGTTCCAGGTGAGTGAGTTCAATGCTCATAGGTCCCTGGGTCAAGAATGATTTATTACTCTGATTTACCGCTCCGATCGTACGCATGATTATCTCTACGTCTAGGTTTGCTGGAACTATGTATGAGATACATATGGGAGTTTCCAGTTCCGCATGGCTGTAGATTTCCATCCCCACTTTGTGATGAGGCAAAATATCAGCGGTTTTTAGATAATCCACGAGATTTGTGAACGTTAAGTGTAATCATTCGACGGGATTCTCTTCAGAGGGGATTTCATCGGAAACAATATCTAGAGAACGAGAATTCAGCTTATATTTCCGGTTGGCATATACATGTTCGCTCATTATTGTGAACCTTTTTTGACCAGTCCCTTGTTGATCAATCCAGATTGGAAATTAGCATCAGCAGCTTGTTCTTCTTGTTCCTCTTTGTCTTCTTCGGGATTGAACTGAGGTGCCTTGGAACAACCTGGTTGAGGTGTCAGCACTGAAGCATTATTTACTTCATACACTCTTGTTGGTGCTGTTGTTGTTGTTGCATTATTCTCCGCAGAGGAGATTTCATTCCAACCAGTTGAAGTCGAGTGAAAGCTCTCAAGTAGGAACAACTCTTCTGACTCAGCAGATGTTAACCCCAAATAATCCCAAAAATCTTGAGTATTATCCATTACTACTATGCGCAATAACACAAACAATGCACGTGTCAGGCGGATGGCTTTGGGCAGAACCAAAGGCTTAACAATGAATGAACAACGTCAATCTAATATAATTGAACGAATCAGTTTGCTCCAAGTGTAGGTAGGACAAGACCTACTTTATATTGTTATGGGTGGACTGATGGCCTGGATGAACCAAGAAGCAAAAGTCCAAACAAATCAAGTTAACGTATATATCTGAATGGCTGACGACTTGAAGACAAGTTTATTGAGGGACTAAATGCTTTATAGGTGGCCTGATGGCCTGGATGAACCAAGAAGCAAAAGTCCACGTATAACTAGAAATTACTGTAGTATGTAATAATAATATGTTATTTGACGAGTGAAGAAAAAATACTATTGAATGGTAATATACGAAGAGATGATGTATGAGTGGACTGATGGCCTGGATAAACCAAGAAGTCCCCTCGTTGGACCGACACCTTGCCGTGGTGATGGGGCTTGCGTGACCCAGTGACCCTGGGAGCTAGGCCGACTCCGTGTCACCCATGTCGGACAGGTCCCAGGCGAGGGTACAGACTAAGATCGGTCCAAACTCGGTCGAGTGGGTGCCCACTTCGGTGACCAGATTGGGCATGGGGAGTTCTCGTGCTATCATTCATTATCATCACCCTCTTCCATTATCTTTTACTATTCTTCATTCTACCTTTCCTGGACCTTCTCTTCGTGCTCATTTCGTGCCGACTCCCTATGATCACTCACACCCACGACTCTTTGACGACCTCATGCTTTACACACGGACATGAACCCAACCCTAAGGTGTAAACAATCGTGCCGAGAGGATGTATGGCTACGGGTTGAAGTAGTCTTGAACGATGAACTCTAGATACCTGGCGACCTCTAGTTTCAACATAGCCTCACTTGTACATGCGGGGCTCTGTGCTTGTCGACCTTTACTTCCCTAGCTTCTCGTGGGATCAGAATGGAAACAATTTATAACTCAAACCAAAACCCCTTTTCCCCAACCAGTGGTTCTGCCACTACAACCCCCCCAAACAATGGTTCTGCCACAATTTCCCCCCCATTGAAAAAGAAACACAAAGCCTTACCCGCTTTGCTTGATAGCCTCATCTCCCTTGAAAATATCACAACTGAAAGACAGCCAACGTTCCTCACAATTACGAGAAAAGAAGGTAATGAAACCTTCAAAGATGTCTCGCCGTTCTTACTTCGTAGAGGTGTGGAGACAGTTGCTGGCTCCGTAAAAAATGCACACGTTTTGAGAAATGGCTCGCTCTTAATTGAAACAGCAACCGAACAGCAATCGAAAGCTCTGCTTCAGGCAACATTACTATGCTCCTTTCCAATCGAAGTGATGCCACACAAAACTTTGAATTCTTCCAAAGGTATCGTGTTCAGCTATGACCTTCTGAATGTAGATGTTGAAGAAATAAAGAAGGAACTATGCTCACAAAATGTAAGTGATGTATATCGCATCCAAAGCCGTCGCAGTGGTACACCCAGGCCTTCTCCATTATTGATACTTACCTTCAAAACTCCAACTCGACCGGAAAAGATCTATGCTGGATTCCTAGCCCTGAATGTTAGACCATATATCCAAAACCCGATGCGTTGCTTCACTTGTCAACGTTACGGACACACCAGAAACTCCTGCAAGAGTAAACCTGTGTGCGGTTCGTGCGCGCAGGAAGCCCACGGGGACACTGTATGTACCTCAGATATAGTATGCATCAACTGTGAAGGGAACCACATCGCATCATCAGAGGAATGCCGAGTTTGGATGTCGATCTCTTGGGATAGACATCAGGAATATTTTAAACCTAACCATATTTCAACATATATTTATTATGGTTTGTCGTTCCTCCACTCTTATTTGAGTGCGACTTTGAACTGAGAACAAGTAACAAAACGTTCTCATCCTAGTCCCATGGGTGTGACCCTTTACAGCACACACATGTTCGGTTTTAACAAATTAGTGTATAACGTCTTTAGGCACTTTAGACATAGTTTAGTCTTAGTTTAATATATATTGAGGTGTTCTCATCTAAATTTCACTTCCACCTTTATATAACACTTCTCACCTTTTGTTGCAACTTATTTCGACAGGCGCTAAATGACCTCGCTGTCGATGCGCCTTAAAACCCTAATATTCATTCATGAAAGAAAAGAAAATTCATGAATAAATGGCTACGGAAAACCTATCCATTCAAGACGCTATACAAAAATATGATCAGCTTCACCCTCAATCTAACCTCACCCAGACGTTTGCCAAAATCACATCAAGTCTGCAGTCAGGCCGTAGTAATGAAGTAGCTTTGCTCAAAGAAACCGTAGCTGAGCTTCAAAAGTCGAACGCACTACTACAAGAGCAATTGAAAATTCAAGCTCAACAAATTAAACTCCAAAATGATACGATCCAGAACCAGACAGCTGAAATCGATGAATTGATCGAAAAACTGGAATCTTGTAATTCAACTAAACTTGGCAGTCAGCAATCATCTATTCTTACTTCAACTGAACCTAAATTACCCAATTCAGAAGATACGAAGAGACCAACATTTAATACTTCCAGATCAAACCTAACAACACACACTAAACTTAACAGAGACTCGAAAAAACTTCAAAAATCGAAAGTAATGAACATTGCCTCAAAAGGTACTGACCAGTCCCTAAATCCCAGTGATTCGGATCAGATGGAAACGGATCCACTACCAGCCCCTACTATCCTATTGGATCTCATTTGACATGCTCGTGGATCTGCGTCGTTGTTTGCGTGAGACGATGAAGTCGTCGTGTTACCAATATCATTTTTCAAACTGCCCCAATTAGGACATATACATGTCTGATCAAGATGACGTTGTTTGTGCAATCATCTTCTTCCAGTAAACTACTTTTTGACATTCGATACTTATTCTTGATGTCGATCTCTTGGGATAGACATCAGGAATATTTTAAACCTAACCATATTTCAACATATATTTATTATGGTTTGTCGTTCCTCCACTCTTATTTGAGTGCGAGTTTGAACTGAGAACAAGCAACAAAACGTTCTCATCCTAGTCCCATGGGTGTGACCCTTTACAGCACACACATGTTCGGTTTTAACAAATTAGTGTATAACGTCTTTAGACACTTTAGACATAGTTTAGTCTTAGTTTAATATATATTGAGGTGTTCTCATCTAAATTTCACTTCTACCTTTATATAACACTTCTCTCACCTTTCGTTGCAACTTATTTCGACAGGCGTTAAATGACCTCGCTGTCGATGCGCCTTAAAACCCAATATTCATTCATTCATTCAACTGTGACGTGTGGGTGCATGTCTTCAATGATGTGAGGTGAAGCGACGATTGGGGTTTTGCAGGGGGTAGGTGGAGATGATCAGATGGCCAGCTGGGATGACGTCTTGCAGTCCTGTGGTATGTAGTAAACGGACGGCTTGTCGGCGACAACCGGGGGTTGTAGCGATGAATAGGCCTAGTGCATATTACATTTAAACTAAGCCTATGGACAAATCCAACCTGAAAATATCACTCCAGACCTAGGTCAATATTTATTTTGTATTTCATGGGTTTTACCTGGCGTGGTTTTGTGTAACCAACCGTTACATTTCCTGGTAACGTTGTCTTGTCAAGTAAATCTTGGGCCGTAAGCTTTTTGCAGTATCGTGAAAGTGTCACGTAGTTCATGTTGAAGTCTTCCGCTGTAGACCTTATTGATTGTTGGTCAATCAGAACTCTCCGTGCAGCAGAAAATAATGTTGCTGGGGTGGCCTTTGCTGGCTCAGTCACTCTCTAGTAGTTGCGAGGCATGACTAAATAAAGAAAAGAGGTTATGTACTATTTTAAAAATCCAGCAAGTAATGCAAAATAGGACCTTGCTGATGTGTTTCAACTTGACCCATAGTACTTGATGGTATATAAATCTATTATAACCTCAAAACTAGATATTTCCTGGTGAGATATTTTTCAAATCACGGGATCTGCGCCGGCGCCTGCGCATGCCGGAAGATCTGTCACGGATCCTTGGTGATAACCAGGCGGCTGTTGATCGCCTGATGGTGTTTCTCAAAGAGTCTGGTGTTTTTAATCTGATATAAATGTTTTTTATTCGTGCTCTCACACCTACCTGTTCCGGCCTTCTACACCCGGAGCAGGGTTTGAACTGTCAACAAATATTGTTTCTAGGTATTTAGTTAGATTTACGTACTATTACGCGCTATGCATTTGTGTTCTACTTTATGTTTAATTATTAGATTCGGAAATGTCTTGTTTGCATGCCCACTCCACTCCGTTTTTGAGCGCGAGTGAACTGAGCACAAGTTGAAAAATAAATCACATCATGGTCCCATGTGTGTGACTTTTTACATCACACACATGTTCCGGTTTTTATCAAATCTGTGTATGTTTTGTTAAGGGGGCGTTAACCTGCTTCCTTGGCTTTTTGCCATTGTCAGATGAATTATTTTTCCTGAACACAAATAATTTTTCTGATTGTTGAAAGTTCACATGCTTTGACAACAATATATATAGAGATTATTTTAAAAAATTATATAATACAAAATGTCTGGTCATTCTTGACCTATGACCTTTTGAATAATCAAAATAATAAAATACATAGATTCACTAAATGTTCCATTTTGAGAGAAATATACATGCAATCGACACCATTTTTGCTGTGAATGTTCATAACATATGTAGATACAAAGCAATGAAAGATGTATTTTGTAATTGTAATATTCATTCAATTACAATTTTTCTAAGACAATTATTCATTTTATAGAAAAAAATATCACAAACTGCATCCATATGAGGAATTTACATCATATCTCATATTTGATTCATTGGATTGAAGCTACATGTTCAACAAAACCTTCCTCAAAATTTCAAGCAATTTGGACCAGTAGTTTCTGAGAAAAGGTACATTGACTGTTACAATTTGTTATATTGAGGAAATGACATGTATGTAAATAAATGCGTAGGCCACACTAGTTAACTTTAGTTAGCTACCGTACCATCAATAAAGATTTAGTGTCCTCCAGCAACATAGTCAGTTTCTTTCTCAAGATCGGTCTCTGCTCTAGCTCTAGCTCTAGCTCTTCTCTTGACACGGGCCTCCTTTGTACTGGCTTCGGCTCTAGTATCCGCCTGCTTTATTCGCGCGGCGTCCATTTCTCGTAGACCCGACTCGCACCACGCACCCGTTACCAAACGCAGACGTTCCAGAAATAATTTCTTGCTAACATTACCATCGTTGAAATAAGATATAGCTTCGTAGGTGGCAGTTTCGACGGTGTCTTTCCCAGCAAACTTCACTTTTAGGCAACGATCCCAGATCAACGCGTTCAGGGACTCGTTCGTGTTTTGTGTCTTGCCATGGAGACATTTCTTCAAAAGATCCGGATGTGCGAGATCCTGGTATGTTGGTTTGATGGCCTCGATAACTGCTTGAGGGAGACTTTTCTCATGCTTGTAAATTGTCTTGTCAAGTAAACTTTTGTTGTATTTACACCAGGTGTCGCTTCCTGTTGGACATAGCTGGTGTTGCTTGTTTTCGTCAGTAGACGCTTTGTGCAGGAACGTGGCCCACACCGCCCTCTTCATTTTGCCCAAATCATCTGTGTTACTACGTATAGCAGCCCCGTAGTAGTACTGGAGTGAGTCGATATCTCTATCGGTCAACCGACCCTTCCCCGCTAAGAGTTTATTGTCGCCCAGCCGTTTCCCTCGCATAGCTGTCCGTAGTTTACGCAGTCTCGTTCCCATGCGTTTCTGAACGTGACCGATGCACTCCAATTTGACCATGGTGACCAAGTCTCCGTACGGCTTAGCTTCTAAAACAGCATTAAACGCACAACTGTCCCCATCGCTAATATATTTAGTGTAGCGCAGGCCATTCTTTTCTTCCGAACGGTTGAAAATTGCGATGGCGCCAGCGACTTCCATACCGCCGGATCATCCCGTGTAGTTAGCTTTGCAGTTTGCCCTATGTGACATATTCCATATTTTGTATTTGTCAGATGTCTTGTCCATCTTGGAGTGAATGGTATATACAATGGCTGCACTTCAAAAACAACTTGGAAGCCCAACCTTTCCTTGCCCGGAGATCTTCCGCAACACTCAGCGAGCCTTTTTTGCAAGTAGCACAACAACTTGCTGATAAAAAAAGCAGCATTTAAAAGTTCAACAGATATTAATCTGTACCCAGATGTTGCTAGGTCTTCATTATTGTCCGAGAAATGGGCATGTGATACATCAAAAATCTTCTTAGAACTAGCACTTAGTCTTTTGGGGTTAGGCCTAGGCGAAACTTCAAACTCTTCAATATTTACACTCCCACTATTAACAGTTTCTTTCTCAACCCCTGTATACATATTACCAGGAGATTTTCTTTTTCTCTTCCACTTTCCTGTAGCACGAGGCATAATGATAATAATGAATATGACTTTATACTCCAAAGAGAAAACTGTCTGTCAAATAATTCTACCAAAACAAAAGTTTCCATGGCCAGTTGGACTTGTCATTTGTTTTGATTCAATAACAAGCTTTGCCTGCCCCCTAGCTTCTAGTTTTGAACTGTTTCAATGAGGTGTCGATTGCTCTGTCAGTAAAACCAACAAAGTAGGAAAGTGAATACAAAATATTCAGATAAGCATTATCCCCTTGGTGCCGAACCACTCAGGCAATGGGAATCTCAATGGCTAGGGGAACAGAGTGATTTGATATGTAATCTTTGAACCTCTTCAAAGTAGATATATATATATATATCGGAAACAAAGATTATCTGTTTTCTTTATGCATGAATAGTATGCAAAAAAAAAAATAAAAAAAAATAGGATTTTTATTTTTCATGTTAACGCCCCCTTAAGTGCTTGGTTTTAGTCCCATTTATCGAGGTATTCTCATCAAATTTTCACCTGTACCTTGTTAAAACACCATGCATCTAGTTGTTCAGCGGCTTACTCTGACGGGCGCTGAATGACCTCGTTGCCGATGCGCCTTGGAACCCCAAATATCCATTCATTCATTCTTGTGATGGACCTCATGAATATTTTAAATCAAACCATATTTTAATTTTATGGTTTGTCGTTCCTCCACTGCTTTTTGAGCGCGAGTTTGAACTGAGAACATGTACTAAAACGTTCTTCTTCTAGTCCCATAGGTGTGACCCTTTACAGCACACACATGTTCGGTTTTAACTAATTAGTGTATAATGTCTTACTGAATAGTTTAGTCTTAAGGCCCATTCACAATGCGACGCTAACTTAAACTTATACTTATACGTAGTCGTTAACTTGAAGCAGCTATCGTAATATTTTCCGTCTCTATTCACAATGGACCAGCACGTAACCGTAAACTCGAAAAACCAACCAATCACAACTTCGAGTTTCACCGCCCTCTCGAATGAAGCGATCCGAGACGAGCCCGAATGTCAATGAACGCAGCTGTCAGTCTTTGCTGTCAGTGGTATTGCCAAAACATCGAATTATGGATGGTGAAGATGTATTTATATTTCATTGTTATACAATGGCAATTTTGTTAGGATGTAATTATATTTCAAGTCGAAGGCGTTCGCGTAGACGATGGTGGGTTAGACCTATCAATACAAGACGTGACGAACAAGGTGATTACAACAACTTGCTACAAGAAATGAGGTTAGGGGATACTGGACAATTCTTCCTCTACACACGGATGAATGTCAAATCATTCGATTACCTACTAAGCCTAGTAGGTCCAACATTAAGGAAAAGAAGCATTAGAAAACCATTACCACCTGGCATGCGTCTTGCAATGACTTTACGGTAAGTTTCTAAACTACATTGGCCTAGCCTAGGGGGCCCATTCGAGTTTAGTGTCCCAATTTATTTGTTTACACCTATGGGGGCTTCTTGGGTGAAGTTATTATGAATGACTTGAGCCTACAGTATGCATTGATTTTTGTTTCAGATATTTGGCAACTGGTGATGATCTTCAAACAATTACGTGGAGTTACCGTATTGGAAAATCAACATGTTGTAATGTCATACGAGAGACAGCGCGTAATATCGGCAACATACTCTCAGGTGTATACTTACGAGAACCAACGCAACATAGATATTTATCAATTGCAGATCATTTTTATGAGCGCTGGAATATGCCAAACTGTGTAGGTGCAATAGATGGCAAGCACGTAAATATACAAGCACCAAACAATTCAGGATCTGAATACTTTTGCTACAAAAGTCACTTTAGCATTGTGCTCCTAGCAGTTTGTGATGCAGACTATCTTTTCACTCATGTAGATATTGGGGCATATGGGTCTCAAAGTGACGGTGGTATTTTCATGCAGTCGACTTTTGGGAAAAATTTCAACAGCCGGACACTTCCACTTCCCAAACCTGATGTTCTGCCATTCACTTTGTCAGAAGTACCTTTTTATTTTGTCGGTGACGGTGCTTTTGCATTACACAAAAACATGATGCGCCCGTACCTTGGTGTTGGTTTGACAACAACGAAGAAAATATTTAATTATCGCCTCTCACGAGCACGCCGGATAATTGAAAACACATTTGGCATTCTTGTAGCTAGGTGGAGAATATTCCATCGAGTAATCAACGCCTCTGCAGACAATGTTGATAGTTTAATCAAGGCTACAGTGTGTCTGCATAATTACCTCAAGATACGAGAGTATAATGCTGTAAATAAGCTATATTGTCCGCCTTCATTCATTGATCGTGAGAACAACGGCGATTTAGTAGATGGAGAATGGAGGAGAGAAGTCCCAGAGAATGTGGGAGCTATCCAGCCGCTAAACACTATTCGTAGAAGGTTGGGTGCTAGAAATGCAACATTCAATGCCACACAAATCCGAGAAACAATTGCCGAGTATCTTTCATCTCCTGAAGGTTCTGTACCGTGGCAATTGCGTAAGGTTAATAGAGGTGTAATGCCAGGACTTTTAGAATAGAAACTTGCGTGTAATTTTGAAAAATATTGGTTTCCTAGTTGAAGAAGTACCGCTATTTAACCTAATTACAGTAATATATTGTCGACCTCATTAAAAATACTCTGATCAATTATCGTGATATTCACTACAAATGTCTGTCTTGATTGTTATTATTTTACACTCTACCTTACTTCCAAAATCCAGTTATTTTACAACATTATTGAACAACTTGGCCAGGCAGTTTTAATTGTGCACCTTCATTTTAGACTTTCCCACTTGATGACCCCTATTAGGATAGGAAATAATGGGAAATAATAATGAATAATTGGGCCTACCTTCAACAAAACAAGATGAAAAAACAATTTTGATAAACTGAGTGGTTTTATTCTTCTTCTTTACATCTCACTCATGTAAATCCCTATCTCTTCTTTTGGCCCTGGTAATAACTTCCATTATTTCCAATTTAACATCATCTTTAACTACATCCGACATATTTTTAATAGCCGAAGCCACGTAAATCCCATAGTTTTCGTCTTCGCTCAATTCTTTCTTATTGCTACGCATTTCGTTTGCCGTCTCAATTAGTGACTTCATCTGTTGTGCCACTAATGATTCGGTAGGGTTGCCAGCGTTACTTTTTCCTCGGAACCGCTTGGCAGGTGTCTCGCCTATTTGAAGCGTTGAATCGCTGCTACTCGACAGTTGAGATGAACAGGTGTGAGTAGGTAGGTCAATTATTCTGGAAAATGAACAAAATATTAAATTACGTGGGCCTAGGACTAGTTAAAAAAGTTGATACAATTTGTCAAATTCCGGAACGACCTGCATACGACAAGAAAATATTTCAGCCAAGTTTGCATACATTGTATTACAAATACAATCAAGTATACCATACTTGCATTTGAAGAACCAAAAATAATTGTATGCACTTTGCACCTGTCTGTTGCACAATTTTCTTTCTCTTTGAATGTTGCTTAACGACCCCACCATCAGCTACGTTATACGGGGGTACTATTGAGCGGGTGACAGGCCTAATGGACGATGATAGATGAAAGGACGTTTACAAAAACCCATGTTTTATGCGGGACTCGAACCCACGCCCGACCTGACTTCAATTTCTACCGATAGCGATGGTCAATTGAGCCACAGGGGCGGCTGGTTGCACAATCATTGTGATGTTATAAGAACCAGGATAACAAACTTACACTTCCAATGGATCATCGAGATCCCTCGTAACATCTTCAAAGGCACCCGTGAGAGCTACAGCTGGAGAGACAACGGCCTTTGCAGAACAGTTGGAGAATGTTTTTCTGGTCCTGATATGCTCCCCGAAGAACGAACATAGTCCAAACAGCGGCCACGAACAAGGCTGACTAGCCCCAGCTCCACTCACGCACTGTTCTTGCATAGCCTTCTTCTCCCGGTTGTATCTTTCGCGGAGCTGAGAAATGCGTTTTTCACATGTTGCGACTGAAATGTAAAACAGGATGTGAGACGGAGGTTTCTGTTCATTGGTTTTCCAATTCATACTTTCCAATATAACTAGATCTCGCTTGGGTTGAGAAAACAAAACCCACGACTAGCCCTAGAGCTCGTTGGTACTTATGAGATGATATTAAAATTGCATAAGCCTACTAATAGCAGGGCATTGATGATTGAAAGGACTAGGGCCTAGGCATTCATTGGCACATGGAAACATGACCCATTGTTTTGTGATAATAAATCGGTATTTCCATCATATCGATGGTTTTAAATTAATACAAATGTAGTGTAATGTATAGTTCTGAATATTCATGTACTTGGCACCGGCTAGGCCCAGGCTACATCTCAAATAGATCAAAATATAGGCCTAGGCCCTACATGAGTAGGCTAGGTAGCATGTTGTACTAACCATCTCTGCCCATTTCGGCACTAATAACTCTCCATAAATTTTCTTTCACACTTCTATCCTTGTAATCCCGGTGAGCTTTGGAGTAGAGCGCCGGGCACGTGATGAACAAATTCAAAAGCTTTTCGTCGTTCTCAAAATTCATCGTTATTGCAAACGTCCAGACTACAGAACTGTCAAACTATAAAATGGCTGCCAATGTTTGCTTACTGTTCTGTTGTCGGTTTCTCCCGTTCGCGCGCCCTTCATCGTGTCGATCGATTCGGCTTTCTGATTGGTTGCTTCTTACGTTGAACGTTAACTTTTAACGTGAAAGCTTGGACCTTGGTAGCTCTCAAGTTAACGGCTTACGACAATAAGTTAACGACATGCATTGTGGATAGGCAAGTCACTTTCCCTGTGCCAAACATTTTACAAGTTAACGCTTACGTTAGAAGTTAAAGTTAGCGTCGCATTGTGAATGGGCCTTAAGCCCTGCCTGTGAAAAGTGACGTTCGCTAGCGACGGACGTAGCTGGCACACACAGGTACTTTTTTGCAAGTACTTGGAGGCGGGGGAAGCGAAATCCGTACAATTTCCACCACTGTAGTGGACAAGTATTACGTTGGGGAAATGGCTCCTGGACGTACCTGTATTAATAAATGTGCTTGATTAAGCGTAATTATTTTTGGACGAGCGTCAGCGAGGATTCAATTTCGCATACTGAAAAAATGTGATATTCGTTACTGTTTTTTTTGTCGGTGCTCGCCAGGTCAAACGAAAAGAGCAATCATCTTAAAAATGTTTTTCAACATCACACCTCATCCAAGTTGGTAGTTTTTGAGCAATATCGGCTGGTAACTTTTTTTAATGAATTTTTGAAATTACGATAATACAAGTGAATGTGTATTACACTTCAACTATAAACAAATAATGTAATATTTACAATGTAATATAGTACCACTACCACCGCATTACGTATAGAATAGATCAAAGCACTTGAATGTCAATGATTAATTACCTGTCAAACTCATCTCCTGGTGTAAGCTGTTGGTTCACTGGTGCTGCAGCAGCCCCGAAAAAGATATCGTCGTCTGTTAACATCTCTGCAGCAGTAGGGTCGTCCACATCTTTGTCCTGTACTGCTGTAGCTTGCACTTGCAAATCACTTACCACTCCTACAAGTTCGTCCCTGAGATTTTGAAGCGTTAGGTTTCTAATCTCGGCTGGTAAATCAAGCAGGGCCTTATAACGAGGATCGAGACACATACACATGCCGACAAAGGGAGGTATTTTGGTAAAAAAACGCCTGTCGATCTGTGCCCGCAGCTCTAATTTGAAGGTTTTCAATATTGTGCTGTCTTCTTCCTTTCGAACCAAGTGGTGTCGCACAAAAGTAAGCATTGGGTACAGCACCGAGAGAGTTACGTACTTCTCCCCACAGAGCTTCGAATTGACTATTTTAAGTACTTTTAATATCGGAAGCAACTCGGCTGTCACATCCCACTGCTCGTTTGACAGGTGTAATGCTTGGTTCGCCTTAAGCTCTGCAGTTGTTCTCCCGTCTCGCCTATTCAATACGCCAACGACGGCCTCACGGAGGAAATCGACTCTTTCGAACATGGCGTAAATCGAGTTCCACCGTGTTCTGCAGTATTGAATGAGCTTTACTGGATGTTGCGGGACGTCGTTCTCGTCACCGGCCACTTTTCTGGCGTGGTCCTCTATCTGTTTCGTTTTTAGCTCCAGAGCCGCGATGTTTGAGTGGTTAAAGTGGCCAACTAGTTTGCTGACCGCGTTAACTACTCTTCCAATAGGATGGTTGACTACCGATTGTTTCGTTCCCATAGCGTCGTTAATTGCCAGTTGCAATGTATGCGCCGCACAGCCAATGTCCACCGCATCGTTGATGTTAAGATTATGGGCTATGTTCGACACATTGGTAGCATTATCGTGCACGACAGCCACCACCTTTGTTCCGAGCTCCTAGTCCTCGATTACTTTACACAACTCGTCTTCGAGATACGCTCCCCTGTGCCTCTCAGTTAGAAGAACTGTATCGAGGACCGGCGTCTTGATAATCATGTCGTCGTTGATCCACGACGCGGTCACTGCCATGTACGATTCATTCGCCAGTGACGTCCAGGCATCCGTCGTCAGGGCCACATGCTTAGCATCCTGAAGCTCTCCTTTGATGGAAAGTTTTATGGCAGCAGCGTCGTTCTTTATTAAGTCATGTACCGTTTTGTAGCCGACGGCCTTGTAATTCGGCTCTATGTAACTTAGTAAAGCACGAAAACCCTCCCACTCAACCATGTGCATCGGCAAATTATGTTTAGCAATCATATTAGCCACTAGGTGCGTAATTTTAGATTGTCGTTGTGGCGGGCACGCTCTCATTGACATCCCACAATCAGCCAGGGACCTTTGTTTTGGCATTGAGCCGCCCTCCTCATCGCTGATCTTATGAATAGCCAGGAGGTGTTTCGTCATCGAGGTGGTGGAAGTGTGAAAAGCTAATTTAGTTTTACAAAATTTACACTGCACAGTGGATGCGTCTATTTTTTCGAAATTGGCCCAAACAAAACTCACGTTCGCACGTTTCATATTCTTGCAAATATTGATTACAAAATATAATAAACACGCAGCAATTATTTTAATCAATCAACAGCAATTATAATTCAATTGTTTGAGTTCTTAGAAGTGAAGGAAATAGGAAAAGTCGTAAGCTGTGGTGGTATAAATAAAATCTCGGGTTTAAAAAACAAACAATTATGACCCCACTCAACGATAATTATCCGGAACTGACATTGGAATTTGGAAGGGGAAGGCGTATGCGTCACTCAGACCTCTACCGAAAATGAAGACTTTGGTGGAAGGGGTAGAGGGGACTTGAGTGACAACACGCTGCCTTGGTACTTATTTGTCCTATATCCATTTTTTGCATTTTCGGAGTAAGATGCTGTATACTATATTCCGGGGATTAGAAGGCCAAATTAACTGGATGTAGGACACAAAAGTATTCGATGTAACACGCGAGAGTCACCTGATTCACAAAGAATGACGTTTATAGGACAAACAGCCTTGGAAAATATTATACAACATCCAACACCGAAAATCCGAAAAATGGATATGGGACAAATAAGTACCAAGGCAGCGACCCAACCAATAACATGGCCATTGACACGTGCGCGCGAAGTGGCCATGTGCTTCCCCTTCAAATACGAGTTGCTACGACAGTACGAAGCACGCTCGTCGCTCGCGTAAACTCGGAAATCAGTATAGTTCGCACCAAAAAAAAAAAAGCAAAATAATCGATTCTCGGTTTTGAGAGTCGTTTGGTAGTAGAATCGATTAGTAATCGATTCTCGAATAATCGAAGTCATCCCTAGTAGCTACTTGTACATCTATTAAGGCTACGGCTCTGTCAACAACAGAGCGAAGGTCAGGATCAAAATAACGTGCTAGCAGTGCAAGGGTTTTTGTTGCTGATATGTCTGTAGATTCATCTATAATGAGTGAAAAGTATTCTGACTGAAGATGTCTTACAATCCGTTCTCTACCAACCTTACTCAAGGCATGTTTTACAACAGATGTCGTCTTTGTACGTGCACATTCAAATTTCTTTGCAATACTGGAGTCAATGCAAATAGTCTTGATAAGTTCCGGCAGTGTATCCATTATAGTGAATGGTAGATTATGCTCTGCAACATAGGCACTCATCCGAGTTTCACCATCGATAACCGCCTTGGCATCCCTAGTCATTTTTTTCTGATTATCGAAAAGAACATCCACCTGAGGAACATTTCTTTTCGACAATTTGTTATTGACATGTTTGGACGATAGGGCATGACGCTTCATGAGGGTTATTGAACCACTCAGTTCAAGATTACAAAATCTGCAGAAAGATTGATTAGGGTTCAAATTACTAACAGTGATCCAATCTTTCAGTAATGGATGAGACATCCAAGAAGTGGTGAATTTGTGCACGTAGTGTTTTTTAGCGTATTTCCTACGGGTGGTTATGTCCGCTACTTGGTACTCATCACGTGCAGAATTATCATCAACTTCGATGACCTCGTTATTTACATCTTCATCAATAGAGACGGAATCAGGATCATCAAAATCTCGTTCTTCGTCGGAAATAGCATCATTGTTCTATTCGTGCGATGGTACGTCTAGTGCTCCAGCAAAATCAATGTTGACAATTCCGCTGTCAACATTATAAGAAACAGCAGTCTCTGAAACTTGCTGCGGCAGTGACTTGAATCGAAACCGGTTCAGTTTGCCCTTCATCTTCTCCACAAACTCCAGTTTGCCACTGAACATTTTGAAGCTATGTGAGCATCTATAACAATATGGAATTCGAATGAATGAATGAATATTAGGGTTTTAAGGCGCATCGACAGCGAGGTCATTTAGCGCCTGTCAAGATAAGTTGCTGAACCAAAAGGTAAGTAGTGTTAGATAAAGGTGCAAGTGAAATTTAGATGAGAACACCATGTGAAACTAAGACTAAACTATTACTAAAGACGTTATACACTTATTTGTTGAAACCGAACATGTGTGTGCTGTAAAGGGTCACACCCATGGGACTAGGATGAGAACGTTTTACTACTTGTTCTCAGTTCAAACTCGCGCTCAAATAGGAGTGGAGGAACAACAAACCATAATCGATATATGTTGAAATATGGTTTGATTTAAAATATTCCTGATGTCTATCCCATGAGATCGACATCAAGAATAAGTATCAAATATCAAAATACCGAAAAAAGATGATTAAATAACCAACGTCATCTTAATCAAACATAAGTAGCCTAATCGTGGAAGTTTGAAAAATGATACTGTTGACACGGCAACTTTGTCGTCACACGCATACAAGGGCGCAGATACACGAGCCTGTCAAATGAGATCCAATAGGTTCGATAATCTTAAAAAGATGAATATGGTATCTATCGATCTTCAATTATTTCCTAGAAACTTTGATATTGTGTCCTCCATACGAATCTGTCTCCGCAGAGCGGTATATTTCCGACACTCGAGCAATATGTGCCTAACAGTTGAAATCTCGTTACAAATTTCACATCTGGGGACGATTTTTTCGGGAGTGAAAAGATAGGAATGGGTTAAAAGTGTGTGTCCCACTCGCAGACGAGTGAGAACCACTTCCTCCCTCCGTGAACCTCGGATTGAAGATTCCCAAGCACTAACAGTAGGCTTTATTTCTTTCAGCTTGTTGTTGGTCTCCCTGTCCCATTCTTTTTGGAAACGAGATTTGAAAAGATGTTTGAAATACGCCTTGAAATCATTGAAAGGCACTCTCGGGCTATCAATATCTTCTTTCTCTGTCGTCTCTTTGGCAGCAGTGTCCGCTAACTCGATAAATTCATTCAGGTCAGATGGCCCAGACTACGGAGCTAGCTTTGATAGTAACCCACATTTCAACAATGCAGGCCCAAGCCTGCAATCTAGGAGTATGCCTAGGACCAATACCCAAGAAATAAGTTTTTAAAAAATTGGTACAATTCTATTCGTATTCGTAATTTTGTACACATATTAGTATGTATGAATCGAATTACCTGAGTCAGGCTGTCAGCTAAAATATTGTCACGACTTCAACCTCCAGGCAGTCGGACTCGCACACCGTCGCCGTTCGAAGTCGTACAACAACACGTTGAAACTTGAAAAACGTTCTTAATTGAAGATAAACAAACTACGCATGAAACTAGTCGACAGGCAGTGAGTCAGCAGCAATCTGAATTCGATGGTAGGTAGGACGACCGTGGGCGTGAGACAAAGAGCAGCTGATTTGAGATTTGAGCATTGACAATGAGTATTAGGTCTATGTCTTCAATCGTTCGATAGAAGCTGCACAAGAGCAGTAACAATCGTGTAATCACGTAGAGCTATGAGTATTGCATATCGACAGTTCACTCGGCCTGTCCTATCATATCGATAACGCGGGAAGTCGTGTTGTAAAAAAAGGTGCTAATTTTCAATTTAAAATGCCATGTACGGGGGAAAAAGATGGGTATAAATTTGGTTGGATTCGTTAATTTTTATTATAACTGAAAAGTGAATTTATTCGAAAAATCACTAGAAAAAATTAGAAATGTAGAAATAGTACTAGATAATGATTAATTTTGATATTAGGATTATTTATATTAAGGTTAAGAATATTTTGATGATTAGATTAATTTTGTATCAAGTTTCGATGTTATTAAAAAAAAAAAAAGATAGTGAACAGTACTCACTAGATCACTAAATCATTTCAAAAAGTACTAGATCTAGTACTAAAGTACTAGCAGTGGCAACACTGTACTGGTATGATAGGAACAATAGGCGCTGTGGACCAAGGTATATAATATAATACTAGACAAGGTTAGCTCATCGATGGGGTAGAGCTGTGATTGGTCGATTGCCGTCACGTCACAAGGCGACCTAAACATGGCGGGTATTGGAATCTGCTCGTAAGCGCGTACTGTACGCGAGTATTTCAATTATATTACTAATCGAGTGCCGGGCTTTAATCGTTGATTCATTACAACTAGTGAAAGTGGCAAATGTGTACAGTTACTCGAAAAAAGTGTTAATGGGGGTACCACAAGGCTCTATTTTGGGTCCTATATTATATATAATTTATGTTAATTACATTTTTAAATTGTTAGAAAATGATGGCAAAATTTTTATGTATGCAGATGATACTGTACTTTTATCAACAAGTAGGGATTTAAAGCAAGCAGAATCGGAACTGCAAATGAATTTCAATACTTTATTATGTTGGACTCATGATAACGAGTTGGTGATCAATGCTGACAAGACAAAGATAATACACATATGTTCTCCATTTAATCGAGATAAATGCACTCCTGTCAATGTGGTGTACCATTCTTATGATTGCGTCCATACGTTAGGTAAAGAAAATTGTGTCGGATGTGAGACTCGTATTGAAGTAGTTGATTATCATGTTTATTTAGGATTAGTAGTTGACAGACATTTCACTTGGCGACCTCATATCAATCGAATCTGTAATAAACTTAGAATCTGTGCATACCATTTATATAATTTGAGTAATGTTTTAAATCTGAAATTAATGAAGATGGTTTATTCTGCAATAGTAGAATCGATATTAACTTACGGTGTGCTTGCTTGGGGGAATGCTTCAGTTGTACACTTGCAAAATTTGTTTCTGTTACAGAGGAAAATTATAAAAATAATAATGCCAAATTGTAAGAAACATACACTAAATTATGACGTGGATGAATTTTTTGTGTATTTGAAGTTTCTGGATGTTTTCGATTTGTTTCAGTATAAGTTGATAATAACATATTATTTTGATAACGCTTATAAAGTACAATATGATCATGGAATTGAAACAAGGGCGAAGAATGAAGGAAGATTAAAAGTACCTAAGGTTAAAAATAAGTATGGAAAAAGACAACTTCATTATACGATACCTAGCATATTTAATGAAGTTCCGGCAGGTTTAAAGAATTTAGAATGTTATAAAACGATAAAAAATGAAATAAAAGAGTGGTTATTACATCAGCAGGAGTGATGAATAATGATTGACATTTCCTTATGTAGAATATAATGTGATCTAATAATTTAGTTTAACGGAGTGTAATGTTAATTTCAACAACTTTATTCTTTAAGATTCAATATTGATTCAATAATTGTCATTTCAATTTCAATTGCAAGATGTAATTTGTAAATGTGTTATTCTTTATTGTATTCCATGAACTAATTATGTATTATTTTTCTAGTGTATTGCCTCAGACTAGCCAATTGGCTATGGGGCATAGTTTGTAGTAAATTACAATTATTTTTAAATATTAATAAAGAATTTTGAACTGAACTGAACTGAATGTATAGTTAACATGGGCTCATGTATGATAGTATAATAGCATAAGTTATAATTTTTATTCAGTCAAGTATAATTATAAATATTTTCCTACATCAGGCCTACACCCAGGGTTTTTGGTATATGATTGGGACTGGAGAGTCTATACTTGGGCCCATGACAGTAGGCATAATATCCGAATTGGGATAGGAACAAATAAACCAATAATGAAAACAATACAATTATCTAGAGCTAGAAAAAATATTTTGATGAATGGATTTGCGGTGAATCAATATTTCATGTTTTTTTCAATGCTCTTCAAAGCTTGCAATATTTTGAGCTTTTCTGTAATAAGAGCTACATACATAATATCACTCATCATAAGTACATCATAATGTACTGTAATACACATCAGTGGTTAAAATATAATATATAATACAACACAAAGTGAATAGAAGGAAGCGCAGGGGGAGAGGGTGGGGGCTAGGCTGGTGGTATGAATTGGACAAAAAATACTTCAACCGTAGGCCTACAAATATATACTATTCTAGATTTATTATTTCTATTCATGATAATATTCTAGACTTTTATAGCCTATGGGCCTTGAACATAATATATGAAATATAGCATTGTTAATACTTAACAATATCAAATATATCTTGATCATTCAGAACAAATTCAAACCCGTAGCAACCAAACCATTAGAAATGTGAGAATAAGATTATTTTGTCAATTCAAATTCAAGTCACAGTAGGAATATTGACTCTGCTCCTCAGGCCCTATTGATTTTTGTTCACACTAGGGCTTAATGTTGAGAAAAACTATTTTGTTAATTAGTTTAACATGCAACTCAAGTTGTAGAGGTTTCACATCCAACTATTCAAGTTCTACAGTCTTATCAACAGTATTGATCAAATAATCACACTATCACGCTAACATCAAAGTATGGTTTTACTCTGAGTATAGCTCATGTTTTAAAAAATACATAACATAATCTTGAATCAAATACTCTCTCGATATCAGTTTAGTTTAAAATTTTCTTAATTCTTTTATGTGTCTTACGCACACTATCTGGTAGACTGGATTTGTCGAATTTCCTTTCCTTTTGATTCTCACTAGCTGTATTTATCATCATTTGGTTGAGATACTCCATGCGAATGATGTCCTGATTTTTGAAAAAGTTTTTAAAACATTCACATCAATGTCGGAAAAGAATATAGCAAGCCTTGAAGTGAAGTTCTTCACAATATCCCTCCCTTTTACAAAAGAAGTTCCGTGGTAAGATGCAAAGTGACGCTCCTTTTGTCGAACTGTCTCCTTCCATTGCTGTGATGGTTCAGTTAGGCCTCCATATGACAAGTGCGTGACCCATGATGGTGGACTGTAAACATTGCCAGACACTTTGTCAGTGTAATTACCCAGATGAGGATTGGTTTTGTGGTATTTTTCAGCAATCCAGCCAGCTATGTAAACAAGACCATCCTCCTCTGTTTCTGCTAGCCTATCAACGCTTACACATGAAGGTTCAGAGAAAGTGTCGGGATCATCACACTCGTCATTAGGTTCAGTTGCGGAAGTGTCGGGATCATCACACTCGTCATTAGGTTCAGTTGCGAAAGTGTCGGGATCATCACACTCGTCATTAGGTACAGTTGCGAAAGTGTCGGGATCATCACACTCGTCATTAGGTTCAGTTGCGAAAGTGTCGGGATCATCACACTCGTCATTAGGTTCAGTTGCGAAAGTGTCGGGATCATCACACTCGTCATTAGGTTCAGTTGCGGAAGTGTCGGGATCATCACACTCGTCATTAGGTTCAGTTGCGAAAGTGTCGGGATCATCACACTCGTCATTAGGTTCAGTTGCGAAAGTGTCGGGATCATCACACTCGTCATTAGGTTCAGTTGCGGAAGTGTCGGGATCATCACACTCGTCATTAGGTTCAGTTGCGGAAGTGTCGGGATCATCACACTCGTCATTAGGTTCAGTTGCGAAAGTGTCGGGATCATCACACTCGTCATTAGGTTCAGTTGCGAAAGTGTCGGGATCATCACACTCGTCATTAGGTTCAGTTGCGAAAGTGTCGGGATCATCACACTCGTCATTAGGTACAGTTGCGAAAGTGTCGGGATCATCACACTCGTCATTAGGTTCAGTTGCGAAAGTGTCGGGATCATCACACTCGTCATCAGGTTCAGTTGCGAAAGTGTCGGGATCATCACACTCGTCATTAGGTTCAGTTGCGGAAGTGTCGGGATCATCACACTCGTCATTAGGTTCAGTTGCGAAAGTGTCGGGATCATCACACTCGTCATTAGGTTCAGTTGCGAAAGTGTCGGGATCATCACACTCGTCATTAGGTTCAGTTGCGAAAGTGTCGGGATCATCACACTCGTCATTAGGTTCAGTTGCGAAAGTGTCGGGATCATCACACTCGTCATTAGGTTCAGTTGCGGAAGTGTCGGGATCATCACACTCGTCATTAGGTTCAGTTGCGAAAGTGTCGGGATCATCACACTCGTCATTAGGTTCAGTTGCGAAAGTGTCGGGATCATCACACTCGTCATTAGGTTCAGTTGCGAAAGTGTCGGGATCATCACACTCGTCATTAGGTTCAGTTGCGGAAGTGTCGGGATCATCACACTCGTCATTAGGTTCAGTTGCGAAAGTGTCGGGATCATCACACTCGTCATTAGGTTCAGTTGCGAAAGTGTCGGGATCATCACACTCGTCATTAGGTTCAGTTGCGAAAGTGTCGGGATCATCACACTCGTCATTAGGTTCAGTTGCGAAAGTGTCGGGATCATCACACTCGTCATCAGGTTCAGTTGCGAAAGTGTCGGGATCATCACACTCGTCATTAGGTTCAGTTGCGAAAGTGTCGGGATCATCACACTCGTCATTAGGTTCAGAGAAAGTGTCGGGATCATCACACTCGTCATTAGGTTCAGTTGCGAAAGTGTCGGGATCATCACACTCGTCATTAGGTACAGTTGCGGAAGTGTCGGGATCATCACACTCGTCATTAGGTTCAGTTGCGAAAGTGTCGGGATCATCACACTCGTCATTAGGTTCAGTTGCGAAAGTGTCGGGATCATCACACTCGTCATTAGGTTCAGTTGCGAAAGTGTCGGGATCATCACACTCGTCATTAGGTTCAGTTGCGAAAGTGTCGGGATCATCACACTCGTCATTAGGTTCAGTTGCGAAAGTGTCGGGATCATCACACTCGTCATTAGGTTCAGTTGCGAAAGTGTCGGGATCATCACACTCGTAATTAGGTACAGTTGCGAAAGTGTCGGGATCATCACACTCGTCATTAGGTTCAGTTGCGGAAGTGTCGGGATCATCACACTCGTCATTAGGTTCAGAGAAAGTGTCGGGATCATCACACTCGTCATTAGGTTCAGTTGCGAAAGTGTCGGGATCATCACACTCGTCATTAGGTTCAGTTGCGAAAGTGTCGGGATCATCACACTCGTCATTAGGTACAGTTGCGAAAGTGTCGGGATCATCACACTCGTCATTAGGTTCAGAGAAAGTGTCGGGATCATCACACTCGTCATTAGGTTCAGTTGCGAAAGTGTCGGGATCATCACACTCGACATTAGGTTCAGTTGCGAAAGTGTCGGGATCATCACACTCGTCATTAGGTTCAGTTGCGAAAGTGTCGGGATCATCACACTCGTCATTAGGTACAGTTGCGAAAGTGTCGGGATCATCACACTCGTCATTAGGTTCAGTTGCGAAAGTGTCGGGATCATCACACTCGTCATTAGGTTCAGTTGCGAAAGTGTCGGGATCATCACACTCGTCATTAGGTTCAGTTGCGAAAGTGTCAGGATCATCACACTCGTCATTAGGTTCAGTTGCGAAAGTGTCGGGATCATCACACTCGTCATTAGGTTCTGTTGCGAAAGTGTCGGGATCATCACACTCGTCATTAGGTTCAGTTGCGAAAGTGTCGGGATCATCACACTCGTCATTAGGTTCAGTTGCGGAAGTGTCGGGATCATCACACTCGTCATTAGGTTCAGTTGCGGAAGTGTCGGGATCATCACACTCGTCATTAGGTTCAGTTGCGAAAGTGTCGGGATCATCACACTCGTCATTAGGTTCAGTTGCGAAAGTGTCGGGATCATCACACTCGTCATTAGGTTCAGTTGCGAAAGTGTCGGGATCATCACACTCGTCATTAGGTTCAGTTGCGGAAGTGTCGGGATCATCACACTCGTCATTAGGTTCAGTTGCGAAAGTGTCGGGATCATCACACTCGTCATTAGGTTCAGTTGCGAAAGTGTCGGGATCATCACACTCGTCATTAGGTTCAGTTGCGAAAGTGTCGGGATCATCACACTCGTCATTAGGTTCAGTTGCGAAAGTGTCGGGATCATCACACTCGTCATTAGGTTCAGTTGCGAAAGTGTCGGGATCATCACACTCGTCATTAGGTTCAGTTGCGAAAGTGTCGGGATCATCACACTCGTCATTAGGTTCAGTTGCGAAAGTGTCGGGATCATCACACTCGTCATTAGGTTCAGTTGCGGAAGTGTCGGGATCATCACACTCGTCATTAGGTTCAGTTGCGGAAGTGTCGGGATCATCACACTCGTCATTAGGTTCAGTTGCGAAAGTGTCGGGATCATCACACTCGTCATTAGGTTCAGTTGCGAAAGTGTCGGGATCATCACACTCGTCATTAGGTTCAGTTGCGAAAGTGTCGGGATCATCACACTCGTCATTAGGTTCAGTTGCGAAAGTGTCGGGATCATCACACTCGTCATTAGGTTCAGTTGCGAAAGTGTCGGGATCATCACACTCGTCATTAGGTTCAGTTGCGAAAGTGTCGGGATCATCACACTCGTCATTAGGTACAGTTGCGAAAGTGTCGGGATCATCACACTCGTCATTAGGTTCAGTTGCGAAAGTGTCGGGATCATCACACTCGTCATTAGGTACAGTTGCGAAAGTGTCGGGATCATCACACTCGTCATTAGTACCGGTAACGTCAACTGGTTCAGGTTCATCAGATCGGGTCACTTTCATTTTTCTTAGGACACTGGCAATAAGATGGTCATCAGGGTTCTTAGTGTTATTTGAAACAGGAGAAGAATTCTTTCCTAGAATAATCATTCTGAGCCGATATAGAGCATTCAACGGTGTAGGATGATTGTTCAATCCACCATTTGTTCTAAGCTGAGAAAATGTGTTTTCCAATGCGTCCTGATTAAGACGGTGTGTTGGAATATACGCCATACCATACTTGCTTCGTACACCATGGAGAATCCCTTTCAGTGATTCAGTTGTAATTATTATTCCTTCTTGGAAAACTTGACGTGACTTTTTATTTGATGGTAGCATTGTTCTGATTGTATTAGCAAATTTGTCAAGAGCATCATTTTGCTGTACCTCATGTAGACCATAGGCACTTTTACATGGGAATCCAAACACTTCAGGAATGTAGCTGTTAAGAACGTCAAACCAATCGTTAGCTTCGAAAATGAACCCCGCCAAATTATCACACAGAATAGGGTCTGGCCCAGACTTATAACGGCGTAAGGCTGTAGCCGTTGTGTGGGATAAAATTTGGGCAGCCATTCTAACATTCTGCCGACACGACTTTTCACACGTAACGTGTGCAGGAGTTAGCTTGTGGCACGATTTGTACTCACCAGAATTCAAGTTGACGAGTTCTACTAGTGGTCCTTTATGAATGATAGTGCCGTGAAGCCTGTGTCCACAAGCCAGTTTCTTATCAACTTAACAAGATGTGGTGTGTCAGCCAAAAAATATATTCTATCGCCAGTTTCGGGGTGTTTGCACCAAGTTTTTTCTTCAGTAATTCCGAGGGTATTCCACAAACTGCGATTAGAAGCCCCCATATCACTTACAACGGCTATCACGTCGTACCCAATTGTATGGAGTTTGGAAGTTAGTGAAAAGATGAGCTCTTTGGTAACGTTAGTATCGAAGTCAGCAAACAAAGGCTGCTTCCATTTATCATATAATCTCCTGGCGATGACCACTTGTAGTTGTGAGTGAGGTCCGACAATCTCATCTGCTTGGACATTATACTCGAGGGTAGTCTTTGTTTTCATTTCATCAAATTCAAGAACAACCAGCCGCACCTGTTGCTGTTTTTTTCTCCCTACAATTTCCATAATAGTAAAAACATCTTCAGGCACTCCCTGACGTAAATGTATGGAGGAAGCCCAGCGACGTAAGGTGGAAATTGCCGGAAGTGGATACTTTAAATTTCTTTGGAGAAATACATATGATCTGTAGCTCAGGTATCGTAGTGCGAAAGCAATTGCCATGCTCTTATCATCCCATTTTCCTTTTTTATGCTTGTTAATCAGTATTTTTTTCTGCGATTCTGTGAATACCGAGTCCAACGCGTCATTAACTTTTTTGTGGATTCTGTCATAATTCACTTTTTTCCGTCGCATGCATAGTATTTTTCTTCGTAGCGAGTGAATTTCCAATTTTCTTCTCTTTGAATGAGCTTTTTCCTTTTCAAGTTTAGCTTTCAAATACAAAACTTCTTCTTCTAAATGAGAGTTGAAGTTTGTAAGACTAACATTCTCTTTCAGAATATCGCTGCAGTCGTTGACAGTCACTGCATTAGCTTCCACTTGATCAGCAATTTCTACTTCACACTCAGACGTTGGAGACTGCAATAAGCGCGTTGCTTCTTGCCTGTTTGAACGACGTTCTTGCCACAATGACCGAGGAAGTTTTGTCCTCAACGTTGGGAGTTGTGTATCACAGGTGGCAGCTGCGTTCAGCAAGAGCAGATTTCTTCAAAATCTATGAACAGCAAATAACACCAAATAGTATTATTGAAATACAAATCTAATGTAGCCTTACTTGTACTAAAATGCCCAGGTATATATATATATATATGTATTTAGAGTTTGGATTTTTTGGGGACAAATAGCAGACAGAAGGTGCAATATCACAAACCATATATGGGCCATCACAGACCATATACCTAATAAGATTTAAGGTATATGGATAGGCCTTCACTAACCTAACAAAGATTAAAAAAAAAATGTATTTTTCACTTTTGATTAATTCAATTTATGCAACTCGTCAGTTTTCATCATACTCTCATATTTCCTCCATCTTATATAGTTAATTTATTATTGTTTGAAACAAGATTTGTGTAACTTGAAAATGATTAGAAACAGGTTACTGGCGAACAGATTATGGTGTACCTATGCCACAGATGAACCCTTTTTAGGGTTTTGCGGATTCATGCCAGGTGTCATTTTTATGTTAATTAATTTTTCAATTTTTTTTTTCAATTCTTTCTTTCAATTCATTCATTTTCCTTTTTCGATTTTTTTTTTCGATTTTATTCTTATCTGATGAAGAGCCTTGAAAAAAAAATCTGACCAATCATAAACATTATAAACTGCAGGTAGTCCTGAATCTAAAATCTTTAGGCCAATAATCATACTTCAATTTGCTTGTTAATAGCATTCAAATTTCAGGACTCGATCACTCGGAATCACATTTTACTACACTTCACAGTACTGTAAAGCTGCATGTCCATAAACATCGAAAAGAAAAAAAAATAGTCGATAGCCAATCACAGGCCCAGAAACCACTAGGAGTCCATGTTGGAATTTCGCAACATAGCGGCCAAGACAAGTTGGGCCAAAAATGGCGGAAATAGAATAATAGTTCCCAGGTTTCACTCCTATGATCGCTAGCGTCTAATTCCGTTTACGGCACATCGAGTGCTTCGACCGCCAAATCTTGTTCGTGTCAACAATCGTAAAAATGTTTTTAGAATTAGTTTTATAATTAAAAATGCATATTTATACATTTTTATATCAATTGATAATTATAATTATAATTATTTATAATTATGATTTGAAAAAGTTGTATAGAAACCCACCAGGACGCGGTAGAAACACTACTCAGTTCAAAATAGAATCACTAACGAATGCAATTGTTCGTACATCGTGGAAACAGCCTTGCGAATTTGTCACGCAAAGTTTCGCAGTCATTTTTCTTATGGAAAGCTGACTTAACGTGAAAAAAATACTAATAGTTACGCTATTGAGCTAATTTTGGCTATATAGAAAGATAGTAACACATTTCACAAGATAGACTAGGATAATTGTGCTACCTTCAGACAGTAATTTACAACATCATTCTAAATTCATGATCCTGTGGCAAAAATATGTGGTTTCACTAATAATTTATTTAAAAATCCAAATTTGGTTATAATGATGAGATCCTAGTCTGAACTCTAGATTGAAGTATCTTCAACATTCAGCAACAAACAATAAGTCTCCAAGTTCAACCATTCTTGAGATATCCCGTATACAGTAAATTACATTGTTGCCAGCATTTTAATTCTCAACAGTGTAAAAAACATTCAACTGTTTGTTGCATGTTATTTTTTGGGATTTTTTTTCTTGTGTTTTACTCTTCTAAAAAAAATCAGTTGTCCTAGTTGAAAATTGCAAAACTTTTTTTTAGTGTAGGCCCCATCCATATACCACACCGGTAAATGCATTTGTTTTCTACCATCAATGTCTAATGTAGGCCAAACATACCATTTTTGGAGGAAGATTCAACATTTCTGCAACTAAATCTCTCTCGTAGTCTTCGCGTGTTAAATGTACAGAAAATGCGGGACGTATCTGCATTCCACTTCCCATCACGTCGGCAACGATGAATCCCAATCTTTTGGAAATCTATGATACAAGATTGGGCATCCTTGCTTGTTGTTGTTATCATTCTGCTTGCTATTATTGCAGAAGGCTACTGTGCATCTCATGCCAGGCATCTACAAATACACAAAAAGTAGGGTTAAGATGGGCCTCATCTATAGACTCTTAGCCCCTTCACCAATAATATTGTTCAACTTATTATCGATCTATATAAGACATACTGAAATCCTTGTTTACAACCTACTAGGGCCTAGTAAGATGTGAAATTGTATGTAGGCCCTACAAATGCATTAGCTTTAGGTCCAGCTTTAGGCCTTGAGCCCAGGGCCTAGATCGATACTATTTTGCTGAGCCCATCAGCGAGCTAGATTTGTTGTTCTATGAGTTTCAAATATGCATACGATACAAGGTCTCATTCTAATACATATTTTGATAACAACTTGGTGAGCCCATCAAGGTTTGAAATGTGAAATGAACCCAGAAATATAGGCGAATCTCAAAGATATAGGTAAACATTGACAAGGCTAGACCCTGCATCCAATACATATTAGAGGTTATATTGTTGAAAAGAATATTGCTGAGTCTACAACATGTTGAACTATATATTTGATAGGATATTGCAATGAGTTCAGTAATAATCTACTTACTTCTACAGTTTGTTTTGACTGGTCTAAATGAAACACGATGACAGTCCACTGTGTCACTCATGTGTTTCGCCGCCATTTCAAGTCGACCAGGGTCGCCTCAGTACGTCACGGCCAAAAAATAGGTCTTCTTCGTTCCGCGGGAAAACACGTCAATAATCTAACCTTGTCTAGTATTATATATACCTTGGGGCCGGGCCGGGGTATCCTTTCTGGGGCTAACTTCAGTCCGGTTAAGTACACAAGTACAAATGAGCAATGTAATGAATGTTGTAATCAGATTTTAGTTATCGGATGGTTTTATATTCAAAGTTATACAAAAAAAGTGTATCACTTTGATTAATTGTTTATAACTTTATTGTTAAAATATGTAAAATTATAGTTGGAATAGATTGAAACATACCAACTGGTATCCATTTGGTGAGTTCAAGGGTGTTAACTGGATTGTTTTCGGATGACGGAAATACGGAGATGATGGAAAAGCAAACGATGATACACGTGTCTAGTTATAATTCATTTAATTCAGTCAATAAAGCGGTACGGACGAAAAGAATCTCTGCACTTATTACACAATTATCAATTGCTACAACATCTTACTACTATGTCTCGTAATCTCCTCGGATTCCTGAGAGTAATCTCGATTTCTCTCCATACATTTTTCTGAACCTTCAATCACCACCTTCCATGATCCACTGCCCTCTCTCTGTCCAGCTCTAGCCGTTTCTCCCTTGTTCACCTCCTGGTGCCCTCTATAGGCCTAACTATATAATAATACTCTCCCTCTCGGAGGCTCTGTTGATACCAAGGGCAACCAGCTCCCGTAGTATGTATCGATGGACGCAGGAAACTCGGAATTCTCGAAGGTCTCAGCAAGTCGTCGCCTCGTTGTTTTGTTCCAATGCAATATCACTGCTTCCCATGGGGAGCACGTTGTTTTCAAAAATGCCTCCGCTTCGCTGTACTCGACCAAGTCTTCTACATCACTGACAGTATCTGTTTCCGTTGGTTTATCCATACGGGCACTAGAAGCAGATCCTGGAAAAAGATAATTTATTATTCTTAAGAATCCAACAAATCGTTTTGTAACGTCATTTACATACATATTTATATGAACATGCACACACACATACACACACACACACACACACACACACACACACTGTTCAGCAGAATATAGAAAAACGGTATTTTTCACAGTTTTTTACGCTGATATATTCCTTTGGATTATTATTGGGTGATTCTGATTATTTTACTGTGACGCACTTGCACTTGTGTACTTTTATGCTGATCAATTCCCAAAAATGTGAATAAAGCATTGTAGGGTTACACTTTGCAATAAAATTGTAGTTATTTTCAGTCATGCCAACTAGAATATGACGCATGACTGTAAACCCACTTCATTTATTCATGTTCACAGTTAGATTTGGGTTGGGTTAGAGGTAACTCGTGTCGAATGGACAAGGCTGATTTTTATCGTTCAAACCTTACCCCAACCCCGAATAAAAAATGATTATGTTGGCATCACTGGGTACTGATTAAACGTCAACAGATGGTCACAGTAACAAACCATATGGGGTGGACGAGGCTTTTCGTGATCTCGTATATATTATTTTGTATAAGTTACCGGTGAGTGTGACAGTTTGTTTTAAATTGTGTGTTTTAGTGTACTTTATGAAATCAATTAAATTCAAGAGAAGAAGTGGAAATATGCACTCCCTACATTGTAAAAGCTCTTGCAGTTGCACACTGTTACATATTTCTGTTACATACACACAAACCACACATGAATGTACATGATATTACTGTGACCCTGTATTTCATTTGGCATGCGTTTAACAACATTCTGAATAAAGATGCAGTAGTATTCAGATGGGTTGCCTGAATCCCTACCCCTTGGAAAGTCGTCACTCAGAAAGTCGGTTCTTATATATAATTAAATGTATTCATTGCATCTCTGCCCCTCGGAATGTCTGTTCCATGGAAACTCGTCCCCGCTATTTAAATATACGAAAACAATTACTGAAACTGGGTTCTGTGGAAAGTCTTCTCCACCCAAGGTCGTCACCAATGATATTACATCTCTCGTTGCCGTGAGTTTTACGACTGAAATCTGTTTCAATAATTTTGTGAAGCGACTATATATATGAACACGTGTATTTAGATTCCAGTCTGAACATTCGCGGCAACGAGAGATGTAATATCATTGGTGACGACCTTGGGCGGGGAAGACTTTCCACAGAACCCAGTTTCAGTAATTGTTTTCGTATATTTAAATAGCGGGGACGAGTTTCCATGGAACAGACATTCCGAGGGGCAGAGATGCAATTAATACATTTAATTATATATAAGAACCGACTTTCTGAGTGACGACTTTCCAAGGGGGAGGGATTCAGCCATCCCATTCAGATTCATAATTGATGTCAATTAGACCGAGTGAAGAAAAATCTGACGACTGAATATCTGATTTTTGGTTTTCTATTTGCATGAAGCTTATTACACATTATAGCTCACCATGAAGTTCCTGGATTGAAGATGGGGATTTGAGACACCTACCTCCTCAGGGTACATACTCGATTAACCAATTTCCCTTTTGCTGCTAATTTTGGTGGTCCTTTCACATACGGGATGTAATAGATATCCGCATTTTCACTTGGGAATAATTCTATTATAGCCGATGCCCATTTTCTGTACTCGGAATCCTTGATTCTAAGAAAAACATAGATGCAAATATTCAGGCCCATGATATATATAAAAGCAAACAAATACACAATATATATATATATATATATATATATATATATATATATATATATATATATATATATATATATATACCCTTACGAAAAAAAACTCTAAAAAAACATTAAAAAAAACACTCAATACTTTTCAGAGTAATTTGATACTTTTTTAAAAATTTACCCTCACTATTTACTCCAGAAAATGTACTCTCATATAAAAGGTCTATATAAAAGGTCCCAGTTACAGAAATGAAGTAAATTTTTATAAAGGTCTCGGTTGCAGTTACGCAGCATATTTTATGAAGGTTACCGGCTTGGTTTCGGTTATGACCCTCAAAATAAAAACAGTTATGGTTACGATTGCATGCAATAATAATAAATGATAAGAATAAATGAATAAATAAAAAAATAAATGATGAAGTTTGCATGGTTATGGTTGCATGCATTACAATAATAATGAAGGTTTTGTGGTCACAGTTGTTCGAAAAATACTTATACACAAAAAAAAAAGCAAATGGCGAGGCCGATACGACAGTAATTACCGACAGTTTTTAGAATTATAGGTCTATCCTAATGATAATATCTAGACCAGTGGACCTTAATGAGACGTATATATGCTTATACTTGTATGAGAGTATTGTGCTTGGTGTTTATTAGGTATCATCTATTCGATATTGAAACGTACCGGTACATGCAATGACCGTCAGTAGAATAGGTCAACAGTGCTCTGAATAACAACAATTGCTTGGTTAAAGATGCAGATGAAGAATATTTACCTCACTCGAAGGTGTGGCCTATGTTTGGCTGCCGACGCTGCGTGCCTCTTACGGCAGTCATTCACCTCCGCAATCACCAACTTGCAGGCGTTCACCAGGTTGGGTAGCTCTATTGTAAAAGTTCACATTATAAAATGAAATATATATTGACTACTTGTAAGGTGATTTCCAGCTGTACTATTAGGATAGCAACATGTCTTATATCCCGAGACGCGTGGCCGAGTAGTAGCACACTGAACCGTCATTCGGGAGACCGGGGTTCAATTCCCGCCATGGTCGACCATCCTGACAGAGGTTTTTCGTGGTTTCCCTCTGTCATATTCAGGTTGATACTGGGATGGTTCTTTAACAACAGGCCACGACCGGCTCCTTCCCACCATTCAATAAAAGACAACTAATAAAATAACCCTTTCATCTCATCATCCCATTATCTCATTCATCATCCACCGACGCCAATAGATCGTGGCCATCAGTATAGTGCGTCGTTGAAACCCAATATAAAAAAACACGTCTTATGCATCGCTGCATGTTGGAACGTCAATTAAAAATACAACTTTCATTTATTTGTTTTCAATTAAACAAAGCTGGAGAGCAAATAAAAACCAACCCACTGGGGACGCGCAACTATATACCCGCGTGAATAAAAGCAGTCCTAATTGAAAGGGTTGTTTTGCACAGTACAAGTATGGTAGAGGACTATGAAGGTCATCTGTTGGAAGATGTCAGCGGACCATGCAGACACTGCCCATCGGGGGCGTATCTGGTCGGAGTTGAAGAATATAGATGCATACATTGTAGCATTTTGTACCACGGCAACAAGTTTTTACATAACAACAGAAATAACACAGATAGAACTTGTATTGCAATATTATACCACAAATATTGAACCACTGCAAGTTGTTGTAATCACCTTGCACACTGTAACGCCAAAAAAACAATCGATTCAAAATGTAAAAAGCAAAAACATTCTTTTTACACAATTCTACAACCATCTACCTCACGCTTTCCGCTTTCGCCTGTATTTTTACCAACTATATATTTCAAGCCTACAGCAAAACTAGAGCGGGTGTTATGAATTATGCTTCGTTAATCTGGTAGTCACCACAGAAGATAGCACCCGCCTCAGCTTCGCTCTACATAAACACATCATGATTTTAAAAATAACATCAACATGTCTGTGCTTGCTTACCTCCAGATAGCTGATCCATGGCTTTATACAACCCGAGCTCCTTCCTCAGCCTGCTATTCTCCGTCCTCAGAATTGAAATTTTTGTATCTCGATCAAACTTTGTTTTCGATTCAAGAAGGGCACCACCATCATAACATGACGACGATTCACTGAGCTCGTCATAGCACTGTGAAAAACACGTGAAAAATTATATTATTTTAGACAAATGCTGTTTCAAACCATAACCGAAATCACTTTCGCAATGCAAATTTCTTGTTGTTTTGTCAGACAACTAGAAAATTCAACCAATCTGTGAAAAGTGCAGCACGGGCAATGGAAAAAGATGACCAAAGCATAATATATTGCGCTTACTAGCAGCGAAAGTAGTTTGGTTATTTGAAGCACAGGACGGAAGAATGTTGTAACTCCATTTTGGTGAATGTTGAGAAACGACAAAAAACTGTGGTAATGACATGGGGGCCAGAATATTTATTTCTGAATAATTATCAGGTACAACAGGCTCATGAAGTACAAATTGCAGAATAGAAGAAAACTGATAACATACCTCATTCCGTGTGAGCGCGTAATAAGCGGACTTTCCCTGGAATAATGTTGTATATTCAATGTTATTTTGAGGATTTTCATGCATTAAAGGGTTTCAAGTCAATTAAATGCACTTTTTGAGACATTGTTATGTGTTTATTGAAGATATGAGAATAATAGTATGATATCGTGGTTTAATTATTGTTAGCCATTGAAAAATTTACGAATTCTGAAATAATTTGAGTACGCAGATTTTTAGAAACTAAACTTGGACAAATTTGAAGAGAATACATTTTCAAGTTGGCATACTGTATCTTACTAAACTACTCTTACTAAACTATCTTACTAATTTGAGTGGGCAAGAATGCCCAAATATCGCGCAGACAAACTGTCGAGACCCGATCGTCATAGTAAGGTCTATAGTGTTGTCAAATCGTTATAAAACGCACGATACTCAAATGGAATGAGAGCACTCATGTCAAGAAGGTCCTTCTTCTTTTCGGGCTTAATCTTCAAAGGTTCATTGTAGAGTACCGGAAGTCGACTTACATCGACAACATCGAAAGGAATGCGAGCCTGGCCCCTCCCTCGTTTCTTCGACAGAGAATATGTTTCCCAAGATTCAAGGATATTATGGTGCTTTCTAACTCGAATCACAGCAGGATCATCGGCGTTGATCTGCAGCCACATTGATTGCGTTATTTTCAGATTGACATCTCTCTTCATCTGAATTTCCACCGGGAGCAGGCTCTTGCAATCATCTCTTTGCATGTACACTACTGTGAACGGATCACTCGGACGAGAGTGCGCTATAACTTCTACCCACTGGAAGGGAACCATAACGTTTGCCGTTTTCTTTTTTTCTCTATCTGGGCAAAATCTCGGTCGCAGGGTAGGAAGCTATGTCCGCTGCAAAGAAACTTTTGCTCAACTATCGAGAAATAGTTATTCGTCACTAACAGCTGAAGGAATGCAATCATTTTCCAGTTGTTGTTCTGACCCACGCATCGGTCAGACCAAATAATCAGCTTGCGTTGAGCTCCATCGGAGATTGGATTGAAATTATCTGTGATATATTTCAGCAAGCATGATGTTATCTCGGCCGATCCTCGCTTTGCCACACTCTCATGCCATACGCACATCGTAGCTTTGTTCGAACCAGCGTCATGGATCCCAGAGTTGTATGTACAATATTGTCTCTGGTAGAATACGCTTGAGTGACGAAGCGTCGGACAGAAGAGAACTTGTTGAAGATCCGTGAAAATAACGATGACATTCGGGTTGTTCTTAGCTGTTGTTCGATCGGCGTCCAGGTTCGAATACGCAGTCTCGGACTTTCTATGATGGATCTCAGATTCTTTGGATATTTTGACTCGTTCCTCCTCCGTTTCAGCAGCAGCCAAACGAACAAAGTTTTTGTCGCACGTTGTGCATGTGTCGCTACGTGGTAGACCGAAGCGAAGCGAGAAGTCATCTTTGAAAACATCACGATAATAACGTTCGGAAATATTCAACTGTGGGTGTAATTCCTTAAACAGGTTGTACATAATATTCAAGTTCAGGTCTGGAGGAAGACAATCCTTGGAGCTCTTGTGCCGAGAATAATGGCTTTCCTGCTTGGGGAAAGAGGCAATATGTCCCCGTACTTGTTCACTTATCACATCCGCAATCTTGTGGGGACGATTGTCATGTCTCCCACGTTTATCAGACATATCTGGTTCATCAGACTTTAGTTTAATTTGTAAGACCTGTAGCCTACGTGCAGTGATTCCAAATACATCACAGAGAGTTTTCTGGCACTCTTTCAATTTATTTTCCCGTTTTGTTCCCAAATCTAGGAAATATGAAAAAGTGTTTTGACGTTTCGAAAGTGCGTTATTACGCTTATCTTTTTTATCAACCGAAACCATACATACATAAACTATGTATGCAGACTGCTCATCTAAATTTTTCGTGCGGAAGTACTGGAAGAGCTTCATCTTATCATTGAAGTCGAGTTCGCCGCACTGATGGTAGCATCGACAGATCCTTTCCTTTATTAAACAAAATGACTGAGTTAAATTAATGTCCAGAAGAAGGCTTGAAACTGGATCCCGAGACAAATCAATATTAACCTAGGCCTACATTCATTTATTTCATTGTATCATCCAGGCTAGGCTAAAGCCTCTAGGCCTAGCCATCCTAGCCCACAAAAGTTGGGTTATGTGAGACGAAATGCAAACATAATTCAATAAAAGATAGAATTTTCATTGCAATGTATCAACTGGACTAATTTTATATGGAAATATTGCTGTTGAAGATAATTCAGAAGCAGTAAGACCTATTTACAAAACTTACAACCAACATTAATTTGCAAGTAAAGTCATTGACAGTTACAACATTCTTCCACGTACCTGACTTGGTGGCTGTACAGCTGCTTTGAGATCTCCTTTTCGGTTTGTGTAACACTTACCAGCATCTTTCAAATATTTTCTTCTATTATCACCCCATTCTGGGATATGTATCTTCCGTTTTTTACCCTTATTTATGTTTTTAAGTCCCTCCGGCGACAGGTAAACTTGGCGCGCGGCGGCCATTTTGACAGATTTTGACAGACTTACAACATTTTTCCAGGGATACAAACTTTGAAAAAGGGCTAGAGAATTGATTTAGTTCACTTTTACGCTGTTAGATAACACTACTAGGTACATATAACTTCGAAGACCATTATTCCAGCGCCAACTCAAAACTGTCAAATCAGGAGTTACAACATTCTTCCGTCCTGTGCTTCATTTGTAGATGCAATGATACAAGAGATGTTAAGAAGATTCAATGATAAGGCCGTATCAATAATCAGAGGCTGTGCGCTGTTTGAAACTTACAAATCTGTAATTGACGCGGCTGATGAAGACATTGAAGATTTCTGCCAATGCTTCACAGGAATAGACCTCGATCAGGATGGTGTCCTAGCAGACTTACATTCTTTCCAGTACTTTGCGAAACAAAAATTAATAGAAGATAATCCTGGCTCTCCTCTAATTTTACTCGTGAACACTGACATTGGGTATACCAATTTGAGAAAATTGGCGGAAATGATATTGTGCATTCCTGTGGCGACTGCTGGAGTGGAGCGATCATTCAGTTCCATGAACCGCATGGGTGAGGATACACTTGACCACTGCATGAGACTGAGTATTGAAGGTCCTGAAGATCCATCGGATATCTTGATTGATAAAGTTTTGGACCACTACGCCAAAAAAAAACAGCGCCGAATTCGGTTACTGTAGCCTACTTATCAAATGGCAAGTGCTGTGCCTGTGTAGTACCTGATTGCATGAATTATTATTTTAATTGTTGCTTTAGTGACTTCAAATATTAATTTCAATATGTTATCTCATTGAAAAGCACTCAATCGGGTGCCTCCAATTTCCAATAGGGCCTATATGTACTGTCGCCTATTTCACGGCACCCTGAATCTTCCAGGGCCCCCCCCGGCAGAAAAGCCTGAAATCAACACTGGTTACTCGTCAATTGTTGTCCATACCTTTCACAACAACACGGGCTCGTGTATAATTCGCTTCTTAGTCTGTGCCCCTAGCCTGTCCACTACCTAGAGGTTTTAGGTGTGACACATCCTATCATAAATTTCCTTAGATGACATGGGAGTCACTTTAGCAAAATATCGATTTTTGGTGATGACTTTTGAGCGGAATGAACGTATGAGATATTGAAATTCTAATACGGGAGAAATGTTGACATGTTTAACGTCTTCAAAATGCAGTGATTAATATAATTTTGTCGTAGATTTCAAGCTCGGAAGCATTCCTTGAACATCCCGACAGTTTGCAACCACAAGATTCATATACGCAAAAGACATTGTATTGCCCTGGGCTAGTACAACCAGGGACCCGAACCGGAATGAATAGAGGTTCCGGTTCCGGTTCTTAATTTTCTCAAATAACGGTTCCGGTTCTGGTTCCGGTTCTACGATTTAAAAGGTTCCGGTCCCGGTGCCGGTTTCATAGTGTGAATAAGGGTTCCGGTTCCGGTTCCACTTGCTAAATGATTTCATAATTTTTTTTTCCCTTGCTTGTGGTGGTTCGTCTATTTTTGGTGGTTTTTGACACTTTGTTTTGTTTGTCCATCTGCCGGGGACAGATTTTTACCCTCACTCTGGGTTTCGACTTTCGAGGTTCCTCCTTTACACCTTCTCTTCTGACAAAATTTATACAGAAATGGTGAAACAGGAGAAATTCCCGAAATAGCGAAAACTCGACCAAACTGGCCACACGCTCTGACATCGGTTATGTTTGGTGCATTACTTAGAAGTTATACAGCTACGAGGGCACCGCCAAAGAACGATTCTCAGAGAGCTGTGTTCTTTTATAGAGGCATACTCTCAAACGTCAATGTATTTTCCCCGAACGAAAACGTGGACACAAAATGAGTCAACGGTCTTTTTTGGCACAATCCCGTGAAAAGGATTCATTTTTTAATGTCTGGAAAAAAAAAATAACTAAAAAGTTTTAAGCAAAATGAGTGAATAATGAGTCTGAATTAGGTATTGAGAACCTTTATGAAACCGAAAAGAACCCAAGATTTTTAGGGGTTCCGGTTCCGGTTCTTGAAAATCAATAATAAAGGTTCCGGTTCTGGTTCCGGTTCCCCAAAAATACGGGTTTTTTCGGGTTCTGGTTCCGGTTCGGGTCCCTGAGTACAACGCATGAACAAAATATTTGTATCCAGTCATGATTGCATTACCGTCTGGAGACGGAATCTTCTTGGGCGATTCCTGCTTCGCCCGTACAGCTATACCTACAGTCACTCCTCCTCGTAACTCCACTGGTAAGTGATAAACTGATAACTGAACTGATGAGTGAAAAAAGTTCACAAAATCCTGTGCCTTGGGCTAGACTCGAACCCACACCCAACATGACTCACATTTCTGAAGCTGTGCCTCAGCTGACTGAGCAGCAGGGGGAGGCTAAAGGAATAACATATCTTATTGTATTGTAACGAATAGTTATGTACAGTGAGGGCTGGTGACCAACAATAGGGAGTACTTCATTTATAGAACCAATTATATACAAAGGTACAAAGCCACAGAACAATGAGTGTCTATAGTCTCGCAAGTACGGTAGCCGTGAAGGGCAAAATATTCTACTCGCATAAAATTGACGCAATTTCCTCATTCAACATCCACATCATATAATCTCAACATTCATCCTCTTCATAACATTTTTTCAACATTTTTTCAACATTCATTAAAAAAAATATAGGGCCTATCTTGAATTTAATACTGCCGTGGCGCAAATATTTCGATGAATTCATTTGAAAAGTATAATTCAAAAATCAGGTTTAAAATAACATGAAAATACTTTGTCAAATACAATATGTCTCACTTTTTCTTTCAATGTTTCACACAGAAAATTGATGTAGGCCTATCCTAAATGCTCGCATAATTCTCCTACTCTTCATTCTATGATGTGGACTTACTTTTGAAGTGGGCCTGTAATATAAAATGTGAGGTTAGACTTAGATTTGCAATTTCATTTTCTGATGTAGAATGTTGATAAGTGACAGCCAGTGCAACCAACTTAAATATTTTAACAAAACATTCGCTAGCTTTGCGCCCTCTTGACACTAAAGAGCCGTATTGCTAATAGGTTGTTAAAACGTGTTCATAATAACCAAACAGAAGTAAAGAGTCTCTTAAAATAATGGTCCGATAGTTAAAGACGTCTTTAAGGATTTCTTATTCGGCCTCCATAATAACGGGCCTTTTTATCATTATTATTACAATTTGAAAAATACTTTTATTAATAATTGATTCCAGTAGGCCAGATAAAATAGAAGAATTGGAATAAATATATATTCTGTACTAGTTATCGGAGTCTGAGTCCGGAATACAACATATCCCATTGGATGCAAGTTTGTTGCGTGCAATTAGAAGTTGTATCTTTATTTTCTTGTGCTCCAGCTTTGCATTTTGAATCTGGATGTTTTTTAGCTCAATTTCCTTGTCATGAACGGTTTTGGCCTAAGTCAAAAGCTGGTCATGTTCAGTGCTTGATGGAGTGGTGCTGGAGTTGTTAGCTCTATCATGGGAAAGGAAGGTAACATGAGGAATTACCGAATTAGGAATGAGTAGTAGCCTAGTGGTAGTGTAGTATGTCTTACAGGAAAATGATGGAATACGATTTGAATAGTGAAAAGTTACTGATTATTTGACTTGGATAACAATTTTGGTGAGAGCAGGAGAAATTTGAATAGTGGAGGAAATTTTCATCTGACAAAACATCAGGAATAATCTAGATGTATGACATATGATTACCTTACTCACTTAGCTTTCTTCCTAACTGAACCATCAGTTGAGCAAGAAGGTTGCCGTTTTGTTGCCTGCCTGTTTTGCGGCCAATTCCTTGGTATCTCCGCCCGTGTTGCTGTAGATCTGTAAGGTGAATAAAAGGAATTATACTATTCTATATATTGATTCGATTCAACATGAAAACAATGTTTTCATAATCACTATAATTCTTCATATTGAATGATTAGCGTAGACCAAAACAGTAGCAGGCCTTACACATGCATTAGACAAAAAAATATTAGTGACCATCATTGTGGTTGGTTTGGTTGAACAAATGTAATCAGATGAATATCTAATTATATTTGTTCAACCATTTACCAACCACAATAATGGTAACTAATATTTTTGGGAGCCGGATGAATGATTCTTTAAATTAATCGATGATGGTTTTTCAAGTGATCAAAAAGATGGAGTCACGACCTTTATTGTAGAAACCAGCCCTGCAATAGCTCAAGCTGGTGGCAGTAATCAAACCCATAGGCCCGATTTACCCTTGCCTCCCGGTAATATGGAGCAAGTGCATAATGACTGATCTCTAGAGCTGGTTGAATGAGTATTATCTCGCAGGGTATCTTATATTCTATTCATAAGTTTGGTAAATATAGCCTTACTCAATTTGGACGTAGACGACAAGTCTCATCTACTATGAAGTTTTCATGAGTTTTATAGGTTTCAATGAAATATTACTGGCCCTTTCTTTGATGAAATGACTACTGATATGAGTCTTCATCTTACATGGCACTAGTCGATGGTGGTGGTGGATCATCGCAATCGTTGCCACTCTGGTAGCCGGAGACGAACGAAAACTCCTCTCCTTCATCAGAGATGTCGAAGTTCAGAATTGGAACCATCACGTTCTGCAAAAATTGGAAAAATGAATTAGGCCTACATTGGGGAGTTCACTATGAATAAAATGTCCAAGTATGTTATACGGCATATGGAGTTATATTGTAGTGGTTGCTCATAAAATGAACATACCATTGAATATACTTGGGCTTAAGTGAAATCTTGTAATGAGCATCATTATTTGGTTATCGTCATTTAAATATTGTAGGCGTGTGAAATATGGGTTGATTCTCGATTTTGTGTGTATTTACTGTAATTAATGTATACCGGTACTCGATTTAAAAAGGTCTATCCACACATAATGACTATGACAAATGTACCAACTTTTACCTATGACGTGTACGTACTTACATACATAAAACACAATGCTATATGCTATGGGTGAATTGTCTATAATATATATCATCAATTTCATCACATAATTATATTATGTACACTATTATATACAATATACATATTTATAAATCAAGTTCTTACAAAATGGAATATCCTGAATGTTATGTTAATTAGTACATCTTACTGCCAATACCTTATGATCATCATCAAACTCGTTGTCGAGTGGTGTGGCTGGATCTCCGATGAGGATTAGCATGTTCTGGTCCGTCTCCGTTAGGTTATCTGGGGGCGGACCACCACCAGTCCCCTTACGATGCTTATTTGCACTATCCATATCCACCTTTGCCGCTCCTTTCATTCGCTTATAAAGTCCTAATTTTAACAGAAAAAATAATTCCTTGATAAAAGGGTGGATTGCAAAGACTCAAGTCAAAGTGGGCCTAGAACCTTACAAAATCAATGGCCTGGCCTACGCATAGTCCCACCGGTGGGCAAATGTACCAGTAGCATTGAATAAATAAGTATCCTTAAGCCTACAGGACTACTTCATCTTTTGTACATTTGTAATACTCGGTACCGGTACCATACATTTGTTTTCCACCTCCAAACCAATTTAGAACACCAGTACCTTGTAACGTTGAGCTACTAGTTGAACAACACAGACATTTCCTATCCTTGATAACCCCTTCTTAGATAACCGTGGCCCTCTGATTTCGTCCGCTGTGATCGGCCCCTCAGCAAGAAGAAACATAACCTATCTATTTCCCAAGGGTGGCGGTACATACACGGTGATACTCGGATAGGCATAGTTAATGTTATTGTTGCTTTAACATGCATGACTCTTTTTCTGTGAGCCATTTTAAGAGTTGCAGGCAAATATCTGCGAGTGATGTGTATGGCGAAGGCCAAGGGAGGAGGCCGCATACCACCCGCATTCAAACCCCGATGACAACCACTGGTGGCGGACCCGGGACCCCTGCAGCTGGACTGACGAGCGTCAACAGAGAGTCCACGGAGGAAGAGCGAAGAGCCAAGAGCGAAGAGCGAAGAGTGGAAAGAGGGGAGACGAGCGGGGTTAGACTAGAGATGGGGTGTGTGTTTTTGTGAGAGAAGACAGTGTGACGAGCCGTGATCGCGGAAGGATGGGACAGAACGAGGTACTGTAATTAGGAAAATAGTTGGCTAGGGTGAATCCAAATGGACTTGAGATAGGCCCATGACATTTAGCATGGAGAAGTAGGTTATTGGTATATTAAGCATTATTGAGCATATGCGCATTATTAAGTTAATTCAGTATTGTTGTTCAGGAATCTGTGTAATTACCCACAGTCTAATATTATCATGGTCACAGGCCATTGTTATGACGTATGCGCATTATTGGGTTAATTCAGTATTGTTGTTCAGGAATCTGTGTAATTACCCACAGTCTAATATTATCATGGTCCCAGGCCATTGTTATGACGTATGCGCATTATTAAGTTAATTCAGTATTGTTGTTCAGGAATCTGTGTAATTACCCACAGTCTAATATTATCATGGTCCCAGGCCATTGTTATGACGTATGCGCATTATTAGGTTAATTCAGTATTGTTGTTCAGGAATCTGTGTAATTACCCACAGTCTAATATTATCATGGTCACAGGCTATTGTTATAGCATATGCGCATTATTAAATTAATTCAGTATTGTTGTTCAGGAATCTGTGTAATTACCCACAGTCTAATATTATCATGGTCCCAGGCCATTGTTATGACGTATGCGCATTATTAAGTTAATTCAGTATTGTTGTTCAGGAATCTGTGTAATTACCCACAGTCTAATATTATCATGGTCCCAGGCCATTGTTATGACGTATGCGCATTATTGGGTTAATTCAGTATTGTTGTTCAGGAATCTGTGTAATTACCCACAGTCTAATATTATCATGGTCACAGGCCATTGTTATGACGTATGCGCATTATTAAGTTAATTCAGTATTATTGTTCAGGAATCTGTGTAATTACCCACAGTCTAATATTATCATGGTCACAGGCTATTGTTATAGCATATGCGCATTATTAAGTTAATTCAGTATTGTTGTTCAGGAATCTGTGTAATTACCCACAGTCTAATATTATCATGGTCACAGGCCATTGTTATGACGTATGCGCATTATTAAGTTAATTCAGTATTGTTGTTCAGGAATCTGTGTAATTACCCACAGTCTAATATTATCATGGTCCCAGGCCATTGTTATGACGTATGCGCATTATTAAGTTAATTCAGTATTGTTGTTCAGGAATCTGTGTAATTACCCACAGTCTAATATTATCATGGTCCCAGGCCATTGTTATGACGTATGCGCATTATTAGGTTAATTCAGTATTGTTGTTCAGGAATCTGTGTAATTACCCACAGTCTAATATTATCATGGTCACAGGCCATTGTTATGACGTATGCGCATTATTAAGTTAATTCAGTATTGTTGTTCAGGAATCTGTGTAATTACCCACAGTCTAATATTATCAGGGTCACAGGCTATTGTTATAGCATATGCGCATTATTAAGTTAATTCAGTATTGTTGTTCAGGAATCTGTGTAATTACCCACAGTCTAATATTATCATGGTCCCAGGCCATTGTTATGACGTATGCGCATTATTAAGTTAATTCAGTATTGTTGTTCAGGAATCTGTGTAATTACCCACAGTCTAATATTATCATGGTCCCAGGCCATTGTTATGACGTATGCGCATTATTGGGTTAATTCAGTATTGTTGTTCAGGAATCTGTGTAATTACCCACAGTCTAATATTATCATGGTCACAGGCCATTGTTATGACGTATGCGCATTATTAAGTTAATTCAGTATTGTTGTTCAGGAATCTGTGTAATTACCCACAGTCTAATATTATCATGGTCACAGGCCATTGTTATGACGTATGCGTATTGTTAAGTTAATTCAGTATTGTTGTTCAGGACTCTGTGTAATTACCCACAGTCTAATATTATCATGGTCACAGGCTATTGTTATAGCATATGCGCATTATTAAGTTAATTCAGTATTGTTGTTCAGGAATCTGTGTAATTACCCACAGTCTAATATTATCATGGTCACAGGCCATTGTTATGACGTATGCGCATTATTAAGTTAATTCAGTATTGTTGTTCAGGAATCTGTGTAATCACCCACAGTCTAATATAATCGGGGTCACAGGCTATTGTTATAGCATATGCGCATTATTAGGTTAATTCAGTAATGTTACTCAGGAGTCCGTGTAATATCAACCTGGACAGAGACTTTGGTTGTGGAATATTCTTAGCTTAATTGATGTCTACATTTACATCCAGGTATTGAGGTGGATGAGGAGTCATTGTAGTATTATTTGTTACTGGTTGGTTGCCGCCTTATTGAGGAGGTTAAACTACAATAAATGACGTTCTTACAAATATCGCCCTTATTGTAGTACCAGTAGTGTTTACCCAATTTCCCGACTAAGCTAATCCGGCCTTTTGTATGTCCCACAAGATCGTGTGGGTGGCTCCCGAACGGCTTTACAAATGGCGCCCGAACAGGGACTCTGAGATTTCGATTAGGGCGTTTTAGAGGGGTTTGGGACTAATAATACCCGAGGTTTTGGTCAAAGGTAGCTCTTCTACCCTTCTGTGGGAATTCTGGTGTGGAGGACGTGTGTTAGTTCGACAGTGAGACGTATAGGTTTTAGGTGGTAACGATTAAGAGTTCGGGGAAATTGGTATCCGAAGATGGATGGAGACCAGGTAGTTCAGGAGTTGGCTAAGGGTAGCCAAACGGGAACTGGAACCCAGGGAGAGACCTCCCAGCAAGTCTTGAACTTTGAAGAGGTAGATAGGCGTGATGGGGCGAGTGGGGGGGATAGTAGAGATGGTACCGTGGGGTGGGTGTATCGTCTTAGTAAAGACAAACTGATGGAGGAACTGGCGGCAAGGGAACTAGACCCCAGAGGTACAGTAGCAGTATTGAGGGAACGTATAGTACAGTTCATGCGTAACGAGTCCCGCGAAACACTTAAGCACAGAAGGGAGACCTATCCTGGCTTCACATCGCCAGACCCACTTGAGGCTCCACAGCGAGGCTTGGGTTTGACCCGTCATATTCCGTTAGATATTGTAAGGAAGTGGAATCTCAAGTTTGACGGGGAAACAAGTGTCGATTCCTTTTTGGAAAGAGCTGAAGAACTCCAATCGGGGTATAGATTATCCGATAGCGAGTTACTGTTGGCGTTGCCGGAGCTTTTGAAGGGTAAACCCCTGTTGTGGTACCGTAATAACAAGCTGGACTGGAACACGTGGGACCAATTTGTGAGGGACTTTAGGGCTAGATTTGTTCCCCCTGACTATGATGACCTGTTACTAGACGAAATTCGTAACCGAACTCAAGGGATGGAGGAATCAGTAGCCGACTTTGTCACGGCGGTGCGCACCCTCATGCGGAGACTAGTGGTGCCTATCTCGCCTAGCCTCCAACTTCGGCAGATTTATAAGAATTTACGTCCTGATGTGAAAAGCTATATTCGTCGGGATGACGTTAGGGACCTACGAGATATTAGTCGACTTGGTGCGCAGTATGAGCAGGTGTGCAGGGAGATGAGCTCGTTTCGCCCTCCTCCTAACATGGCACAATCATTGGTGCCTGAAACCGCTTACCAAGGTCGAGTAAAGGCCAGAGCCACTCTGCCAGTACACTCCTTAGATGCGGTTCGGCTGGGGGGAATAGGAGCCCGCGATAACGTCGGGGACCCAACGAGCGGTGGAGGGGGATGTTGGAACTGTGGAGGTCGAGGACATAGAGGAAGGGAATGTCAAGCAGTCCGGCGGGTATACTGCTTCCGATGTGGTACGCCTGGGGTTACGCTACGCACTTGCCCTACATGTAATCTGCCCCCGGGAAACGAACGCCAGGCCTAACACAAGGGGGTGCTAGGTCAAAAGGAAATGAATCCCCATCTACTGTAGGGTTAATCCGTACGCCCGATGGCCGGTGGTTCGTGGAGCTCCAAGTCTTGGGTAGGCCATTATATGGGTTGGTGGATTCGGGAGCGTACAAGTCGTATATAGGAGCGGCGGGAGTTGAGCTGCTCAGTAGTTTGGGACTGGTTGTGTCACGAAATCCTAGAAACAAGTCTACCGCCGTGCTGGCAAACGGTACCCAAGAAACCATTGCAGGAACTATGGAAGTGCCACTGGCACTAAAGAATAAATATATAGTAACGACCCTGAATGTCATACCCAGGTTATCAGTTCCACTGATCATAGGGAAAGACCTGAATAAATTTGAGATGCTGATTGATACCAGAGAAGACGCTTGGTGTTTCAAATCGGATCCGGAAGTGAGATTCCAGTTTGAAGGGTGCCATGTTAGTAGGGACGAAGTATGTGCGTTATCAGAGTTGGAGCCGGACCAGGATCAGGAGCTAATGAAGCTGGTGGAGGGCTATAAAGAGTTGTTCGCCTAGAGCACCGGCAAGACGACTTTAGTTGAGCATATTATCGATACGGGTACCACCATCCCAATAAAACAAAGATATTACCCCGTTTCCCCGGTAATACAAGCAGTAATTAACAAGGAGGTGGATGAGATGTTAGAAGCGGGAGTAATCGAGAAGTCCAACAGCCCCTGGTCGTCCCCCGTGGTGGTAGTGAAAAAGCCCACTGGAAAATTTCGCTTCTGTCTGGATTTTAGGAAACTTAACAATATCTCTCGAAGGGACGCATACCCGCTACCGTATATGACAGCCATTTTAGAAAAATTAAGGAATGCCCGCTATTTATCAACCATTGACCTGCGGAATGCCTATTGGCAAATTGGGTTAAGGGAAGATAGTAAGGAAAAGACAGCATTCACAGTGCCGGGGAGAGGATTATTTCAATTTACAGTTATGCCGTATGGGTTACATGGTGCTCCTGCCACTTTCCAACGCCTATTGGATAGCATCATCGGACCCGAATTGGAACCTCACGCCTTTGCTTATCTGGACGATATAATCATCACATCCGCATCCTTCGAGGAACATCTGCGGTTATTAGGTAATGTTCTGGAACGACTGCTAAATGCGGGTCTGCAGCTGAATTGGGATAAGTGTAACTTTGGGAGGACTGAACTTCAGTACTTGGGCCACATAGTTGGAAGAGAGGGTCTAAAAGTGAATCCTGACAAGCTTCTACCGATTTTAGAGTATCCAGTACCGACCAACCTGAAGAAACTACGGAGGTTCTTAGGGATGGCGTCCTGGTACCGCCGATTCGTACCAAACTTCTCAGGCATAGTGGAACCCTTGTCGTTATTAGTGAGAAAGAACCAACATTGGCGATGGAGATCAGCTCAACAGGAGTCCTTCGAGGCATTGAAAACTTACCTGACCAAATCGCCTGTATTGGCCTGTCCTGATTTTAGTGTTCCCTTCACCGTACAGACAGACGCTTCTTTTTCAGGCGTGGGGGCAGTGTTGACACAAATAACAGATGAAGGGGAGCGGGTAGTAGCTTATGCCAGCAGATCATTGACGATAGCGGAACGGAAATTCAGCGTTACCGAGAAAGAATTTCTAGCGGTTTTATTTGCCGTCCGAAAGTTTAGACCCTATTTGGAAGGGTACCACTTCACCGTTATTACTGACCACCACTCGCTTAAATGGATCAACAATTTAAGTAACCCCTCCGTCGATTAGCTCGTTGGTCTCTGGAGTTGCAATCGTATAGCTTTGATGTAATTCATCGAAAGGGCGCATTACACCATGTACCGGATGCGTTGTCCAGAATCCATGAGGACGAGCAAGCGGTGAACACCATTGCCTACACAGAACCGGTAAAAGATAATTGGTTCCAAGAGAAAATGAGTAGAGTACTCAAATTTCCGGACAAATATCCTGATTGGAAGGTAGCCGAGGGTAAGCTATATAGGCACAAATGGGACCAACTTAGAGCCAGTTTTTCAAAGTCCCGTTAGAGTCGTCGTCAGAAGTTAACCTCCGGTTGCGCGATTTTGCCGTTTTTCGACCTGCCGTTAGCGCTAACGGGGACCTGACCGACGGTTATCTAGTCGAAAAGATAAACCCTGGATTGGGTCTCCGTTAAGTGCCCGTTAGGAGTGGATTTATTCAATATTTATTTATAATAACCTTATACTCATGCTTACTTGATCAATATACTTCAACTATTATCACTAATATCATAACTATTAACTATCATTATATGAATTTTTATTATTAGGCCTACTTTTACTGTATTTCATGTAAAACCTATACTTATACTATGTACAAGTCAAATAAAGGTGATCAAACTCAAACTCATAACTTCAAAATCACAGCTCCATGGAAACCAATTGAATCAAATCCTGGTGATAGAAAAATGAACTTGGAAGGACATTCACTGGGAAAGCCCAAAGTAGAAGTAAAAACCATGCCTACTTTTAATTCGTAATTTCATTGATGCATTTGTCATTGTTAACAACAGACATACATCAATTTTCAGGAGCATTACACGTTATCAGGAAATATGGCTGTTTGTGAATTGATTGATTTTGATATTTCTTCAGATGACGACGATTTTGTTCAATTAATTGAATATCTGAACAGACCTAGACGGCTGAGGACTATTCGAGCTAGGCCAGATCATTTTAACATTTGGGACGGTGTTGATTTTTTTATTAGGTTTAGACTTACGAAACCAACAGTTTCACATTTGCTGACGAAGATCGAAGGTAACTTGGAAACACCAACAGATAGGTAAGTTTAATTGACAACTTACATTCCTATCTCAAATACATTTGTTGAAAAATGTTCTGGAGAATTTGGTAGTGCCTCAAAAGAGATAAATTATAGTGTAGGCCTATGTCTAATTATAGGGCCACAATCTCAAGTCCTAGGTCTTGGCATCTAAACACTTTTTATTTTTCATGTACCGTATCAATTATCATTACTCACAGAATTAATTCAAGTCCCTACTATATAATGTTTTATGAAAACAATGTTTCAAGATACATACGGTGTCAGTAGGGTTCAGTTTCCAACTATTAGCTGCATCCTATGCATTGTTAAAAAATCGTTTATATTTTCATTACAGTACAAATTAAGTTCCTTCTCATGAATCCAAGACTTTTCAAAATCTAGTAAGCTCGACCGTCAAAGTCATTCATTGTGAAGATGAACAGCCATCATGAATAAATGATTTTCTCTCACCAAATCTACTAATTAATTACTCGATCTCCTTCACTTTCAACTACCACCTGTACCTTTGAGTTCATCGACAATATAACACATAACATAGGAATTATTTGAGTTCTCAGATTGTATACATTGCATGCTCAGGCCTACAGCTACGACTCGTCCCATCAATGGAATCACAATTGAAAATTATGCAAATATTTTAGGAACATGTCAATATCACCAATGAACCAACTACTACTGGCACTTCGTTTCTATGCTCTTGGATCGATGATAATAACTGTGGGTGATTTCTGTGGCGTACATAAATCAACAGCATGCAGAATCTTGCACGGGAATACATCAAGTTCCCTGGCACACCCGACAAGATTCTTGAAGTACGTCAAGGATTTTACAGCATTGCCCGGTTCCCAAAAGTAATTGGTGCCATCGATTGCACGCATGTGAAAATACAGTCCCCAGGTATGTGGAGTATTGAGAATACCTTTTTACTTCTTGATTCTTTCTTAGCACTAATATAGACCTAGCAGTGGTAGTGAAGCTATTAGCAGCACCGAATATGTATGTAACAAAATATTCTTGATAAAATATGTATATTTCAAGTTGTATCTGGAATTTTTCAATGACTCAAATTTACACAACGTGATAAGTATGCAGAATATCATGATTTTGTATCAATATTTCAATAATGTAAATTTAATATTTGAAAGCACAACCTGAAGTAATGTCTGTTGATTATTCTGTTGGAAATAGGCGGTCCACAAGCCGAGTATTACCGCAACCGCAAGGGCTTTATGTCAATTAACGTACAAACCATTTGTGACTCAAAATTGAGAATTCTTGACATAATAGCCAGTTTTCCTGGTGCAACTCACGATACTGCAATTTTTAATGGCTCGTCGGTCAAGGCAAGATTTGAGGAAGGCTTTATGGGAGATAGCTTACTGGTGGGCGATGGCGGCTATCCGGTACTACCATACCTCATCACGCCTCTCGAAAATCCAGTGACCGCAGCTGAACAGTTGTTTAATGAAGCTCAGATACGCACAAGAAATCCCGTTGAACGGAAATACGGTGTTTGGAAGAGGCGGTTTCCTGTACTGAGTCTGGGCATTCGCGTAAAAGTACAAGAAGCATTGGCCATCATCATTGCTGCTGCACTTTTGCACAATGTGGCGTGCGAAATGAACGAAGCTGAGCCACCAAATGATCCTGAACATGTCGGTGAAATATTGCTGGAGGAAGATGAGATGCACGAAATTGTAATCCAAGAAGGAGGAGGCCGGAATAATCGAGTACAGCAAGAACTAATCTACGGCTACTTTGCAAGGTAAGCAGTGCTAATTAATGCTAATTCATAATTTCATTATAATTTGAAGACACGCTGTAATTTTACTTATACCGGTATATCATGTTCTTTTCAGATTACAATAGGGCATTGCAGCATCGGCAGCAGTCAACACTAAAGTGGTGTTTACACTTGCAAGTCTTTGGTGGCAACTTGTTGTAGTGAACGATAACATATAGCGATAGTGAGTGCCACAAGAGGCACACGCATGCTGAGGCGGTCGACCGCTGGGGGCAAAGAGGCTTTCGGGGCCTCAGCTTGCTCCTCTTCCATTTCCGCACGCGACAACAAAAACAAAATATGGCACGAAGAAACAAGAACACACACAAAAAATGTATAGATATAGTGTATATATTCAGCTACCTATTTGAATGCGGGAGTAAGGATCTTTATTAGGAACTGTTAATGATACAGTAGGCCTAGGGTATTCATTATTCAGATTCAAAATCTTGTGTAAAAGACCATTTATTCCAATATATAAATGGAAGTAACATAATCCTATGTTACTTCTTTATCCATAGTGAAATATCAGAAAATATTGCATAAAAACGTTCCTGTGAAAAAAAAATCATAAAAAAGATCATTGCATAAAAAACATAGATTCACACGGATTATTCTGCTAGGCGCACAGTATCTAAATATGAAATAAAAGATGAGGGATTATTCGCATTAGTGGAATTATACTCGAAAGCAAAGTCCTCGTGAATTTGACTACCTAATCTGTTCCCACTCTCACTATGTGGAGGCCTAAAAAGAGAGATCAAATTCTGATATGACTTGGGCAAAATAGATGACGAGTTAGATTTGGTTGTCTCAACTCATCAATGTGGAAGAGCAATTATAAATGTTATTGTCATAGATCTACTTATATATATATTGGGTTTTAACGACGCATCATACTGATTGCTACGATCTATTGGCGTCGGTGGATGATGAATGAGATGGTGGGATGATGAGATGAAAGGTTATTTTATTAGATGTTTTGGATGGTGGGCAGGAGTCGGTCGTGGCCTGTTGTTAAGGAACCATCCCAGTATCAACCTGAACGACAGAGGGAAACCACGAAAAAAAAACTGTCAGGATGGTCGACCATGGCGGGAATCGAACCCCGGTCTCCCGAATGACGGTCCAGTGTGTTACCACTCGGCCACGCATCTCGGTGATCTACTTCCCAAACATGAGCATGTTTCAAGCACTAACAAGATGCACAAGATGTTTGGTATTGATTAAATTGATCAATTAATTTACCAGATTGAAATGTGATATAAGGTGAAGACAACCTAAGAGAAACACATGACTCCCAATTAGCCTGTATCGTAAAAGGCGGTACAATCTCGCGGCCTCTCGGAGTCGTTATCTAGCGGCTTCTCAACAGCAAAATCTCGCGGCAGTTTGGCAAATTCCTTCAACAAGCGGCTTTCACAGTGACTAAAGTAAAGGCCATCATTCTTGAATAAAGCCTGGCTATCTGCAAATGTTTCCCACAGAGAGATCCATGTAACGCCACTCTCCTGGAAGAAATCTACAAGCAGCGCGTTCATCCCATTTATTTATCCCAACAAAGTAGCACCCCTGAAAGAAATGAGATAATATTAGGATTTACTCCACGCACCACCTTCACCAACATCTGGAACTAAAGCATGACATCTTCCGACTCTTTTCGTCGGCTGACGTTGTTGACGCCAATACGGGCGACCATCCTTTTGAAGAAGGCAGCCAAGCTCACGGCATGCTGGATCAGCTGATGAACCAGAATGTACCAGTAGGGAAGATGTACGTATCTACTTCTGGAACATAAAAACAACCCCAAGAAGCATAGAATTATCAATGGAATAGGTATGCAGTTGAGAAGTAGAAACGACGGTTTGTACAAAACTGTCAGCTGCCTCGCCTGGCTCTAACATCTATTGTCACTTGAGTGTAACCAGACACTTTGATCGCCAATACGTTGAAACATAGCAGAATAAGACGTTTGTAGCACTTTGTCACCTTTGAAAAACATGATCTAACATAAAATATCATAAAATCATAACATAACATAATCATAACGTAAAATATATTGAAACATGCAAAGAAATATTAGAAAAACATGTGTTGAAAAACTTTGGAATTTCTTCAATTTTATACAAAATGATATTTTTACATGTCTAGGCTATTCATTGCTCACAATAAAAGGTTGTGGTTTAGAACTGAAATTTCTTTTCCTAATTTTTCTAAGTAATAATTTCAGTTTGGCTTTTTTGATAGCGACTTCTAATTTATGTAGCTCCTCGGCTCTCTTTGTCCGAGTTTTGTATTCGGAAAGCAGAATTTTTGCCTGAAGATCCACTAGCGAGGTTTTTGCCATAGCCATCTCCTGGATTTTTTTTTGTGGCCAGCTTCGCAGGAGGGGTCTTAATCTTGAGAGGAGGAGGAGACAGTGTCGGTCTGCGACGGCTGGCGTCGAAATTCTTCGCAAATGTATCTACACCAAAAGAGATAAATCATTATTTGATAATACAAATTACTTGGGACATTGTTCGGTTGATTTTGAACATGGAATATTCGCACAAAATTGTGATTAAGAATAGAACCATTGATACCAACAAAATTTGAACCAAACTAAATGCTATTGCTGGCAGAAAGGCGTGACTTTTCTTGCAAAAGTATTTGAAGAAGTATTGAAAAAGCCATCGTATCAATATTTGATTGAACGTGTCAACACCTTCACGTGCAACATTAATCAGGGAGTGCGCTAATCTGATTGATACTACATGATATGAATGCAAGGTATCATAATCAGTGTCAAGCCCTAAATTATTACTCTAAAGTAGACCCAACTATTCTACGTCATGGAGTGATGTACCGGCCAGTAATGTACGTTACTTTTAAATTACTGTCATTATGAAAACTTGTTCCCCATTTTGGTTTGAGACTATTTTACGTAAGCCTACCAGAAATTGAGTCGCTGCGTTGCTTTTTTCTTGTCACCAGCTTCTCGGCTATTGGCCTCTTCAACATAGTTGGAGACCAAGTAGCCCAGGTGTTGTCCAGGCCATCCAAAACCTGCTTCCTACCAAGCACCACGGCATCCTCTCCCCTTCTCTCGATAGGTTCGCCTGAAAACAAAGATGGACAAAATTAAGATGAAAATGCGAATTAAAAAAGCTATTTGACAGGCTAGAAGTGGTATTTATATAGCAAAAGCAACAGTTATAAGATTTTTTTTCTAGATCAGTTCAGGTTGAATGATTAGTTTCTTAGGGTTGATTAGAGTAAATTAAAATGGAAGGTTAAAATATCGGCAGGGGATGACACAGTTTGAACTTGACCTCACCCACCTAGCCTGTCACAAAGAATTTCTCGGTTTCAATATTTACTTACCGGTACTGGTAGAAGCAATAGGCACAGAGTCCTCTTCTACAACTGTTGGAGCCCTGGGACCCCACTTATTTGGTACTTCTTTGGTGTCACAAGTAGGCCTACCGGTTCCATCCTTCTCCGACAGGTCAATCATAACACCTGTCTCGCTGTCAAGAAATTCGATAGCTTCCCCATTGTCGACATATTCTATCACAATCTATGACAGAAGGAACTATTTTAATTTGTTTGTTATACCAGTAGGCCAACTTGCTTGAAATGTAAATATTTCAACAGCCTCCTGGTTTGTTTGCCATGATTTGAAGTTTGTATCGGTCTATTGAAGTTTACCTACAACTTTCATGATTCTATTCCAGGCATAGGCCTACTGTATGATAATGATTATTGTTTGCTTAATGACCCCACCAACAGCTAGCATATTTGGGGGTATGAATGAGCCGGTAATAATGAAATTATGAAGAGATGATGGGTGCAAGGACGTACACAAAAATCCATACCTTGCGCGGGACTTGAACCCACCCCCAACGGTAGGCCTACTTCAGATCCTAAAGCGGTGCCTTAGCTATGGAGGGAGGTAGGCCTATTGTAGGTCAATGCTGTGGATTCATGGTGAATAAGCTGGACCAACAAGCTGCTAGTATTTGATATTACATTTGGTTTTGTTTTGCTCATGATAGGTTATGTTTTTAGATTATAATGTACCGGTAGGCCTAGTCATTGGAGACACTGTGAGCATCTTGACACTAGGGCCTATATTTGATTCGTAGGCTAGGCCATTGAGTTTGTAGTGTAACTCAATGGCTAGGCCTGGTTGTATTGTATTTATGCATGGAGTTCAGGGCTTACCTGCTGGCTGGTGTGTTCTAGGCCTACTAGAGGCGAGGGATCATCGACTTCCTCGTCCGTGGATTCTATGAAATAAAAATGACAACTTGAGAGCAATGAATTTGTTTAGAAGAAGAATAAGTCTACATGTAAAGACTAAATTGAAAAATATTAGCATCAACAGAAATTGAAACTAACCTCTCTTTTCGTGCATCCCATTGCTGTCGTACGGATTATGGAGACCATCCAGACCGACACCCATAATTTCACGGATCAGGCCAATTCTTTTACTATCCCTACTATCTAGAGTAGGGATGGCTGGAGTGCCCCCACCAGTTTTAACCCTCTCTTTCCTTTCGTTCATCTCGTGTTTTTTAGCCCACTTCTTCAAGTTGTCGAACTTGTTACGAAGGCCATCGCTGGTACGGGGATGCGTTCCACTACTACTATTGAACTCGTTTGCCAATTTCGTCCAGGCAAAATCTTTTTCCCTCCAAGTAGCCGCATCTGTTCTCTTGCTCTCGACCACATCCTTATACTTGTAAACTAAATCTAGAAGCAAATCTTCTTCCGATCTGGAAAAATTTGCGGCCCTCACCGTTTTTGCCTTGGTAGCCATTTAACCTAAAATTTAACCTCTCACCTAAATTACTCTTTTAACTTGTAAATTGATTTTTCTTTCTTATTTTTACGTTTTCTCTCTATGATGTAAATGTAATTCTAGTGCTTAATTGTTAATTGACGATTTCCATACATAAACACTGTTCATGTCAAAGGAATAATAAAGAAATCCAATCAAATCAAATCAAATACTTCGTACTTTCTGACACTGACAGCTATCACTGCACTGCCATCGTCCTCGTGTTCACTGCCTTCTAGCACAATATTTCGCGCGCTCATTTACGCACAACCAATCAGAATCATCATGGTTCTCGTCAGGTTGTCGTTAACAAACGAACAGATAACCGGGAGTCGAAAAACGATCCTGTCGTTACACGTTGCGGTTAGACACAACCGCCGGCCAGCTAACGCTGACCTAACGAGGACTATTGAAAAACTGGCTCTAACCCGCGTTATCCAATCTGTAAGGCTCAACTATTTCTTCCAAACAAGTTGGACGAATGTTTTGGGTATTTTTGAAAAGGGTAGGAAGGGGGAGATCTAATTTAAGATATAGGCATGAATATGAGTTACTGAAAAATTCCAACTTACTGTACATATTGACACAATAAGACAAGAAAATACACGCAACAGTAATGCACTCTTCACATTGTTCTACGATAGTACAAGACGTTTATTACTAGTTTTTTAATCAAAGTTAAGAGTACTTTATCTCAATATTCAATAATACGCATTGGAACGCACATTTAAAACTTATCATTTGTTTACCCAACCACAAGTGTCAATGAACTAACCCTTCCTCTTTGACTGCTATAGCGGGCGGCCGATAGCCAGCATACGTACCCTTACGGAACGCTTTTGTGACGTACGATAAGTTTGTTTTTTTTAATTTATGTTACATGGGGTATTTTAACTTAATATCTATCGATAAAACAATATGTATGTGTCTCGTGTTCCCGCACTTTGAGCAAACAATATTATTGCTAATACATTTACTGTGTGAATAGTGGTACGGTAGAGTTCTAGTTTACGGTGATGTCTAATTCTTCAGGTCAATCGACTGCCATCAACGCCACAGTTTCTTCTCCAGAGACGGGTGAAGGCCTTTCACTTTATAGTGAAGATGAATTAAATGAGAAGTTGGCTTTTTTGAAAGGAACTACAACTCCTTGGGATCAAGTGTTTGAGTTTTGGCAACAGACATCAACAGTAAGGCTCAAGGAGAAAAAATGCACCATTGAAGAGTAGTACAAGAAATTCTTGGCTCTTCTTTCTGCCGATGGATACCAACTGGTAATTTATATATCCCTACTTCTGCATGTATATAATAAACATTCAATAAATACCATCCTAATCGATTTGATGCGCTTCCTACTGTGCTACCCCTAAACAAGTGTTAGCTCAAATGAAACATTCTTATCAACCAATTAGTACCGAATTGGGCTTTCGAGTGTATTTTCAGTTTCCCTATTAGGCCTATACAACTTGAGTATTAGTCGACTTCATACTTCCCTTTTCATAGACACTTGTTGTATATAAGGCCTACTTCAGTGTATTCATCTTTTGATGTAATGTAATTTTTTGGATCAAGAGTTTTTACAAATTTTTGTGTTCTATGCTTTGTTTGTTACGTAGATTTAGTGTTTTCAGTTTAGCTAGCATCATGCTAATTACTAAGAGCTAATAAGTATGTTTTTCCTTGTAGTTAGAATACGACTTCACCGTGCTATATCCTCATCATGACGTCAGATTTGCCACGAACTGGCCTGACATTGCACAACCTATTACTACACTGGCTGCTGTTAGTGGAGATACCGCAAGAAAGCAACTCCTACGCTACAAGGATTGTAAGTATTTGGTAAATAAAATACCAGTCGCTCCAACTGTCATGTATTTCGTTACAGTAGAAGTAATAAGATATAGTAAAATAGTAGAAGACAGAAGAAAACCTACAACCCCCTGCTGTTGATGTTAGAAGTTTTTGAAAATTGTAAAAATGTAGGGCCTGTGTTTTAGGATAATCCTTACTTGTCATGTACAAAGTGTATGAGTGTAGGCCTAATAATAATGTCAAGCACGTGTGTTAGTTATGTACTGGATGTTATAATGCCCTGTATCTTGTATAATCAAACTGATTGGTTTATATGTTTAGATTGTAGGCCCTACATTGTTCTTATACTATATTTTTATTTTATGAGCAAGTGCTGCTATTCACGTTTTTTTTTTTTAAGCTGGAATCAACACTATAAATGCGTAGGTACTAGGTAGTTAGTTACGCGAATAAACATGTTCTCCATCAACATTAATGTAGGCCTAATTGTTTTGTTTCTGCTTCCAGGCTCGACGGAATGCCTTGCACTTCTTGTATTAGGGTACCTCTTCCCACCTATTAGCATAAAGAATAAGGCTGCAAAACTTAAGTGGAGACCCAGTCAACAAGAATGCCAGGAAGGTTCCATTGGTATTGTCAATGTAAGTAGTAGGCCTGCCTTACTAACTATACCTGAGTAGAAATTGTGTCAAAGTTTTTTTATACCTCTTGAATTATCTCACAAATTATGTGAAATGAACACCCTCCCATCAGTACGGTATGTTTGGTCAGTTCTTCTTTAAAACAAACTTATTGAAAGTCCAAGGTAATTTTCTCAAGTGCCGGTTCGGCTGCTGCTTGACTGCTTGGCAGAAGTTCGGTATTTGGAAAAATCTTGGGTCTATGGTAGGGCTGTGTGAGCAGAGCTTTTTGAGTTCGAGCGAGATTACCTTTTTTGAGCGAGTTTCGAGGGCCATTTTAGTTCTTACGAGTTCGAACACAAATTTTATAGAAAATTTAATTTAAAAAAAAAACATCGTAAATAAAATCATATCTTGAAATATAGCAGGTATATCGGGCAAACAATATGACCAACCCTTGAACAATACTTCAGCAACATTTTCGTGAAAAAATTGAATTTAAAAAATTATTGTTTGAGAAAAACGAAAATAAATTTCATTGTTGAAAATTTCGTAAAAACCAAATAATCTTGTACATTGTTGGTTTTTATTTTATTTTCATTTTTTTGCAGTTTGATCATGATAGTTATCTAAGTGCAAAATTTGAAGTGGATACAATCAATACTAAAATAGATGGCCACAAAAATCATCACTTCCCGGTTAGAATTACGACAATTTTGTATTGCGTACGAGAGAAACCGGGCGAAACTACTTGATAAGTTCGCTACTGATGAGCTACTTGATCGGCTAACTTCGCCGATGACGACGCGCAAACTTTTTGCCATTGGCGCTCGGCCGTCCCGAGTGTCTTGGCAACATGCGTGATGACGTTTTAATCCGTCCTTGAAGAGTTTGGTAGGGGGAGGTACTGAGGAAGGGAGTGAGACACGTGTCTGGCTGGTGGTTACTACGACTCAACAGAATGTTTACTCAGTCACTCGAAGTCGTTCAGTCCGGTGCAACTGACATTGTGAAATGATGCGCGTTGTTATCATTCAGCAAGTTCTATATGCAAAATCGAAGGGAGAAATGCAGAAACAAACTTTTTCATAAGTTTCAGACACTATTTATTTATTATTTAATACCAATATGTTGAATGATGAAAAGATGACAAGTTTATTCTCGCTCGCTCGCTCGAAAAGGTTCCGAGACCCGAAAGTATTTCGAGACTCGAAATTTCGATCTGGGAAAAAATCTTTTCGAGCAAGTTCGAGTCTCGATCTTGACTCGAACTCGCTCGAAAATTTCGAGTCTCGCACAGCCCTAGTCTATGGTATAACAACACTGAATGAAAAAAAAATCAAAATAATGTAATATTTCTTGAGAATGTGCATAAAAATTAAACGTTTATTTACAAGCACAGATAATCGAAATAGCTCGATTATCTGTGTTACAAGTTGACATTTATAGTAAAATAGTGTAACGCGTGCATAATGGAAGTCGTAAAAGAACGGGTTCATTCACCAACATTGCTTCCCACCAAATTATATATGAATTAAAATTTAATACTGAGTAGGCATACTTTTTATTAAAAGCTTCACAACTAGAAAATACTATTGTTATTTCCTAATCGAAATAAAAGTTCTTTCAACTGATGGGTTATATTCAACAATAGTCTATTCTATTATAGGGTCTTGTGTACTTACTGTGTAGGAATTTGTACTATACCCACAAACAAGATAATTGTCAAACTAACTTATATTTCTTTGAATTTCTTCTTGTAAGTGTGGCCCACTATTCCTTGAATCCATTAACAAGGATTGTCTATTGTATGAAGCAAAATACCAAGTTTATGAGTGTTTGTTAAATAAGATAGTTTTGAAGGAAGTTATCATATCATTTTCAGACAGCAGGTGAGATCGACGAGTACCTCGATAAGCGCCGAGCGAAAATGACAAAGTTCAACCTAACGGTGCAACCATTTGTCCTACTGGTTGGCCAACCACATCAACCTGAGGCATGTTACTGTGCTGTCAATAAAGTAATGTATCAGGTGGAAAGTCTTAACTCGAGCCGTCGACGTGGCTTTCAAGATTTTTCAAGCTTTACACGCGGACTATCCAGTGGAGTGCCGAAACGTGTGGACGTGGGTCCAGCAGTGCGTGTACAAAATCAACACAGAGTGGGATGCAAAATTCAGTGCAGTACAGTCGCTCAAGTCGGATGTGGAAAATTATCCTAATCCACCAGTATAAATACGGTTAGTCCGAATGCCCGTGCTTCCGTCATAGTTCCTACCTAACATGGTTCCTATCTTAATCTTAGTCATTTCAATACTTCTGTTCACGGTCCGTAATAGTCATCACTGTAGGCATATTGTTGACGTTATTTGCAATTTTTTGTCAGTTGCTACTTTAATATTTTCATAATTATTCAGCAATATGGTTACTTGTTATGTATGTCGAAAGGTGTTTTCATCAGTTGGCCGACTTTTATGGCACACACGAATTATTCACAAACTGAAAGTACACAAATATAGGTGTGTAGAAAACTCGTGTTGCCAAGACTTTAGCAATGTCAATTCGTTTAGGAGACACATACTTGTCCATGCCAAACGTGCACGTGGAAGTGATACAATTGCCGAGAATACCACTGTGCTACCACGGCAGTTGGAATTCATTAACCCTACCATTTCACATAATACAAGTGAATTGAAATCAGATGAATGTTTAAATTCTTCAGTTGCCACAACATCTGAGTGTTCAGATAACCTAATATTGAATGAGGTAGAAGGCAATGGTTCTCACAACTATAAAAACTCAGCTTATCAAAGTGAAGCAAGTTTTCATCAGATACTGAGCCAGCAAGCACTTTCTTGTGTTACCAGATTATATAGCAACTCATCCTTGGCTAGAAATACTGTTCAGCTTTTCACGAATACCACTACAAACCTATTGTCTTCTGGACCTATAAATATTTTGAAGAACATGGTGCTAGACACTTTTAAACAGAGTGGTGTTTCAAATGAGAAATCAGAGGCATTTATAAGGATGTTTAATGCGCTTGAAAATCCATTTATAAAGCTTTCCTCTGAATATTATTGTTTCTCAAAGTTTTTAGATGACAATACTTTGATTTTATCTGTTTCATATGCCTTAGATTACGTACTTATGCCTGATGAAAGTGGAAATGCAGAACAAGCTCCATGTACAGGCTCTTCAATTCCATTGCGATTGGTTTTAAAAAGATTTCTTGAAATGCCCGATGCATTGACGACAATTCTGACATATGTAGAAAGCTTAGAAGGCAGTGACTCTTTCTCAAATTTTGTTCAATCTAATCTATGGAAAGAAAAGAAATCCCATTTTCCATCTGCAACGTGTGTTCTACCTCTTTTCTTGTATTTTGATGAATATGAGACGGGCAACCCACTGGGCACCCATGCTGGTATTTATAAGTTAGGGGCTGTCTATTTGTCAATACCCTGCCTCCCCCATGAATTTCAAGCATCACTGGATAACATATTCCTAGGATTGCTGTTTCACAGTGATGATCGGAAGAGTAACAATGCCAATGCATTTCGTCCCATAATTGACGAACTCATTTATTTAGAAAAAATTGGGATAGAAATCAACACTCCAACTGGAGCTAATCAAGTGTATTTTATCCTAGGATTGATAATTGGTGATAACTTGGGTCTTAACTCGATGTTGGATTTTCAAGAGAGTTTTAGTGCCACATATGCGTGTCGGTTCTGCAAGCTACCAAAATCTATCACCCAAATCCAAAATATTGAGGTAGCTGATGACCTTAGAAATGAAGAAAACTATGCTCTTGATCTTATTGCTGATAATCCTTCGCTGACCGGTGTTAAAGAAGAGTGCGTGTGGAACAGAATTCCCACCTTTCATGCAGTTACCAATTTGTGCGTGGATATAATACATGATCTCTTTGAGGGTGTTTGTCCTTATGACATGGCATTGATACTTCGATCTTTAATAATAGATTCAAAACTTTTCACTGTTACTGCTCTGAATTTCAGAATACAGTTTTTCAACTATGGTCCAAAAGAGTGTAACAATAAACCACCCCAGATAACTTTGGATCGCATAGTCAACGGGAGATTGAAAATGTCAGCGTTCGAGATGCTTTGTTTTGTAAGATACAGCGGTCTTATATTTGGAGATCTGGTACCAAGAGATAATAAATTCTGGCAATTGTATATGAATCTAAGGCCCGGTATTACGATCGAGGATTAAACATGAGTTATCTAGTTTGTTTCGAGGTTATCTGTTTCGCCGTATTACGATCGAGATTATCTTAGAATTCTTGAGATCAAGTTAATATTACTGTGGCAACCATAACTACTGCTTTTGATGCGAATTAAAGATAACTCAGAAGTAACTCACCAATTTCACAGAAAATTAAATGGCCGCCGAAAATATTTCACCTGCTTGATTAAATCTCTTTCACAGATTAATCTTATTTCAAACGTGAAAATGTGGAATATGGTATCCATACTCACATTAATAACACCCACAATTGTTTAGCTATCAACCACAATGTCATTATTTCGTATGTAACATTGGTTTCATTGCTTCTAACCTCAAAATTATACACTAGGTCCTAGGCCTGGCCGAGCTTAATGCTCATCAAAATCTAGGTTTACTGTTATAATTATATTCAGGGCCTACGTCCTGGTTCTAATGTATTATTTAAATAAGATGTACCTATAGATTAACCGCGCGATACAATAGGTCTTGGGCAAGGACTTCTCATGTCTAGGCAATTCTGTTAGTTTGGTCTGTACTAGACCCTAGTCAATACCTAGGCCTAGGCGTACCTTCATTTCAAAAGTTTTCTCCTAATCAATAAACAAATACAAATAATCTGTGTCCTAGGACCAAGTATGGAATAAAGTTCCACATTCTTCATTCTATTTCCTGGACCTGTATGTCTAGGCCTAGCCTAGATGCCTAGGTATATACTGGTATGGCCTAGGTAGGTCATAAAACTAAACTCAGTGCTAGGGCCTACTTGGTTCATCAACTTTGTAAGACACCCTTGACCTAGGGCATCGAGTGTAGTGTAATACCATTGAGTATAAATGTTGATACTATAAACTTGTGGGAATTATGAATTGGTGAGAGGTTATAGTTAGGTTGCCTGCAGGGCCGGCTCGTGATGTTTTTGTGCCCTGGGTAGGGCGGATCCAGGTCACATTCATGACAGGGGGGAGAGGGGGAAGGGGCGATTTCAGTTTGGAAAAAAGTACTATAAGAACAGCTGTGTGCAACGACCCGTTATCGCGTAGCCGGCGACCATCGAGGGTTGTACACACAAAAAGTTGATCTGGTGTCTGTTACCAGAATCACTTGGTTAAAGTATTTGGTAATTTTTCCTGGTTGTTGAAACCAGAATTTAGTATTCTTTACCCACATTACTGTTATAACGGTTAAGCAGAACCAGACCTTAATTGGTTCAGGAAACTATACCATTTGGTAATGTGTTATTTGTGTGCGAAGACCAGAGATTTGTGCAGTGGACCTAAGAAGTATTGTTTCACTAAAGCGAATCATAATATTTGGTTGACACGAACCTAAAACTCCGTGCAAAACTAGATAAGTGAGTTACCTTTTTATGCACACTGTCCATAACAGTATAAGTCAAATGTTTCTTTCATGGCTGTGCACAAAGATAGTGGTCTAGTTGGCTGTGCATGCTGCCCATCTGGTGCTGGTAGCACGGGACGCTAGGCCCTAGGAGGATTCAACTATATTTTCAACTAGATTATACTAGATTCAACTAGATTATAGAGGCACTTATATAAGTACGCATACATTGATTTAGCTTTTACTATGTCTGTATTACTGTTTTGTCAATGAAATGCATTCATTTGTATTGGTAGCTTATCTGACCTTCAAGTTACAGGCCTACAAATTAAAAAAATAATTGGATTTATTTATAATATTTTGTGCTTTGTTAGTGAATTAAAATTATAGATTATACAAAACTAGCTTGACTTTCGACTAAACGAAACTTATAAGAATAAAACAAGTGAGAAATGTATGAATGTATTCCTATTTCATCACCATTCAAGCTGCAACATTTGCTCCTATCACCTTTACAGAATATATTGCATACCGGTAGTTTGAAGTTTATTCAGTTCAAATCTAGTGGTCTGAACAATTGAACATATACCACTTATATTTTACTGAATATCTCACTTGAAAGGCAGTAGTCTAAGGTATCAAATAATTACTTTTTAAAGTAGTAATAAATAATATAAACGTATGAAGTTACTAGGTCTACTGGGTTATGCTATACATTGACACAGTTTCTTGCCAGCATCAAGATGGCTGCCCAGGGAGAAAAGTGGTGGGAGGTGGCTTCAACTAGTAACGTGCGCGCTCGCATGCCATATCCACTCCAGATGAAATATAGTTAAATCCTCCTAGGCTAGGCCCTTGACCTTTCATAATTTACGCTATGCATAGGCCTAGCGCCTAGCTTATACTTCACAATGAATAAAAATTCTAGATCATTTATGATTTTGGAGCGAGTTGGAAAAGTGAATAGCAGAACGAAAGCAGACAAATTATCTGCCACATGCCATCACAGGCTTTCCAAAGAGAATGGTATATAATGTAATGCTTTAGACAAGCAAAATATAGGCCTATAACCTCACTTTTCTTCCAACAGACATTCAGTTAAGCTCACTGTTGGACGTGGCTGTATTTTCAATTATTTCAATTTAATTGTTGCCTATGACCTAGTGTTGCACTATCGGCAAGATCAGGGTCTATTGTTAATTGCTGTATTTAGAAAGTTGTGTCAACCGTTAACTTGAGTTATATGCTGGGCTTTTTGCTAGATTGGGTTAGTGGAGATGGCTTATCACAAGAATTAAAGTATTAGAGCCTTGAGCATTTAACTGGCACATGTAGCTGAGTGGTTAAAACACCTGCTTCATGTGACCCGGGAGGCAGTAGGCATATCGACGGTTCGATCCCCGCTAAGCGGGTTTTACATGACGCGGATTGTGTGCGGATTCTTGTCCGCGAAAGTTTGCGGATCAGCTATATTGGAATATTGGCCAGTCAGCGTCATGTAAAGCCCGCTTGATAGGCCAATATTCCAATATGGCCGATCCGCAAACCTTCGTGGACAGGAATCCGCGCACATTCCACGTCATGTAAAGCCCGCTCTACCGTTCGTCTTTACAGGTTTTTTTTGTGGTTTCCCTCTGTAGTCTAGGCTAATGCCGGGATGGTTCCCACAATATAGGCCATGACCGCTTCCTTCCCACTATCCTTCCCGTTACCCATAAAACCTTCACCTAGCATCATCCCATCATATCATTAATCATTCATCCGACGCCAATAGATCTTAGTCATCATTACAGTGCGTTGTTTTGACCCAAAAAAAAAAAAAATGAAACATTGAGCATTTAAATTTACTGTGGGTTATTAACATTTTCAGTCACAACTTCAACAAGAATACCTCCCAGCAACGAGGGTGGATTCATACCCACAAACTTTGAGACCCCAGTTTACGAAACACGATCAATGTGTGTTGGCTATCAATCACATAGGCATAACATCTCGTGGAATACTTACAAACAATTTTACAAAGTGCAAGAGTCTATCACCAGCACTAGTCAAACAGTTCAACAGTCATCATTTTCAAGTTTGACACGTGACAGTCATCTACCTTCTCGACATTCGCACAAAGGAACAACTTTATCAAATGAACTCATTTCCTTGACTGATTCAAACCGGCCTGGGCCATCTCCTCCTGTATCAAATACTGTAATAGTTGCATCAAAGGGAACTCTTAATTGTTCATGTGAATCTCGAATTTCTAATGAGTTAGTTGTAGGCCTAAATCTACCTACGAAAGATACTCGTAAGCTACGTAAACATCGCAAGGTAGCTAGAAACACTGGACAGCACTATGAAACAAGTTCTGGAAAGAAAATTGGGAATAAAATCTGTATGCCACTACAACTGTGTAGAATGAAATGTAGAGAAAAAATAAACTTCCATCAGCAAACAGTAATTTTTAATAAATATTGGTCGTTTGGTAATTATAGCGAACGAGCTTCGTATGTAGCTGATTGCATGTACATTAAGAACAAACAATCAACAAAAATTCTTGAAGGTATTCCCGATGAGAAACGTAGATTTAGACATATTACTGTCAATTATCACTTACAAATTTGTGGTGCCAGTAATTCAATTATACTATGTAAAGTTTGTTTCATGAAGTGTTTAGGTGAAACTAAAGGATTCATGGACAGTGTTTTATCAAAGAAGAAATCATTAACAAGCATGACAAATTTAGAGGTAGACTGTCAATTTAATGATAATAGAGGAAAGTGCTGTGTCTCTAAATCTAGAACAAATAGTGAAGTCTGCAATAGTGACCACTGACCTACTCGGATGGAGATCTGCTGGAAGTTCAAAATTAGGCGCAGGAAGTGGATTGTGTAACAATGAAGTGAACAATGTAATTAAAATTGTAAGAAATATACTGGTCTGACCATTTTGTAAACAATAAAAAATGTTGGTTCGATTATCAATGCGACAAAATAAAAAGCGATTTTTGTCAAACATCCTCAACCTTGATCGATAGCTCTTAAAACTGTTGTCATTGTACGTACACTTTGCAGCAGAAAAACTGTGAGAAATCAACTTCAGACTCATTTTTAGATTCCAGTGATAGGCTGTTAAGGGTTAATTATAGAATAGAAATATCATTATTATTCATGAAAGCATATTACAGTCAAAAGGGTGAGGTTCAGTCAACTGACTGCTCTTCCACCTAACCTTAACATAAAGATAAAATATCACATACTAACTTGAAAATAATATCATTGAGAATTTAAATAAAGTAAAAATAGAGAGAAATGCAATGGGTAAACTCAAGTGGACCTATAGGAGAATTATGTTGGACTCGATCTATGTAGGGCTAAAATAAAATACTGTAACGAAAAACAAAACTACAACAACGCATTTGAACAAAAACAATGAAAGTAATGTAGAGAAATGATATCGGAGATTATAATGGTACATAACTCGGTATACGACACTCAAAAGAGGCATGGATTTTAAAAGAAATTCCCAATTTTTGTGCTGTTAACATCTGCTGTGCATGAATTCTATAGTGTGTTTGCAGATGAAAATAAAAACATTAGGCCTACATAGTTTATATTGTCACCCCACCCCCTTATTCAAAAAATGTTGAAAAGGTTATATCTGATGAAAAAAAATTAAGAGAAACTGTGTGTTGTATGTAAATAATACAATCCATTTATTTCCCAACTATTGTATTTCTTTGTCTATCTGAGGATTTCTTATTGAATACATATTGTTTGCTTAACAACCTCACCAACAGCTCTGTCACGATTTAACACCTATTTCATCATAATATAAGGAGGTGCTCCAACTGCCATACTAATAACATAGACGGTATTTGTGGCGTCTTGCGGTCAGTTCAGAACCAAAGGTCCCGATTGCCTGTCGCGATTTAGTGGATTTCCTCGTGAGCTAGATGTAGATATAAGAGTGGCTACGGTATCGGTGACATTGTTGAACCTATAAAATGTATAATTTCCGTAAAAAACAAATGCAACTGCTAATATTATAATTTTACTGAGCCGTATGTAGCATTGTTGAGTATAGTTGTTTTATATAGTTCGATTCAAAAGCGACAGTTGCGCTACAGGTAATCGGGAACTGACCCTGCTGAACTATTTCATTTCGAGACCCGTGTTGGGTCACCATCTTTATAATTTGATAAAATAGGTTGGTATCACTACATCGTGGCTAGGTGATTTACGATTCATAAGTTAATGAATGAAAGACTTCATATATTTACAAAACACGATAACAAGCTGTAATATCTATGGTAATAAACAGGATTTGAATGTTAAAGCCTGGCCCGCTATAACTAGAAGCAGCAGCGCTACCTCTAAACCAAAGAAGGCGGTGAGCATTTTCAGTAGGACCCAACAAAAACTATCTGTTTTTATCCATTTATTAGTTTCAACTTCTGTGGAAACAAATCGTTTGTAACAATCCCATATTTTCTATCTATTTCTTTTACATTAAATTCTTGCCAAATTCCATTCCATGTATTTTCCAAATATCGTATCTTTCGTCTATCCAAAGTGTTAGAGAGCCTGGATATTCTTTGGTCTAGCGTACGTGAGGATTTTCGACCTACCCAGTAGGACCCGCCGCGGCTGTGTGACGTGTGTTAGGTCATGGTTTGGCTAACGGTTGAGGTAGGTCTATTATTATGTTCTATTGTCATCAGTTTCTTTTGATAATAGTATTTCGCCATTGATTATATATATCCTAGTCTGCATAATGAGTGACTATGTTCAGGACACATTGACCAAATGGGGAATGTCCAAGTATATCCAAACATTTGCAGGTATGCTATAAAGTAACCTTCTTTATTACTAGCCTAGGGCCTAGGCCTAGCTTCCGACTAGACCAAAAATCATGGCTGGATTGACTTGGTAGGCCTAGGCCTAATTAGGTTTAACTAAATCATAGAATAAGAATGTAGGGAAGAACTGTAATTGTAATCTCTGTGTTGAATTAGCTGCGGCATATTTTAGACATAGGCCTATTTGGAGGTAGTTCTGCATCTAATCGCAGTACCTAGGCCTACCGCTAGTAGTCAAGACATCTGATTGGTTTAGTTTGAGACCTTTACGTTATAACTCCAATCGGATGTCTCCGCACTAGCGCTTGCAGAAATTGGATGCGGAACTATAGCTAATCCGAAGACGCTGTTAGTCTTTTACGCGAAGCGGTAGTGCCATAAGGATCAAAGTTCTTCCCTACCTTCTTACTCAACATGGTTAAATGCTCTAAACAAGTGTCCGCTTAGATGTGAGAAATGAACGACAACAAACACCAGAATATGGCTATTGGCTATAAAGTAAACCACTCTGTTTTAGATGAAGAAATCGACGAGGTTGCTTTTCTGAATCTCCCTAAAGAGTTGCTGCAGAAACTGATACCAAAGATTGGGCCTCAAGTTAACTTCATTTTAAAAGTTCAAGAATTGAAAGCTAATATGCCTGACATAATGAACGTTCCTAATAGGCCTAATTCATCGTTAGGGCTAGAAGAAGCCCCAAGGATCACTAATAACTTCGAGTATCAGTGCTTGACTATTGACGTGGACAGGGAGACACAAGAGCTAAGCCAACATGATCCTCTGTTGCTGGTAGGCCCTGTGATGAACTTGACCATCAGTTTCATTGTATCAAAATAGTGTGACGTAAAAAAATCAATAATTAAGATTTTTGTTGATCAACTGAGTAAGAAAATAATTGTTTTTAGACTGATTGCTCTGGGATGAGTATTCTTCTTGATGAAGATTTAAGCGTCATCAACACAGACCCGGTAGCTTCACCAAATGCCCAGGCATTGACTCAGATCACGTCAGTGACAACCAGTGTTGCCAGATTGACCAACTTGAAAAACCCTCACTCAGCATCAAAAAATCCCTTTTTTATGCTAAAAATCCCTGCAAAAATCCCTGAACACTTGGAAATTATCCCTGCCTACTTAAATTATTATGAACGAAAGTTTGCAACTTATATTAGATATAGGCTTATATATACAATTAGAAATACATTATATGGGAAAACTACTTTCATTGCAAATTTTAGGAACACAGATTTCTTATGAATAAATATGTTTATTTCAATATTAAACAATAAAATACTTTTGAAATAAGGCGTGACAGAATCACTAGGAACAATAAAGTCAAACCAGTCTTAATTACTAATCTCCCTCACAATCACAAATAACGATGATAAACAGCTTCAAAAAACATAGTAGTTGACTAGTTGGATAAACTTATAACTTGAATAGTAATTATCCTAGTCAGAATTGACAAGGAACAAAGTTCAATGGTATATCCACTTGAACACAACATGTACTTGTAGATCAGTAAACTTGGATTATTAATAGGAAAATATTTATTCTTTGGTATGGCAAATGACTATCGTCGACTATAATCCATGTTCAATCTCACTTGCATCAACACTTTCTTCGGCACAGTATAAGTTAGCAGAAGTATGAAGCCCAAGGTGGATGTTGTTAACTTTAAATGAGCAGCAGTTTACATTCTTCGCCTGAAACTTTGACCGTACGACGGTCATGGCATTTAAAGTTGATTCTCCAAGGCGGTTCCTTTTTCGGGTCTTAATATCATTAACCATAGAGAATATTCTCTCCGCTTCTGCGTTAGAGTGTGGAAGTGATAACACCAACTTCGCTAGCTTACTCACATTACTGAATGACAACTCTCCGCCAAAAGATTTTGCACCGGCCAAGCTTTCCCACATCTCGTCTATGGGTAACGAGGACAACCTTTTCTTTTCCTCGTCAGAGAATGCAAATGGTAGGTTACGCCATTCGAGAGCTACCAAAGTCTTGTCAATTCCACTACCACTGAACTGAAAAGTCAACAGAGGGAGATTGAGATGACTTTCTCTCTCTGAAGATAAAGCAATGGAAGGTTGAATAAAAGACATCTCGTCCATCAACTTGTTGTTGAGTGGAAGTCGCTTAGCCATCTCGCCCGCTGCTTCAGCATAAAACTCGAGGACTTTAAGGCGCAGACTAGTTACAACTTCACTTGGAAACGTAGTAACCAGTATTTCACATTCTGGACCAAGATAAACATGTTCTATTTCCAGGTAATGGATAGGCTTAAAATCAAGCACCACTGCACCCCTCAAAAATTCAGGCTTCACAAAGTTTTGGCAAACTTGCCGATAGAGCTGTTTCGACTTTTGTGATAAAGAATGTATAAGTATTTCACGTGACTGGAACAATGCATTAAACGAGTTGAAGTAGTTCAATGCGTACTTCAAAAATAAAAAGTACGCTTTAACGCACAAGTCGTTAAGAGATTCAAGGATCTTGACAGCGGTCTCAAGTCTGTCCTCGACGGCAGCAACAATAAAATATTGTTTGAGAGCTTCCCAGTTGGACAGAATACGTTCCACACATTGATGCATGCACAACCAACGAGTAACTGACAGCTTCAGAATTTTTGTTTGAGCAATAGCCATAAATGCTTGAATCTCCGTAAGCTGGTCACAACGCTTGGAGCTGCCAGAAACATATCCATAAATTTGTCGCATCAGCTCTTCTGGGCGACGTGGCAACTTTTTACAAGCATGTGAGGCTACCAAAGCAGCCGAGTGGCATATGCATTTAATTAGAATCAATGATGGAACCTCAGCTCTCAACCTGCTGTAGAACGAATTGAATTCTCCGACCATCACATTACAGCCATCCGAGGCTAAGCCCACAATATTACTCAAAGGAATTTGTTTCGAGTTCAAACATGCTTTAAAACATTCATACAGATGTTCAGCACTTCCATTCCTGGCATCAAGATGAACAAGTTCCAAAAGTTCGGTGCGAACTTTACCATCCACTGAAGAAAGATACCTCACGAGCACGCACAGATTTTTGTAGGTGGCAATGTCCGTACTCTCATCGACTAAGATGGAGAACTTAACCTACAAAACAAGAGTAAACCAATTAGTTTATTAGTGTAGGCCATACGCATTGATATTGTCATAGATTGAATTATCATCCTAATGAACGGATCTGCGTCCTGTACATTACCTGTTTCAACATTTCAATCGTCTCGTCAGTTTCAACTTTCGCCACAATATTCTGGATTATTTGAGTGCACTTGGTACGACCCAAACTCATTCTTTGGCAAGTTTGTGAATCGGGAAAAATTTCTTTCAAGACAGGAATCATATGGTCAACTACCATCAAAGCCATGTTATGTTCGGCAAACATTGCTGCTATTTTTATTTCAGCTACCTTCGTTCTTTGAACCAAATTTTGTATCCTTTTTTCTTCCCCGTCATCTTTTAACACAGTGGTAATCTTAGGTATATTTTGCAAGGATTTTACATTGTTCCGGTGCTTTGTAGTTTCTCCATGTTTCTTTAATTCCGATAACCCACAGGTTAAATGACAATTGCATGCAATACATTTGCATTTGGTATCGTCACCAAGCACTGGTTTCAGCCATCCTGCAAATTCAGGTAGATTCAACCAAGTGCGTTTAAATTTCTTTATATTAAGCCTTTTTTTCTTTTCTGCACCACTCTTTGTTCGAGGAGGAGTCGAGTTCCCATCTTCCTCTTGACCTTCCTCTTCTTGGTTCATAGTCGGTGACGGAAACAAATACGAGACAAAACAAACATCAGAAACGTAATGTAGGCCCACCTACACCGTGGCTACACATGTGAAATGTGAATCAACCTAACCTTACCGACCGGTAGTGCGGTGTGCGACTGTGCGAGTGCGAGTGCGAGTCTCTACTCTCTAGACTTGTTTTCGTACTTTTGCGATTCGATTCACGCCGTCATGCGGTTGGCGGCAAGCGGTTTTAAAGCTTTGTAATCACTAGAAACAATTACAAACACACAGTATGGGTTCAGTAGGCCTAGTTCGCAATGAAAGGTCATATGAATTCCATCGAACCTATATGTTGCATTTTTTGTTATAAGTTACTAAAATTTAACAAATATTCTAAAACATCCGCATTAATTATGTTGAAAGTAGAAAATCCCTGCAACCTACTGATTTTTTATCAAAAATCCCTTTGTCCCTTTTACCTCTGAAAATCCCTGTAAACAGGGATTTTCCCCCGCATCTGGCAACACTGGTGACAACACCGCCAGTCAGATTAGGCCTACAATTTGCAACCTCATCACCCGGTCCAAGCAATAAGAAGCGGACTAGTGAGTGCCTAGTGACTAATCAGCTTATAAGTACTGGTCTAGGTCTAGGTCAATTTAATACAAGAATTAATACAGTATTATCTAATCTTGGGAGCATTCATTTAGCTGACAGGTTGTTCATTAAACTAGGTAAGATGGTATGAGAAGTGTTTTTTTAAATCAGATACCGTAGGTGGTATTGTCTGCTAACTCATTAAACTGAAAACTTGTTAATGTACATAACTTGAAAAAAAATCTATTAGATGAAGGCCTTCATATTTTTCTGCTTGGTTTTCTTCTAGGCCCCTAGATCTTTTACCCAATATAAATTAAATCTTTGCTTGAATTGTACCAGTACTGTAATCCAATGATACTTAAAACTTGAATTCAATTTCATTTTAACAGGAATTGGGAACATCTTTCTGCAATAGCATCAAAGGGAAACAAATATGTGCTGTCTATAATGCAAACCGCATCTTGGGTAATATAGAAAGGAATCTTTTAGCTGCATACTTGATAGACGAACGATTGGACTCATCGTTGTTGTGTGCAAGTAATTTAATGACCGTTTGGGGGCAGCACTTTACAATGAGGCAGTGCTGCCAATACCAACATGATAATAATTAATACAATCATAACATCTCCCTTTATCAAATACAAAGAATACACAAATACAGAAAATAGTACACACATTATCTCATTATTTACAATACATAATCCGACATCCACCTCGGCTTTCTCATCACTCTTCCCGATGATCTATCCCCATTACTGTTGGGATTACCAACCAAAGGTGCATCATTTGGAAACCCATCCAGCATTGGCTCCATTCTGTCAGGTTCACTTAAACTTACATTCTGTCTACCAATTGGTTCCCACTCTTTCTTATTAACTCCAACAGCTTGTTTAATCAAAGCTTTTCTGTTTCTACGATATGTGCTACCATCGGGTGTAATTATATCGTATGACCTTGGACTATTACTTTCCCTTATTACTGTAGCAGGTACCCACACATTATCTCTCTTTACCCTTACCAAATTACCAGGTTCCAATTGTTCCAAATCTTGAGCATTCTTGGCATAATGCTCCTTTGCGTCTGCATTTTTTTCCAACAGTTTATCTCTTACATCTACTTCTAACTTAGGCTTAAGTAATTCTGATTTAACTGGTAGCCTGGTTTTCAGTCTACGGCTCATAAGTCTCTGTGCTGGTGATCCTAGCAAACCTGCAGGTGTATTCCTATAAGTTAATAATCCCAGATGTGGATCACTGTTATCATTCTGCGACTTTTTAAGAATTTTCTTTACAATTTGGACTGCCCTCTCAGATAATCCATTTCCTTGAGGGTAATATGGAGAACTGGTTTTATGGTCAAAGCCCCAACTTTTAGCAAACTGTTTAAACTCTGCCCCTGCATACTGCGGACCATTATCTGTTATTACTACACTAGGGATCCCATGTCTTGAGAATATTGACTTTACACTGTCAATTACAGTTGAACTTTTCGTGTCTGGTAGCATATCTATTTCTATGTATTTCGATAAATAATCTACCACTAATACATACTTCTTAGTTCTGAATTGAAACAGATCCGAGCCTACTTTTTCCCATGGATATTCCGGAACTTCGTGTGAAATCAATGGTTGTTTCACATTGTTGTTTCTGAACTTTTGACAAGTTGAACAATTACCGACTAAGTTTTCTATGTCACGTGTCATGTTAGGCCAAAAAAGGACCTCACGTGCTCTCTTTGCTTCGTTCAATACCAAAGTGACCGTCATGAATTTTTTCTAACATCTCTTTACGCATTGACATTGGTACAACTATACAATTTTGTTTAAACATTAATCCTTGCTCTTCAAAGATACTTTCTCTGTAATTCCAAAATGGTTTCAAACATTCTTCCACTTGAGATTTAGCACTAGGCCAACCTTCGTAATACACTGTCTTTAGTTTCGACAGTACAACATCATTTTTACTTTCAACCTTGAATTCTTGTAACTTTTTACTTGTTACTGATATACTACTAAAAAGCATATTTACCTGATACTCGACATCAACCTCTAGGTTCCTATCGCCATCAGTTTCATTCAAATACGCTCTGGACAAAGTGTCCGCTACATACATTTCTTTCCCAGGTTTGTACCTAACTATCAGATCATACTTCTGAATACGAAGCATCATACGCTGTAAGCGCATTGGAACCTCAGATAGTGGTTTCTTAAACAATGCTTCCAAAGGTTTATGGTCTGTCTCGACAAATGTAGTTTTATTAAAAATGAACTCGTGGAACCTCTCACAACCAAATACAATTGCATTGAGTTCCTTTTCTATTTGTGCATAACGTTTCTGTGTGTCAGTCAACGCTTTTGATGCGTACGCAACTGGACCATTATCTTGCATAATAACTGCTCCTACCCCACTCTGTGATGAGTCCACAGATAAGGTAAGGTCTTTACTAACATCAAAATACTTGAGAACTGGAGCTTTAACTACAAGGTCTTTGACCTTTCTGTAAATCTCCTCATAAGTTGCATTCCATTCCCATTCAATATCTTTTCTTGTTAACTGACGCAACGGCGCTATAATATTGGAATAACCTTCCACAAACTTTGCTAGGTAGTTAATCATTCCTATAAATCTTTCTAAGTCCTGTTTGCACTTAGGACTAGGCATTTCAGTGACAGCCTTAACTTTCTCATCATCAATTTTCAATCCATCCTTGGAAATAATATGTCCCAGGTATGTTACACTGTCTAGGCCTATCCTACATTTAGTCTTGTTTAGCTTAAGTCCTTTTTCTCGTATCCGCTCTAGTACTAGTCTTAGTCTTTCGTCATGCTGTTGTTTATTTTTACCCCAAACCAGGATATCATCAATGTATGTTTCAACACCATCAATTCCTTCTAATGCTTCCCGTATTGCCCTGTGAAATACTTCTGGTGCACAGTTTATACCATAAGGGAGTCTCTTGAAAGCAAATCGTCCATTAGGTGTGTTAAATGTACAAAGCCTACTGCTAGCCTTGTCTAACTTAATCATCCAAAATCCTGAATTTGCATCTAAGACTGAAAAATAATTAGCTCCATTTAACTTAGTTGAAATCTCTTCTACGGTTGACAGTTTGTAGTGCGACCTTTTAATTACCTTATTCAAGTCTCGTGGATCAAGACAAATTCTCAATGATGAATCTTTCTTTCCTACTATTACAATGGGATTCACCCACTCTGTTGGTTCAGTCACTTTTTCAATGACATCTAGTTCTTCCATTCTTTCTAACTCTTTAACAAGTTTCTCACGTAACATGACGGGGACTTTCCTTGGAGCATGCACAACAGGTTCACTATTATCTTTCAATGTAATGTGAAACTCGCCTGCTAAGCAACCTAAGCCTTCAAATACATCCTCAAATTCGGTTAATATTTGTCTACTTGGAGTATCATCTTTAGCTTTTAGGCCTACTACATTCACTGTCTTTGGATTGACTAAGCCAAAGTCAATACTTGCTTGTAATCCCAATACTGATGCTAAGTTTGGCATTTCAACTACTACAAAGATCAAGTCATGCGTTTGATCTTTAAATTTACACTTCAATTTACATTCACCAACTACATCCACTTTTGCACCTGTGTATGTAGTGAGAATTACATTTCTCGTAGTCAAATCACTTCTACACAAACCTAATTTGCTAAATACACTCATAGGTAAAACATTTCCTTGAGCACATGTGTCTACTTTTAGTGAGACTTTCTTGCCATTAATTACTACCTCCTCATGCCATTCCTTTAGGCCTACAGGGCTAGCCTTAACTGTATCAACTTTAACTGATAAATTTGAAATAGCTAAATATTCAACACACATTTCAGTACACTCATCATTCTCATTAACTTCGTGAAGCTTAACTCTCGCAGCTGTCTTAACCAATTGATAAAATACTTGATAAAATATCAATGAAATATGAATGAGTACAGGCCTAATGTGAAAAAAAGTTCCAATTAGATCAATTTTGCTTTGTTACCTGTGGACCGCAAATTGCTAAAAATCGGATTTTTATATATAACAGAATTGAGCCTTCACGTGCAGCTTACTCATACAATAAGTAGGCCTACTGGTAGGCTTACTATAACTTAGAACTGCATAGTTTTTTGTATCAATTGGTTAAGTAAATTTCGTGAAACTTTCTATATGAATGATGAAAATAACTATTAGAATAACATAGGCAGAAAAGGGAAAATAATTTTTTCTCAGAAGATGTGATTACATTTTTGTATAGTTCAAAAAACAGTAATGGATTTTTTTTTAATGTGGCTTCTAGCCGATTGAGAAAAACAATGATAGCTCCAGGAATAATAATCTACTATTTTTTCACTTACTTGCCCAACAAATTACTTTCAAGATGTGAAAAATTATAAGCATTCAAGATTCACTTTTTGATACGTTTTTTTTTTCAATACAACTATACCACTATTGAGGCAGACCCAACTGTCTCAAAACTTTTTCTCAGCATTGACCATCTGCCAACTTGACCAACTAACTGTAGGCCTATAGTTTTTGGTTACAATTGGTCGAGTAAATTTTGAGAAATTGTTAGCTGAAATGTTGAGAACGACCTTTGAAATAACATTGTCAAAAAAAGAATAAATTTGTTTTGGCTGAGAATTTTCCAATTTTCTTTTTGTACCGTGTAGTTGTTTCACGATGTAGTGATACCAACCTATTTTAACATAATAGAAGGAAGGTGACCCAACTCGGGTCTTGAAAGTGAAATAATTCCGGGGCCAGAATCTGAGTCAATCGTCCCCGTTGCCTGTAGCGCATCCATCACTTTTTTATCGAACTATCTAGAACAACAATGCTCAACAATGCTACACACGGCCCAGTAGATGACGAGAATGATAGATTTTGTTAGTTAAACAATGTCACCGGTACCGTAGCCACTTTAATTTGCATCTAGTTCACAAGGGATACGCTAAATCGCGGCAGGCATTGGGGACGATTGGCTCTAAAACGACTGCAAGAAACCACAAATGCCTTCCATGTTATCAGTATGGGAGTTGGGTCACCTTCCTTATATTATGTTAAAATAGGTTGGTATCACTACATCGTGGTTGTTTGGTCAAAATTGACAGACTATAGGCCTAATGCTTTGTAGCCTACCAACCGGGTTAGCCGCTCACGAGATTTGAAAAAAATAATTGCTTTTTGAAAAAAAAATTAAAAGTTCATAAAAAAGCCTTCTAGATTAACTAAGAATAAACTTAGAAGACACAACGGTCACTTTGAGCTTTATACATTCAACTTATTGTCTTATTGATGACCGTGTAAAGATACATTTTTGTAATCGAATATATAATCTAGTAAAAACCTGCTATATGTTTTCTCGCTTTCCCGCTCATGCATCAATGTGATGAAAGTACCATAGCAATTTCCTAGTTCTGTTGTACTCACAAATGTGTATGGTACTACCGTACTTTCGTCTTTCATTGTGTTTTGTTTTGCATCTAATCACCGGACGATAGTGGACGATGGCGCTATCTCTTTTCTTAATTCTTTTTTTGTAAGGGTTTAACGACACATTTTATGATGCCTCTATTAGTAGTTTAATCTTATGGCTCGGTGAATGATAAATGAGATGAGGTATTGTTTAAGAATTTGGGATAGTCGGTTGAAGGAAGTGGTTCTGGCCTATGTAATGGGAACCATTCCGATATTCATCCAAGCTAACCCTCACCTCCCAGATCAGAAGGCCAGTAGACTAACCACTGCGCTACCATTGCCGGTCGCTATCTCTTATTATTATGTGAGGCAAATATAGATAGACATACTCATTCCCAATAAATTTCTATGAAAGAGCAATCGGGGTCTCATCTTGTTTTTATCAAAAAGCAATTTGTGGATGATATTAACATACATAATACATTTAAAATGTATTCGAGAGAGCAATTTCCATGCTCTGTTTGTTCATCTATCAACACAACTAAGAGTGTATCATTTTCCTGTTTTGAACATTCTTCTTCATTTGAAGTGAATATAGTATTTAGCCTAGGCCTACTAACTACTCATCTAGGATGTGAAAGATTATGTGTGATTATAATATAGGCCCAAGTGAAGATTATTGAGCAAACGTTTCGATTGATTTTTGTGGCGTTAGTTTTGTGTGTGTGTGTGTGTGTGTCTATTGACAAAGTAGAGGTTAGACCGTTTGTATGATCGACCTGAAATTTTAAACGCTTATTAACGTACATCTTCAAGTTACTGTAATATTATTGAGCAAATTCCCCAGATTGGTTGAATTTTGTATTCTTAAGCGTACACTTTGTAATCGATTGAGATGAAATGCTTGATTCTCAGTTTGTTTGCCGCCCATACATTCATGCTTGAATCACAATATTATGGAATTATGAAGCGTAAATCGTAAACTTGAGATTAGGTGGGTCAACTCGTAGCTTTTAACACAGGCCAATCGTGTCATTGAACTTGTCATTAAAACTCTGATTAGGCTCCAAGTTCAACACCGAATGTTGAGAATCAAAGCCACGTACACCTACTATAATAATACTTCATAATTTATACCGCTTGGAGGGACTATAGTTGTTTGAGTCAGCCACAACCAAAAGTGTAATTTTCTAGTGAGATTGACCCACTTTCTCTATACAGCCCTATACCTAATCATTTAGTGTTCGTATCCTTGCATCGTACTTTCAAGCCAAATTGTCTGTAATGCATACTACCCTCGAGCAAATGCATAACCATAAAAGTGAAGAATAAAGCATAAAAATGCTAATGCATAACCAACAACGCGGAATCAAGAGCGTTTTCCTAGTGAATATTTATTAAATGATGATTTTAATGTGCATTGACCACTATGGGTTCAGGCATTATTTGATTTATCTCTTATACTAGGAAAACACTATATGTACGCGTTGGTAGACAAGCAAGTTGGAATAAGTGATAAAAAGTGTGAAAACGGTAACTTTATTAATACTTTTCGAAAAAATTGCTGACCCCCAAATATCGTAAATTTTCCAAATTATAGACAATTATTTCGTTTCAAAAATCCAGTAAACATTTTGTGTTTTCTGAACGAGAGAGAAATATGATTTTTCCCTGATAGGCCTATGTTATTATTATGTTTTTTTTTTCAAAAATTGAAAATCTCATTGTTATTCTTTCTTATTTTTCAGAAATATACCGGCTGTGGCTGCGCGAGGCTGGAGAGACGGATTCGATTCCAAAAAAACTTCTAAAATTCAATGCCCATTTGGCCTCAGCGATAGCCGATTTGAGGCCAAAAGCACAGAAGCGTCTTCCTCTGTAAATATTCAAGACATATCAGATAGTTATAGTGAATTAGATATAGTTATAGATATAGTTTGATTAGATTGAATAAACTGTGATTGCCACACTCACAACTATAAAGCCTGAATCACACACTTCAACTTATTCTTCAATTGTAATAACTCGACTCATGAGTTCATGAAGTTGAACCGTCTAAATGGTAGAATTGAAGAAAAACGGTTTCCTCAATAACACGAAACACAAGTTTAGCTCAACTTTCATGGTATAGTATAGACTATAGAGCATGTTCTATTTTCCTTCATGACCCTACATGACATGAAGGAAACGAACCAATCAGGAGCCGATCCATTAAGGCAGCGAAATTCGGTGCCGCCATTTTATCTCGTCACTTCAAAATTTCCAATTAACAATTTGCACTGATTTTGTGGTTGAATTTGAGATGGAGAGATATTTTTAGCTACCAAAAACTATCAATTAAATTTTAAAATACTGAAATAATTAATTCACAAGCTTTTATAAAAAAATACTCTTTCGTTCTTGTTGGATAAGCAAAACCAGTCAATTTCGCGCAATTCTCATCTGTCAGAATGGTCGAGCGGATAGAGGGCTAATCTGATAATGCGAACGTCCGGATATCAAATCTTGTAGGGGAACTTATATCTTGTTTATATCAAGCGCATACAAATGCAAATTAAAATGATATACAAATTTAATTATTTGAATACCGTTTTCATACGGAAATACCGTAATACGTCACTTTGGAGACGCGAGTGGGTAGGCCTGAAGGCATTTGACATCTTTCAACTAATTGAGTAGTGTAAAGGGTATTTTCAAGATTACTTTCATGAATTCATGGATTCATGAGTTGAGTTAATACAATTGAAGAATAAGTTGAAGTGTGTAATCCAGGCTTAAGGCTCTAAGACTATGATCTACTATAATCGTATGCAAAGTACTTTCCCACAGTAAAAGTTTAATAATAATTCAGAAGTTGTGTACATACTGTCATAGGAAATGAAATATACATTTACTCGTCGTGTTATTTGCATTTTTGAAACTGTGGAGACTTTGTTAATCGTCATATTATCGCGGTTGTCTTTATAATCAGCGTCGTATTAACAAAATAAAATAACATTGTGTCTTAAGGGGATTAACCGGGACTATCTGAAAACGATGTACTAACGCGATTGTCGTTGTATTGAGCGAAGTATAGAATGGAATTTAGAATAACATTGATATATTAAGAATATTAAATATGAATTTAGAAAAGAAAGAAATGCTTCATGACATCTGTAAATATTTTATTATTATTAATAAATATTAATATTTTACCCGAAGAAATTGTGCCGTATTTGTTCATTCACTCCAAAAACAATCAACCTGATTTTAAAATCCAATTTAATATTCATATCCCTCATTTAAGCATGAATACATTGATTGAATCAATTCCAGCAATCACAAAAATATGTAACGCCTATATTATTAAATGAAATATTGTGCAGATTTCATTTTGGAATGTAGGTACATTCTTCATAAGAAATGTACAGTATTATGAAGGATATACAGTTAGATTTTATTTTCATCCTGTATGAGAGTTCATTAATTTCCTATCTCTTTGATTATTAATATTTTCACCATCCAATGTTCAGGCATGTTTATAATATAGTCAAGTTGACCGTCTTCCCATCCCATAACACCAGTGCACGGGTGGTTCGCACCGGTTCGCACCTTCTTCTTTTGCAAATACAAGTATGGACAGGTAGAAAACTGGCCTGTGGTGTTTAACTAGATGTATTGAGGGTTGCGTTTGCCGGGCCGCAACCTTCAAAGCATCTTGATGTTTAGCACCATCCATTAGCGATAGTTAGAGAATGCAAACTCAACACTGGTGCCTTCTGGGTGGCAGTCGGAGGAACTACGCGATTTGTTATAGAATCCTTGAATATAGCACCTGTGCTCACTCACCAATGTGGTTTTAGTTGTCATTTTACACTGTTGCCAGATGGATACCTGGATGGTTCCTTTATGGCAGGCCACCACCTTTTCCTACGCACTATACAATACTTGATTCTAGATATAATTAGAAGTAATAAGAAAATGGTAGATATAAAAATAATTACGGAAACCTAGAAAAATAAGATATTAGAATTGTCCAGTGAAATTTCATGAAATTATGTCAATCAATTATAACTAAGTACATTTGATGAGGATTTTAGCTAATATTATTATTGTTGTTATCCACGTAACACTGAGAAGGTCTATTGGTGAAGAACCCGCACCAGTAGACCTTTGGTTGTCGACAAGTGTTCCTCAGATAATGAAAAAGATGAGAGGGCCTATAATTTAATTCTCAATAGGCTTCTGTCAAGTGACGTCACTCATTGTTAAAAGAAACAGACAACAATGTCCACCAGTTGGAATTGACCAATCAGAACATCTGGTAGTCCACCAGTTCGCTGTGTTGCTATGGTAACGATTGTTTGTCATTTGTTACGTGACAGAAGCCTATAAATTTACCTTATAATGATTGACATAGTTTTATCAAAAGTTCACTGGACCATTCCAATATATTATCTTGATAGGCCTACCGTAATTGTAATATTTACTATTTTCTAGTTAGGCTTCTTCTAATTATATCTAGGTCTACTCTTCACATGTCAACCCTAGACATCTGGATAAATCGTATACTACTAATTAATTCTTGTCTTCTGGTTATTTCTCATTGCATCCAGTCAAGTCTTTACTTGTCAACCCTAGTCACCTGGTTGAATTTTATCATTTCTACCTAATTCTTGTATTCTGGTCACTTCTTATCACATCCAGTCACTTCCAACCTCCTCATTTTATCTAGAATATTCTGGACAATTCTACACTCATAGTTATATCTAGTTATATCTACTCTTTTCTAAGCATTTTAGTTATATCTAGTCTTTACTTGTCAACTCTAGTCATCTAGTCAAATGTTGTTACTTCTACTTAATTCTTGTGTTCTGGTTACTTCTTATTACATCCAGTCACTTCTGATCACCTTTTTATCACAGTTATATCTAGTTAAATCTACTCTTTTCTAAGCACTCTAGTTATATCTAGTCTTTACTTGTCAACTCTAGTCATCTAGTCAAATGTTGTTACTTCTACTTAATTCTTGTGTTCTGGTTACTTCTTATTACATCCAGTCACTTCTGATCACCTTTTTATCAAAGTTATATCTAGTTAAATCTACTCTTTTCTAAGCACTCTAGTTATATCTAGTCTTTACTTGTCAACCCTAGTCATCTAGTTAAATGTTGACACTTCTACTTAATTCTTGTGTTCTGGTTACTTCTTATTACATCCAGTCACTTCTGATAATCTTATTTTATCTAGACTCGACTAGACAATTCTACAATCACAGTTATATCTGGTTAAATCTACTCTTTTCTAAGCACTCTAGTTATATCTAGTCTTTACTTGTCAACCCTAGTCATCTAGTCAAATGTTGTTACTTCTAGTAATACCCGGTCCTTTCCTCAAGATATAATATGAATGAATGAATGAATATTAGAGTTTTAAGGCGCATCGACAGCGAGGTCATTTAGCGCCTGTCGAAATATGTTGCAACAAAAGGTGAAAAGTGTGATATAAAGGTGGAAGTGAAATTTTGATGAGAACACCTAAATACATTAAACTAAGACTAAGACTAAACTATGTCTACAGTGTCTAAAGACGTTATACACTAATTTGTTAAAACCGAACATGTGTGTGCTGTAAAGGGTCACACCCATGGGACTAGGATGAGAACGTTTTATTACTTGTTCTCAGTTCAAACTCCCCCTCAAATAGGAGTGGAGGAACGACAAACCATAATAGATATATGGTGGAATATGGTTTGATTTAAAATATTCCTGATGTCTATCCCAAGAGATCGGCATCAAGAATAAGTATCAAATGTCAAAAAGCAGTACATTGGTGAAAGATGATTGTACAAACAATGTCATCTTGAACGGACATGGAAATGTCCTGATTCGGGCAGTTTGAAAAATGATACTGGTAACAAGACGACTTTATCGTCTAACGCAGATCCACGAGCATGTCAAATGAGATCCAATAGCTTCGATAATCTTAGAAAGCTGAATATGGTATCTATCGATTTTGAATTATTCCCTAAAATCTTTGACATTGTGTCTTCCATACAAAGCTGTCTCCTCAGAGCAGTATATTTCTGACACTCGAGTAATATGTGTCGAACAGTTAAAATCTCGTTACAAATCTCACATCTAGGGACGATTTTATCGGGGGTGAAGAGATAGGAATGGGTTAAAAGTGTGTGTCCCACTCGCAGACGAGTGAGAACTACTTCCTCCCTCCGTGAACCTCGGATTGAAGATTCCCAAGCACCAACAGTTGGCTTAATCTCTTTCAGCTTGTTGTTGGTCTCCCTGTCCCACTCTTTTTGGAAACGAGATTTGAAAAGTAGTTTGAAATACGCCTTGAAATCATTGAAAGGTACTCTCGGGTTATCAATATCTTCTTTCTCCGTCGCTTCTTTGGCAGCCCTGTCCGCTGACTCATTACCACCAATCCCCACGTGTCCAGGTACCCAGCAGAACACTACACTGACATCCTGCGAGGCAAGGGCGGTCAGGAGTGTCTGCATTTCCTGGACTAGATGGTGAGTTGGAAAGATCTGAGTAAGGGCTTGGAGTGCACTCAAAGAATCGGAACAGATCAGGAAGCACTTCTCAGATCGTTGTCGAATGTGCTGTAGAGAGGTGACAATTGCAAATAACTCGGCTGTATATACGCTACTCATCGAACCTAATCTGAAACCAACAGTGGAGGATTCGCTAACGAATGCGCAGCCAACTTTGCCGTTCAGTTTTGATCCGTCCGTGTAGTATCTAATATGTCCGGGGTAGTGTGTGCAGAGCTCTAGGTATTTTTGCTTATACTCTTCTGCACTCGTGCTTGCCTTCGAACTTGATGACAAGTTCATCAAGCACTCCGGACGTGGAGCCAACCAAGGGGCGGTATCACTGAATTGAATTGGATAGACTCGAGGGTATACAAATGACTCTTCGACCAAAATATGATTCAAACGAATTCCAGTTGGTATGGTGGCAAATGGTTTCGATTCATAGAGAGCATGAAATCTAGGATTGATAACTGATTGGTAGGTGGGATGATGCTTACTGCAGAATAACTTCGAAGCGTATGAGCAAAGGAGATATGCACGTCGACTCTTCAACGAGGGCTCACCAGCCTCACAATACAGGCTCTCCACCCGACTGGTACGGAGTGCTCCTATGGCCAGTCGGATGCCTGTGTTGTGAACTGTATTGAGTGGCTTCACGTAGCTCTCTCGTGCCGAGTCGTACACAACACTACCATAATCCAATTTGGAACGTATTAATGCTCGGTAAAGCCGCAGCATCGTGGTGCGATCCGCTCCCCATTTGGTACCACTAAGATAACGGAGAAGGTTGAGTGACTTGAAGCACTTGAGTCTGAGTTGCGAAATGTGAGATTTCCAGTTCAACTTCACGTCAAACGTCAGCCCTAGGAACTTGGTCGTTTCTGCGAATGGGAGGAGTTCTCTACGAAGATATATATCTGGGTCAGGGTGCAGGCCCCTCAGACGAGAGAAACGCATGCACGTTGATTTTGATGTAGAAAACCTGAACCCAGTTTCATCTTCCCATGCTTCCAGTTTCCTAATTGCAAGTTGGATTTGGCGAGAGGCCGTTGCACTTCTCGCTGACTTACTGAATATAGCCAAGTCGTCAACAAATAAGGAACAAGTGATAGAAGATGGAACGCTTCGAACAATACCATTTATAGCGATGGCGAACAAAATAACACTGAGGACAGAACCCTGTGGTACACCGTTCTCTTGGATGAAATCATCCGACAACACATTACCAATTCGTACCTTGAAACGTCGGTTGGTCATGAAATTACAGACAAAATTAGGAAGATGGCCTCTGAAACCCCATTGTGATAAGGTGTTCAATATGTTTAAGCGCCAGGTAGTATCGAATGCCTTCTCAAGGTCGAAAAATACAGCTATCACCTCCTGCTTCGTAAGAAAAGCTTCTTGTATGAAGCTTTCCATACGAATAAGATGATCCAAGGTATTTCTATTTTTTCTGAATCCAGACTGTACTGTGCAAAGGAGGTTTCTCCGTTCCAACCACCAAACGAGGCGGTTGTTCAACATCCTTTCCATCACTTTACACAGACAGCTGGTCAGTGATATAGGTCTATAGCTTGATGGTGAATGCTTATCCTTAGATGGTTTCAAGATCGGTACCTGGATAGCTTGTCTCCAAGAATCAGGGAAAGTATTGGTTGAATAGATATGGTTGAACAGGTTGAGAAGGTCATTTAAAGCGTCAGATGGCATGTGTTTTAGGAACTGATTGTGTATTCCATCAATCCCCGGTGCTGTGTCTCGTGCGCACGTTATCGCGTTCTCCAACTCCCATACACTAAACGGCACGTTATACACCTCGTTGTTCGCAGAAGAGAAATCTAATCTTCTACATTCTGCAGCACGTTTGTGTATCTGGAACGATGCCGAGTAGTGGTGAGAGCTAGAGACGTCCGAAAAATGGGACCCGATAGCATTAGCTATTTCCTGTGGCTCGGTAATTAGACTACCATCCTTGTTCAACCCAGATATACAAGATGATTTGAATTTGCCGTCTATCTTCCTAACTCTATTCCACACCTTAGTGAGGGGTGTGTGAACATTAATGGATGAGATATAGGAATTCCATGAGGCTTTTTTCGACGTCTTGATGATGAAACGAGCCCTTGCTCGGAGTTTCCGGAATGCCATAAGGTTGATATTGGTTGGGTATTTCCGGAAAATTCGAAGGGCTCGTTTCCTCTTACGGATCGCCACATTACATTCCTCGTTCCACCAGGGAACGGGTATGTGGCGTTGGTTGGTTGACGTAAGAGGAATGCTGTCTTTCGCGGCGGCAATAATCACCTCTGTCACATGCTCAGTCCTACTATCAGTATCATGTATGTTATTCGAGTTCTTCAAATCAACACGCTTTGTGAAAAGGCTCCAGTTCGCGCGGCGCAAGTTCCACTGCGCACACCGCAAGGGCCGTTGATGAGAATCTACTCTCAAGATGAGTGGGTAGTGGTCGCTACCACACAGATCTGAGTGAACGGAGAAATTGAAAAGAGGTGCGACAGATGGGGTGCAGACACAAAGATCGATCGCTGAAAACATACCGTTGAAAGCATTAAACCTTGTTTTCTCTCCATTGTTGAGAATAATCAAGTCGTTGTCGTTGAAAAATTGCTCAAAAAGGCGTCCTCTGCCGTTACTATCCACCATTGTGTCACCCCACAAGTTATTGTGGGCATTTAGGTCACCTAGAATAACATAGGGACGTGGAAGCTGTGACACAAGGTTATCCAGATTTATTCTCGTAACTGGAGCCCATTCGGGTAAGTAAATATTACAGAAGGTAACAGGCTGAGGAAGAGCAACTCTGACCGCCACTGCCTGTAGTGGTGTTGTTAGCGGCAGTGGACTTACGTGACAGCTGTCGTGGACAGCTGTGGCTACTCCCCCATGGGCTCTGTTACCTGTCAAGTCATCGAAACGATAAAAAATATAATTACGCATCAATGGAGAGTCACAAGGTTTGAAGTGCGTTTCTTGAAGAAAGAAACATATCGGTTTGAGGTTCGATGTTAAGAGCTTGATTTCTTCTTTGTGTCTGTTGAAACCATTGCAGTTCCATTGTATTAGAGCCATATATGGTAGGTCAGGTTTTTAAAAAATTGGACCTATTCAAGGATTGTTTCTCTTTCTTTTTCCTCCCAGATCTTTTCGCATCGTCTTCCATATCTGCATCAGTTTCTGCCTCTGCATCAGCGGATCCTATGGAGGATTCAGTGTCTGGGTTCCGTGAAGCGTTAATAGAAATCGGACGATCAATCTTCGTCCGTGAGACGTTGGTCTTTGTTGTATCCAATGCACCGGCTCCAGAGGGCTTGGATTGGATTGTAGACTTGGTCAGAGTAATAGTTTTCTCTGTTGTTCCAGGTATTACATCGGTCATCGGTTTTGAATGACTTCTCAAACTTATTATCTCGGCTCGTAAATCGTTGATCACATTAGTCAATTGTTCCAGTTGTTTTCGAGTTGTCTCTTGTAGTGTTGCCATTTTTTCAACTTGGTCTTTAAGTCTTTTGTTCTCGATTTCGAGAGCAGTTTCAACAGGTGCCTGAGGTGCTCTGTTAACGTTAACAACGGAAGCAAAAGAGAATGGGAACTGTGACGTGGGGTAGAGATCCTTGAAACGTTTCCTCGCGTCTCGAGGTTGAAGCTTCTCCTTGACGCTCAGTTCAAGGATCTTCTTCTCCTCGATCCACTTAGGGCATTTACGTGAGGATGATGGATGCGGTTCACGACAATTGACACATTTAACCGCCGACACGCATTCATCAGGCTCATGGCTAACCGATCCGCATTTGTCGCACACCGGACCGTTCTTGCAAGCAGTTCTGGTGTGGCCAAAACGCTGACATTGAAAACATCGCATCGGATTTGGAATGTATGGTCTGACGGTTAAGACATGGAAACCTGCTATAACTTTAGATGGAAGTGTTGGTGAAGCAAATGTGAGAATGAGAATGGGCGTCGCCTCAAGTTGACCCTGGTTCCGTCTGTTGATTCTGTAGACGTCCACTACCTTTTGGCTGGCTAATTCCATCCTGATTTCCTCAACTGAACTATTGATTAAATCGTGGCAAAATACAACACCTTTGGAACTGTTAAGGTGGGTATGCGGTGTAATCTTCACGGGAAACATGTTAATAAACTCGGTGCATTGCAGAAACTTCTCGGACTGCTTATCATTAATTGTTTCGATAAGAAGTGTACCGTTTCTCAGTTTCTGCACACATTTCACGCCTTGGGACACATTCTCAATTGCCTTGGCAATTGCGAATGGTGACACATTTGTGAAAGAGGTATTTTCTTGTGACCGGGTAATAACGAGAAATCTTGGATTAGAGTTGTGAGTGACAACGAGATCTTCTAGAGAGAGTCTCGTTTCAAACAGAGATCTTGGTCTTTTCTTGGGGTTGTTATCATCATTTAGGGGGGGGAAGTGAGGGTTTTTGGTTGAATTTTGCATGAGTGGTCCCACGAGTAGCTAGGGAAATATATGTCACCTCCCACAGAGCCCCGCTTGTGGGAGTAGGGCTATGGTAAAACTGAAGTTCACCATGTGTCCAGAGTTCATCGTTCACAACTACATTAACCCGTAGCCATTCAGCTCCTCGGTACGATTGTTTACACCTTGAGCTTGGGTTTCATGTCCTTGTACATAGCAATTTTTGTCAACAGGTGTGGGCGATTCGAGTATATGGAGGAAGACGGCAAGAAACAGAAAGGTAAGTGAAGAAGAGAGAAAAGAAGGCGATAGATAAGAAGAGATATGAGAAGAGAGATGCAACGCTCAGCACTCCCTCCATACACTCCGGTCACCAGAATGGAACCCACTCGACCAGCGGTCCGAACTTGGTCTGGACCCTCACTCCAGACCTTATCGCCATGGGTGACCCTACTGGGAGCAAATAAATTGCTCCCGACGATAGCTCTGGAGATCATTGGACCACGCAAGCCCCCACACCACGTCAAGGTGTTCGGATCCTTGGAGGGGGGATATAATATGTTATTTCTATTTAATCCAATTATATCTTCTCCTTGAAGATGACTAGAAATGGGCCATAAACCAGATAATTCTAATAATATCTAGAAAGCTTCTTCTACTTATTCCTAGTCAAATTTTGACCAGAATTTTCAGCAGGGATATCTGTGAAACATTTAAAATGTTATCGAATCCATCACCTGAACAAAAAACATCACACGATACGCATCTTGTGGCTAAAGTTAAGGGGAAGCTACCTAGCTACCATGATGTAGTGATACCAACTTATTTTATCATAATTATGATAAAATAAGTTGGTGTCACTACATCGTGTAGCTACCGAACCGGTGGATTTGGTTTGCCTTTGCGAATGGTGGGATTTACATGTCTAGCCATTGAATTTGGTCTAGCTAAATGCAGAAAACGGGAAAATAGTTCGAGGTTAAAATAATGTTAATAATACATAATAAAACTACATGCTGAATTCACATTCATTCTGTTAGTAGATATGTTTTACGCTTTGAATTTGAACGTAAAAAAATTAACTGGGCCTAGGCTAGGCCATTGAATTTGTAGACCAAGACATTGCGTTTGTAGGCTAATATATACTTTTTTTTTTTTAATAACATCGAAACTTGATACAAAATCATTGTTCCCCAATTAAGGCTATGGATGAAAGATAGGATCGTTTGGACGGGGCACCACAAGGGCGATCTTACCATATATATATACTATATATGTTAATATATATATATATGTTAATATTAATATATACTACATATGTTTTATGATAAGTTAGGCCCAAGCCTATATTTAATGAGGGGCTAATCCAGGTCACTTTCCATAGTAAAATAACGTAGGTGCCTATAGCCATTGAGTTTTTAGGCCCCATACCTATATATACCTTTAAGAATTTAGGTTTATGGTTTGATAATGAATTGAAATTCAAACAACATGTCACTAAAATCTGCACAAGTGCATATGCAAAACTCCGTGTACTATATACAGTGTCAAGAACTTCCTGCCTTCAACTGTTAGACTCAAACTAACGGATGCGCTAATACTTTCAAAACTATCGTACTGTGACATTGTGTACGGTCCAAACCTCTCAGCCAGCTCACTGAAGGTAATACAAAAAATACAAAATTCATGTGTACGATTCGCGTTTGATTATGATCGGGATCATATCACACCAACGATCAACAGAATTGGATGGCTTGGAATGGAAAATAGACTAAAATCACATTGCATCAACAATATCCATAAAGTTATAAATTACAAAACTCCAGAATCTTTTCAAAAAAATTCATAACAGGGGAACCATGCACTCAGCGAACATCAGACATAAGGAAACACTCAACGTACCATTTCACCGCACAGCCAAATTTCAATCTTCGTTTTCATACATTGCACCAAAACTATATAACAAGGTTCCATCAACTTACAAGAAATTGAAACATCATGCATTTAAATCAAGAATAAAATCAGACTTAGGCCTACTGGAAGAGCAAAAGAGAATTTAGAAAATGTTTTGTTCATCTTAGATATAAAATAGAATATAGGGTTATGTGATAGACCAGTCAATGTGACACCAGAATGAAAGCTGATGTCATACACTGAACATCGCCTTTTTGTATATTTATACTTGTATGCAAATGAAGAAGATTTATTATTATTATTAACTAATCAGTAATCACAGCTAAAATCTAGTTTGGCAAGCTTCAAATCAAGAATTTTGAAATCAGCTTTTCTCACTTGCCACATCAAAATTGCTAGAGCCCACTTGTTGATGGAATATATATTTTATATAAATACATTTTTCATCAATTCATGGATTCTCATTTCTCTATACAAATATATTTTATATGTACCTCTCAACTGTATATATAATTTAAAAACACTTTTTGCTAAAAATGTGACAAAATTAATCCTGCGCGAAAGTTATAGACACCGAGGTAAGATGTCCAAAAACGGGACTGTCCCAGGAGAAACGAAACAAATGGATATTCTAACTCTACTTATTATTTCTGAAATAATGGTAGACTACTCAAAACTATGTTGAATAATTTTTTTTTCAAATCGAGTAAAATGTTAATTCTCAAATATAACATAATCATTTCACTTATTATTTCTGATATAATGTTAGGCTACTCAAAACTATGTTGAAGAATGTTTTTTAAATTAAGGGTAAAAATGTTGATTCTCAAATATACGGTCATTTCACTTACTATTTCTGAAATAATGGTAGGCTACTTGAAACTATCTTGAATAATTCTTTTTTAAATTATGAGTAAAATGTTGATTTTTCACTTATTATTTTTTTTCAAATTATTAGTGAAATGTTGATTCTCAAATCTAACGTAATCATTTAAAAAGGTTCAAAAGGTGTGGTGAAATGGAAATCAGGTTATTGCTGTTGGGCAGAGCAATTTAAATCTTTTGCAACTTTTCGCGGTACTCGTACATGCAGACGCGCAGGCGCTCAGACGTGAGTTGCGCGACGTTGCCATATATACACAGACAGCAAAAGAGATCTTTGCAGACCCGATCCCAACTATCATGGCCGGTGATTTAAACTGCAAACATCAAGACTGGAACTCGAGAGTTGCCAACACAAACGGAAGGTTGCTAAGATCGCATAATATCAGGTCGGATAACTATTCAATATACGGTCCTGTTGAACCTACGTTCTTCTCTGCTAGTACAGCAGTTGCGAGAGGAGACGTACTTGACATTGTGCTTCATCACAATCTACCAGCACAGATATCCCTAGACGTGCTCACGGAGTTAGGATCGGATCACAACCCGGTCCTCCTCGGATATGGCACCGAAATCAGAGAGGATGCAATACAGCCAAGGGTCAACACAAAAAAGACCGACTGGATGCAATATCGAACAGTTCTAGACACGCTGCTAACAACTGGAAACCCAATCATCACAACAAATGATGAAGTCGATAATTGCATATCTCTTCTAACCGACTCAATCCAATCGGCCTTAGAAGAGAGCACGCCAATAATATCCAAAAAACCAGATCGATCAAGAGACCTTCCGATGGAGATCAAGGGACTTATCAAAGAAAAAAACCGCACGAGAAAGCGCTGGCAAAAATACAGAGAACCACGCGTTAAAACACTTCTCAACAAGCAAACGGCAGAGCTAAAACTCCGAATAAAAGAACACAACGGAGACTCCTGGGACGACAAGCTTGAGTCACTCAATACTCAGGACCTGTCACTTTGGAGGATGACCAAGGCACTCCTTAAGATCCCAGACAAGTTCCCACCACTGCATGGCCAAAATGGCATGGCATACTCCAATCAGGATAAGGCAAACACGTTGGCGGACACACTTGAGCTAGCATTCACGCCCAATGATGATCCGTCAAATGAAGACAAAATCGATGAGGTAGAGGAACATGTGTCAACGCTAGACACCCTCCACACTCCGGTCCTAGACATGTCTCTCTGCTCACCTAGAGAGATCATGTCGATTGTTAACGCACTCGATAACAACAAAGCCCCTGGTCTAGATGCCATACCAAATCTAGCATACAAACACCTATCACGTAAGGGCCTAACTTACATGACGAAAATCTTCAATGCTATGTTAAAACAGCAATACTTCGCAAAACAACACAAGAAGTCAAAGATTATTCTGTTTGCTAAACCGGGCAAGGACCACAAATTTCCACAAAATTATCGACCGATAAGTCTATTATCTGGCATGTCAAAGATATTCGAGAAGATCATTTTAACACGTCTTCACTCACATATCAAGGCGAACAACATCCTGAGAGATGAGCAATTTGGATTCAGAGGCAAGCACTCTACGTCACACCAGCTGCTCAGAATAACTGAAAAGATTGTTCAAGGGTTCAACAGAAACCAAGTAACAGCTATTGTGTTCTTGGATATTGCACAGGCCTTCGACAAAGTCTGGCATGATGGCCTTATCTTCAAGATGATGAGATACGATTTCCCACCATATCTCACTCAGCTTATCAGATCGTACCTCTCTGAGCGTAGCTTTGAAGTACATCTGAACAATGCCAAATCAACAACCCGGCAAATTGAAGCTGGAGTACCACAAGGATCATGCCTGGGCCCAACCCTGTTCAATCTGTTCATCAATGACATGCCAGATAGCCCGGCCACAAGCCTGGCGCTTTATGCAGATGACACAGCGATCATTGCGCAGTCATTGCACGGCACAATTGCTAGTCGGAACATCCAGACTGCTCTAGAATCACTCGAACAATGGTATGAGGATTGGAGAGTCAAGATAAATGTCGGAAAAAGCGTAGCAGTGTTGTACTCGCGAAAGAAAAAGAGACGACATGCAACTACGCTCCCACTAGAGCTCTTTGAGGAGAATATACCTTGGCAAAAGGAAGCAAAGTACCTTGGAGTGATAATGGACCAAAAATTATCATTTCGACCACACGTCACAGAAGTGGTGAAGAGAGCCAGGCAGCGTCTGTGCATGCTCTATCCTCTCCTAAACAAACACAGCACACTGAGCTTACCAAATGGACTGACAATTATGAAATCCATTCTACTTCCGACAATGATGTATGCAGCGCCGGTCTGGGCTGCAACAGCAAGGACAGAGAGACTTGAGGTTGTTCAAAACAAGGCGGTTAGGATAATAACTAGCGCGCCTTGGTTCGTCCGAAACGCTGACCTGCGCAAGGACCTGAATCTCCTCACAGTCAAAGAAAACATCACCAAGAATGCAAAAAAGTTCTTCGCATCACTGCGTGAAGTACCCAATGACTTAATAGCAACGCTTGGTGATTATGATGAAGCCGAGCCAACGTTCTACGGCTTCAAAAGGCCCAAGTCTATCCTTGCGAGGGTAGACGTGGCCTAATGTTGACGTCCTAATAATCGGACTGTTTCGAAAGCTAGTTACGGGTACAGGCAATAGAGTCGGAACAGCCTCGGCTGTTCCTTTCGATGTGTCGTGCCCTGACTGGTCTAGATCGAGTGCCGGTTGTGGAAGTCAACAAAATCACCAGAAACTTACACCTGGTAAAAATGAATGGAGCGCCTGACTAACCCACGGGTATTCAGCGCACTCGGAGGGAAAACCCTGATTCATAAAAGATCCATAAAGGACATTCAAAAGATCCACAAAGGACACCCAAAAGATCCATAAAGGACACCCAAAAGATCCATAAAGGACACCCAAAAGATCCATAAAGGACACCCAAAAGATCCATAAAGGACAAAAACACAATCAAAATCAGCAACCCAGCAGTATGGCCTGCAAAAGTCAAGGAAACAACCAAAAGTCAATCTTAAGACAAAATCCGAAAGACTAACAATCAGTAGTGGGCAGAAGCCCGGAACTGAGAAGCAAAATTTAAGAGTGCAATAATTGCCTCAGCCAAAGATATCGACCGACTTCCGGTTCGGTGAATAGCCACTTCGTGGTCAATGACTGTTCCGAGTGCTTTCTTTGGCTACTAAGTTGTTTGGAAAGCTATGGCTTCTGAAATCTGACGCCATCTTTTATCTACATGTCAACCTAAGTTGGCGCCTTACAAGCTTGCATCGCGTACATCTGACTGTGAAGAAATAAAGGTAATAAAGAAACTTTTAACTTGTTTTTAATTTTTCAGTGTTCATTTGATTTATTTTTTTAATTTTGAAACAAACAACATGGTTTAAAATGTGATTTACACTCAGTGAGACGTGATCTAAGCAAACCTAACCTCAAATTTAAAAGTGTTAAAATTTTTCTATTTCTTTATTTTGTAGTACTAACTGGATCAATCACGAAATAATGGATTAAGAGGAAGAAGAAGATAACCCTATTGATGAAGGCCCAGAGCACATTCCAGAGGACCCACCTAGGGATTTAGGCATAGATCTGTTGAGGCCTAGGCCTACTACAGTTGGTCCTGCCAGCCTTAAAAAAAATCTCCTATTTGGAATTACTTTACTAAAATTTCGGCATTTGATGCAAAATGCAATTCGTGCTGCAAAATGTACAAAACACCAACAGGAAGTACAAGTTCACTTGCTAAACATCTCAAGCATCATGTTAAATCATTTACTGAATATACCTCTACAGTAAAGGAACAAGAGGCAACAAAAAATGCTAGGCCTACGCTTAATCAACCACCGCATGCTAAGAAGCACGTAGGGTAACAACACCAGTAATTGACACTGCACCAGTAATTCTGTGGCAATTCGGAAAAGTGGCTTAAGTCAAAAATTTAACATTTTGAGATAGCTATGTCAAAAAATTGCTTTTTTTTCACTTTTTCCATTTGGAAAAACGGCTCAAGTCTATTTGTGGTGGTTTCGGCTATACTGTGTTAATTTGTATGGCTTATGTCTATAATCAGGCAGAAAATTGTCCAGTTTGGTTTGGTAAAATGACTTAACTGACTTAAGTCACTTTACCGAATTCAAAACACTACAATGCTATCGAACATACACACGGAAAAATGGCTTAAGTGACTTGGGTCGTTTCTCTCAGGAACACTAAAAGAATCATATCACCAAGGCGCTGATTTATGCCGTTCTGTCGACATTTGAAAGTTTGAACATTTCATCGTGATCAATGTAAGTTTCCATTTTAACTAGTCCTAAATTATCTGAAATAACCATGTCCAGTCGTGGGAAGAGAATGTTGGAACTTGTACTAGCCAAAAAAAAGGAGACAGCAATGGGTAAGTCTTTCTAAATGAATATAACTGTGTATGTAGTCAACCTAACCTCAAAATGTCTTTGAATGTAACATGTAGCAATGTAGCACCACCTATGAACTTAATAATGTAGCCTAGGCGTAGGCTACTCTCATGTCAGTTCTGAGGATACCTAGGTTACTAGGCCCAGTTCTTGTACTATTAATGTTTTGATAATTATTTTCTGTACTCTAGATGTAACAAGCTTTGGTGATGGTGGTGACAGCAACCCATTAAATTTGTCGGCTAGTGAGAACAATAATTTGACCGCACAAGCTTCACCGCGAGATTCAATCATCTTGCCATGGGTTTCTAATGAGCCAGAAGTAGTCGACGACGGATCAGTTTTTGTAATTTTGGAATCCGATGTCGTAGGTCAAGACCTTACTGAAGATTTTGAGATTGGTATGTATTGAAACAAATCTTCTGTGTGTCTTATCATTTTTGTTTAAATTATATGTCGTGAATGAGCCTTCATGCGTATTGTTTTAGTGAATAGTTTCGCTACTTTTATCATAATTAACGATCACAACCGAGGCTAGTACACATATCCTTGAAACTCTTCTTACATGTTTTTTCATCTTGTATTTCAGTGAACGATCTTGCAAAGTTGCCCAATACTAGTCAAGTCCTTGATATTTTATCTGGTAACAACAGTGAGCAGGCAAAAGGTAGCCTTCATGGTATCACCAGCGAATTGTCACCTGATTATACCAACATGGAGGTAGTAGGACTGATAGAACAGCATGAATCTGATAATGAAAGCGACAACACGTACACACCAGATGCCGATTCGGATCACTCTATGTCAAGCGCAAGCGACGAAGAAGATATTACAGTACCGGTACATGATCAGGATATGAACGGTACAGCTGATAACAACAATAACATTGTCCATCATTCTGATTGTACGAAAGGAGCCGTCTCGCTGGCTAGAGTTCAGAGAAAGCGAAAACGTAATAGCGGAGAATCATACACCACGAAAAATGGAAAATTTATAAATGCTAAACTTTTCAAACCCTTGGCAGATTGCCGAAATAAATGTCGAGAGAAGCTTTCGGAATTGGATCTGAAGAATTTGTTCGAAGAATTTTGGAAGCTAGAATCATTCAACCGACGGGTAGTGTATGCTGCATCGTTAGTTGAAACCGCAGAAACTGCAACGACTCGAATAAGGAAAAATAATGAACATGTTCGGCTTCGTGATGTATCACACACATACTTCGTCCAAGTTAAGGGCGAAAAAATCAAGTTTTGTAAGAAATGTTTCCTCAATACCTTCGATGTGACGGAAAGATTCATGAAAACCGTTCATGCAAAAAAAGCCAAAGGAATCTCAGGTTTGGCCGTTAGTCCTGACAAACGTGGACGTGCACCACCCTCAACCAAACTCTCTGCAGATAAAAAGAACCTTGTGATTTCTCACATTAATAGTTTCCCTGCTTACGAAAGCCACTACTCTCGCCGTCACACGAATAAAAAATACTTGGGGTACGACCTCAATATATCTAAAATGTACGTATTGTACAAGGAAACACATGATAACCCAGTGTCCAAAAGTGTGTACTCCAAAATATTTCATTCTTTGGGATTGGCATTCAAGCGACCTCATGTAGATACATGTAACTTTTGCGACACTCACAATAATACAATTGGAAGTCTTCCCGAGGGAGAAGAGAAAGAAATGCAGAAGTCTGCTTTGGTTCACCACCAAACACTTGCGGATGCCGCTTATGCACAGAAAAAGGCAGACAAAGAGAAGGCTCGGGAAAATCCGAACATGAGAGTTTTCTCATTTGACCTACAGCAGTGCCTCCCAACACCATACTTGACGACGTCTGTTATATTTTATAAAAGGCAGTTGTGGGTGTACAATTTAACGGTACATGACTGTGTTTCTGGGCAAGCGTATTGTTACACCTGGAACGAAACTGAAGCTTCTCGAGGAGGAAATGAGATTGCGTCCTGCTTGTATGAACATTTTAAGAATCTATCTGTAGAAGTCACACATATAATTTTGTACTCGGACACATGTGGCGGCCAGAACAAAAATTCACACGTAAGCGCAATGCTTTTAACCGCTCTCAAACACTTCCCACATATAAAAACTATCGACCACAAGTTTCTGGTTCCTGGCCACACTCACATGGAATGTGATGTAGATCACTTGATCATTGAACGGGCTAAAAAGCACACGAGCCTGAAAATCGAGCACCCATGCGATTGGAACCAACTCATTCGTATCTCTTGTAGGAAAATACCAATGATTGTCAAAGAGATGACCCAAAGTATTGTTTATGATTTTTCAAGTTTGTTAAAAGACGTGTTTCAAGTGCGTACGAAAGATGAAAGTGGTAACAAGTTTATGTGGCGCCCAGTACAATGGTTGAGTTATACACAAGATCTATCTCCCATTGTACTGTTCAAACATTCACTTGAAGACGACGACATTTTTCTCCAGCTTTCATTTCACCGTCGAAAAGCTGTCGGAGGAAACCACTTGAGGAGGAAGCATGCTGCCTTGATACCAATAAGCAAGGAAAAGAAGAAAGACCTATTGAGCATCCTTCAGCTGATAAATCCTCGACATCACGATTTCTACCGCCAGTTGCCCGATGACAACATTGCCAATATTCATCCCATTGTCGAAAGTGATTCTGATTGAACGATCCTGATACCATAATATCATTATCATTAAATGGTTTCATAATATTAATATCATCAACATATTATCATAATATTGAGTAACATTGCCTAAGAGACTTAGTTCAAAGTGGATGATATCAACATTCAAGTGTTTGATACACTCCTAATGCCAATGTTGGTAGTGTCCGGATATATCACAAAAACGGTTTATTTGGACTTTTGGACTTGGACTTTTGGAAACAGAAGACTTTTATCCGAGGCGAAAAAAAGTATGATCACACACAGCGCAGTCTTGTTCTCGAAGTGCTTTTTTTAAATAATCAGAATAGCGTGGTAAGATCACCCTTGTGGTGCCCTTTTCAAACGATCCTATCGTTACGCTCAAATTGGAAACAATGACTTTCTATCAATTGTCAATGTTATCAGAAAATAATATCAAGTATCATGATAATATGTTTTCATATTGAAGATTGTTTAAAAAGTAATTAACATCATATTCAGAGTTACTCTGTTCATATATACTGAAGTATATAGATATATAGAGTTTATTATATGGACCATCATCAGTACTAGGTGGAAATGTGATAATGACAAGACTTTTGAAATCAGTACAAGTAAAATAGTATTGCAAATGTTCCTTGTTATAGGCATAAGTCATTTCTTTAATTATTTGCATTTAATTATTAGTTTGGAAAAACGGCCTAAGTATTTTTAATTATGTTAAAAACGTATATTAAGTTGAAATACTGGTAATGCAACATAGTCGACATGTATTAAAGATATTACAAATACAAAGTTACAAGAAATCTGATCATTTGACTCTATTTAATGCATCACACATATTCCCATTTCGTACACATTTGCTTATCCTTTCCTACTGAGAAATCATGCATTTTGACTTAAGCCACTTTTCCGAATTGCCACAGAATTGGCACTCCATTCTATTTTTCTCTCTATCTCTGGTATTATTTGACAGAACTGACTATGAATGACCTCTATAGGAAGCTGTAAGTACTAGCTCTCCACAGCTGTGATTATACTGAACATGTTTTGAATATACAAGGCACTGGAATTTTTTCACTGTCAGTTCCCGCCATTTTACAACTTTGTAAAAGAAGTTGACTAGGTGCACGACCAGTTAATATTTGTTATTTCTCATAATTTTGTGTTGTTTTTCAATTTGTAAAAGACGTTTTTACACTCATACGACAATATTCCTCAACTTGAACTATAATTTACCAGTTTCTTTTGTTTCTTAAGTGTTTTATTCAAGGTGTCAATTACTAGAACAAGAATGTGAGTTTTCTCCAGTAATTGACAATACATGTAATTATATTCTTGAGCACGTGAGTGGTGATTTCGGCTGAACTAACTAACCTTACACTTCTAGAGTAGGTAGCTGAACTAACCAATAAACTTTCTCACTAAACCAATCTTTCACAAGGTGCATGAAAATCTTTATAATGGGCCCCAAGGCAATTAAGAAACCATTCTTCATGTATTCCGAGGAAGCAATGCATGATGCTATTTCTGCTGTGCGTGGCGGATTGAACCCGTCCGCAGCAAGTAAACAGTTTAGTGTACCGCGGTCCACCCTTATAAATAAGGTGACTGGAAAGACTCCGGCAAAAAGGAAAATGGGACCCGAGTGTACCCTTACCAACGAACTAGAAGAAATGTTGGAGAACTGGGTAAAAAACATTGCTCGAGCTGGTTTCCCAATTTTCAAATGGGATTTGTTGGGAGCTGTGGAAAAACTTGTCGCAGAGATGAAAATTCAAAACAAGTTCACTAATGGCAAACCCGGAAAGAAATGGCTTGAGCTTTTTCTAAAGCGGCATCCTACCATTGCCAAACGAACGGTAGAGAAGCTGTCATCTGTAAGAGCCAATGTGAGTGAAGCTCAGGTCAGGAACTGGTTTGACGAGGTAGGAAACTACTTGAAAGAAGAAGGAGTGTTTGAAGCTTTGAGTGACCCATCCCGCATCTACAACGCCGATGAGACAGCCTTTCAACTTTGCCCAAAAAGTGAGAAAGTGCTCGGTGTCCGTGGCCAGAAAAACGTATACGAAGTAGGTGGTGACGACAAAGAATCCATCACAGTTTTGGCTAATGTTGCTGCAAGTGGGCTCATTGCTCCAACAATGATTGTTTATCCATACGTTCGTCTTCCCGAAGACATTTCAAAATCGGTCCCTGAAAGCTGGGCTATAGGCAAAAGTGAGTCGGGGTGGATGAACTCGGAGGCTTTTTATGAGTATGTTGTGAATGTTTTTCATCCATGGCTCGTAGAAAAAGACATCAAGTTGCCTATAATTTTTTTTGTCGATGGTCATGTGTCCCATCTTTCGTACCACCTATCAAAATTTTGTGCAGAAAATGGGATCTGCTTGGTGGCACTGTTCCCAAACTCTACGCATCTCTTACAGCCTCTTGATGTGAGTGTCTTCAGGGGTGTGAAATTGGCATGGCAGAGGGAAGTGCACAACTGGAAGATCGAGAATCTTGGCTGCGTATTGACGAAACACACTTTTGCGCCGCTAGTAAAGAAAGTGTTTGATGACTTTCTTCGGAAAGAGTCCATTATCAATGGCTTTCGTGTGTGTGGACTCCACCCTTATGACGCTGATGCTGTCGACTACACAAAATGCAGCATTAACAAAGAAATCGTAGGCCTTCCCCAAAACTATGCCGATGCAGTACCGGTACCCGCAATAAGATCTCAAACTGCGGATAAAAGTATTGACCACCTGAAATTTTTTGAGTCACGACTGGCAAGTGAAACATTGGAAATATTCAACACGGGCTTCGAGACTGGTATGTGGAGTGGTGACTTGGAGTTCACGGAACTCTTCAAGTTTTGGAAAAAGCTAAAAATAGATGCTACTGTCCAGGACATTGGTTCTGAAGAGGAAGGAGTTGTTTCGACGATTGCCGTACAGGATACTCAACCGATGTCATCCAAAATACCTCGTCTTGAACCAAACTTGACACCTGAGACGGCAACACCTGGTACGTCTCGAATGGAAACTTTCAAATCACCAGCAAGTCTCGCCAGGAGAAATTGGCTAAAAAAATCTCTCCAAAAACTAATGGGAGAGGAGTGCCGTCTCCGGTAAAACGTATTTTGTTTTGGCCAGGTACCCCAACTAAGAGGAAGAAGCCTTTGATGAGGCAAACTGAACGTGTACCGAGCGTTGTCTCGAGTAAAGCCTGGCAGGACATATTCCAAAAAAAAAGAGATGCGAAGAGAGAAAAAATTGAGCAAATAGAAGCCAGAAAGCAGCTCCGTCTTGAGAAAAAGAACAATCTCCAAGGGAAGAAAACTGCATCGCGGAAAACCGCTGGGGATAGGTCTCGTGCTTCGGAGGAAGAGGATCCGGAAGTCATGGAGGAGGAAGAAGAAGACTGGATATGTCACACTTGTCACCACAAGTATAGCCAGGACGTGCAAATGCGGCGTAATAGAAAATGGGTTGAGTGTGACCGCTGTCCACTGAAATTCCACGCTCGGTGCGTACCACAAGAACATTTACGTTTGTTCAACTTCAACTTGGATGACGATGAAGTAGACTTCATGTGCCCAAATTGTGCCCATGTAGACACCGACTCGGACTAAATATTGATGAATCAAGACCAACTTATACTATATTTTTACTACTTATTACCGTTATAATTGTAACTAAATTCAAAATTAACTCCTCATGCAAAACTGGAAGATTGTAATTTTTTTTTTTTTAATGTTGCTTAACGACCCCACCAACAGCTAGGTCATACGGGGGTACGAATGAGCGGATGATAATGAAACGATGACGTGATGATAGGTGAAAGGACGTTTACAAAAACCCATGCCTTATGCGGGACTCAAACCCACGCCCAACGGTGACTTCAGTTACTACCGCTAGCGATAATTGACTTACCCACCGGGGCGACGATTGTAATTATTATTGTTTGCTCAATGACCCCACCAATAGTTTGGTTATTTGGGGATAAGAATGAGCAGATGACAGTGAAACTATGAAGTGATGTTAAGTGAAAATACATTTACATAAATCTGTGCTCTCCCATGTGGAACTCAAACCCACGCCCAACGGTGACTTCAGTTTCTAAAGCGGTGCCTTAGCTGACTAAGCTACGGTGATAGATTCGTCAATTCACCATCGGCATTACATAACTCTGCATGAGAGATCTGCATGGCATGGGCTAGGCCTACGTCACACTTGATTCCGTATCCACCTGCACGATAGCTACAATCCACGTAAGTTGGCATAGACCTATGTGCGGTTTTACTGACTGCTAAAGGTAACATTAGCAATAAAACTTGTAATAACATTAATATTTGTCATTACCTTTATAATATAACTTGTATATACATAGATTAGCCTGGAACTGATGAAACAACTGGTGTGTCAATTACTGGGTAAAATGACTGTCAATTACCGGGTGAAACTGTCAATTACTAGAAATTGACACTATCATAATTCAATTTTTTTTTTGGGCCTGGATGGGTGAATCTTTCAACTTTTTCCAGGACTGTATTGTTCCTCATTCTGTCTTTGTTCACAGGAAATATTTTGAAGTGAAAATAACAAGATTTACACCTTTGGTGAATTTTTTCACCTTGGTATCTGCTTAATGTGTCAATTACTGGTGTTGTTACCCTACAAGTTCACTTGCTAAACATCTCAAGCATCATGTTGAATCATTTACTGAATATACCTCTACAGTAAAGGAACAAGAGGCAACAAAAAATGCTAGGCCTACGCTTAATCAACCACCGCATGCTAAGAAGCACGTACAGACATCGATTTTAAAATGTGGTTTTAAACAAGTTATCCCTTATGCTAAATCTAGCATGGAAAACAAGAAGATAACTACAAGTATTGCTTCAATGATTGCCGTCGATTTTCAGCCATATTCAATTGTTGAAGACAAAGGTTTTGGGGCACTTGTCAGTTTACTGGACCCTCGGTATACGATGCCATCAAGGACAAGTTTCTCCCGAACTCATGTACCAGCTTTGTATGAGAAGAAAAGGAAGTTAATTAAAGAAATAATTGGTGAGTCCGTCCCAAATTTGAAATCGGCTTCGTTTTCTACAGATGGTTGGACGTCACGCGCTAATGACAGCTACATTGGAGTAACGCTGCACTATGTAGATAAAGGTTTCAAGTATAAATCTTTCACTCTAAATAACAAACCTTTTCCCGGCACTCATCGTGCAGAAGATATTAGGCAAGTGCTTACTAGTATTGCTGACGACTGGGGCATTTCTACAACAATTCCCATATATGTAGTCACTGATAATGCGCGGAACTATACTGCTGCATTTACAGGTACGTCATGGCATCATTTACCGTGCTTTGCACATTCCTTACAGCTGGCTATCCATGATGCTAATTCTGATACTGCTGGCGTTAACAACATTTTTGCCAAAGTAAGGCAAATAGTAGGTCATTACAAAAGAAGTCCTCAGGCAAATGAGCGCCTTCTTGATATTCAAAGAAGAGGTAGGAATATGACTGATCAGAGTGTACTTGAGGTTGTGCAAGATGTGTCAACTCGCTGGAACAGTGAGTACGCTATGCTTAATCGATTGTTAAAGCTACGAGTTTCGATTGCTACCGAGTTAGCTGAATCTCGATCAAGTATCAATAACCTTTCAGCAGATGAGTATGAACACGCAGAGGGCATAGTTGCTGTTCTCGAATTATTTTCTAAGTCTACCACCGAATTGTGCGGAGAAACGTATCCAACTATGTCTATGGTGTTACCAACACTTCATTGTTTAGAGACAGAGCTCTCATCTCACATCTTGACCCGACAGCCAGGAATTTCTTATGCTCGTGCTCTATCGAGATCCCTACGAACAAGGTTTGCGTCAACTAGAGCAATAGATAATATAGTTCCTAAAATGGCAACTCTATTAGACCCTCGTTTCAAAGATCTTTTGTTTGACCGAGAAGTAGTATCGGACCTATTAATTGGAGAAATTCGACGCACGACCTCACTGGTAAGGTTGCCTGAACCTGTTGTAGATGAGAATCTTGAAAATACATTTTGGAAATCTTTCGATGCTCTCTCCAAGGAGAGAAACAATAACTTGGCCACAGATCCTGTGAAAGTAGAAGTTCAATCATATTTGCAAGATCCTTTGCTAGAGAGGTCGGCAAACTCTTATCAATGGTGGGCAAAAACAGGAATTCCCAAGTACCCACTCCTAGCTCAACTTGCTGCAGAATATCTTCCTATACCAGCCACTCAAGTTAGTAGCGAGCGCCTCTTCTCAAGTGCTGGAAATATTGTCATACCCCGGAGGGAAAACTTGTCTACAGAACATGTAGAGCAACTTACTTTTCTTCATGACAATTTTAATAATTGAATCAATTATGAACTAAAAATGATAAAGGTACTTGTATAAGCTACACTGGAACTACAGTACGGTACTGTAATATGTAATAAATAAATAACATTTACGATTTTCAAATAGAAGGCCTTATCATGTTTTATTTCCACAGCTAATCATCCCTACAAATTAATCCCACTTGACTCAGTGCAATAAGTTATAGTCTTATTTTGGAAAATACAATAAATTTATATGGTATTCTTAAATTAGACTCGGGACTCGACTCGGACTCGAGATATTCAGTAAGAATCGGACTCGACTCGGACTCGAGTTCAAAAACATGGACTCAGACACCCCTAATCATTTTAGTTGATGTATAGATTACCTCTCAAAAGTTTTGGTTTCCAAGGACTTGGCCATGCTAGCCCTAGGACCATATAACCTCATTTTTAACATTACCATGTCAAACCAGAAATCTTTCAAAACATGGTAATGTTTGGTGGGCATGGTAATGTTGGAATGAGTTGTTTGAATGTATATGTAAATATATATATATATATATATATATATATATATATATATATATATATATATATATATATATATATATATATATATATATATATATATATATATATATATATATATATATATATATATATATATATATATATATATATATATATATATATATATATATATATATATATATATATATATATATATATATATACGTATATATATATATTTACCTACTAAATATACCATAATCAACATAGGCCTACAAATTATATACCCAGTATAAAAACCAACTTTTATTTTATCAGATGGGGAGGACCAAAATAAAAGCCGATATACTCCGTTCGAAGAAAGAGAGAGAAAAAAATAGGAGAGCGAAAATAAAAAGCGACCCTGTAAAGTATGCAGAATGTAAGAAACAAGAACGTGAACGCTATCTCAAGAGAGAATCGTTGGGCAAAATAAAGATGATTGAAGATTTATCGACTAGGGAGCAACGAGTTGAGAGAAAAAAATGGAGGATCAATAATAAACAATATCTCCAGAACAAACGAGCACACCAAGAAATTTTGGATCATTTAGATGCGAACTCTCCTCCAGTTACACCACCACATGTACTTCCAGTTCCTGCACATCCAGTTTGCAACAATGCGTCGACTTCCAGGAAGATCGCTGGCAGGAAGAAGGTTCGGAAAGATCGAACTGCTACACATCGAGAGATATGCAGGTTGAATGAAAAACTTACAAAGGCCAAACAAAGCAATGAAAAATTTAAGAAGAAATACTTTTTTTTTTTTTTTTTTTTGTGAGGAGGGGAAATCTTGCATAAGACCCCCACAGGTTGAATTGTGGGGAGTGTCGGATTCTTACCGACTAAAACCCCTCCTCATTTGTGGGTGACCCCGACAACGTGGTCATTTCATCACCCATTTTCATTCTGATTGTTTCGGATATAATTACTCGAAATTAATGTTAATAAATTACTATGTGAGTTCGATCAAATTTTAAATTTTATCCATCAAATCAGTTTGATTTAGGAAAATGAATACTTTGTTGATAGCATTACTATCATCGGCCAAAACTTTGGAAATTGCGTCTTCAAATGATACTTGTTGTCTGATATTGTTATACTTGGTACATTTCAATAATATATGTTTTATGGTCAACACCTCATCACAAGTGTCGCAAAGAGGTAGAATTTTCTCTGGTGTGAACAAAAAAGCATGTGTGAGCAGTGAATGCCCAATTCTCATACGTGCGAGAACTACTTCTTCTCTTCGGGACCCTCGAATCGAGGAATCCCAAAGTTCAATAGTAGGTTTGATATCCCGAAGCTTGTTGTTTATTTCTCTGTTCCATTCTGATTGCCATTTATTTTTGAATAACAGTTTGAAATGGGATTTCAAATCAAAAAATGGAACGAGTGGTTCATCTACAAAATTTCTCGACGTAGCATCTTTAGCTGCCTTATCAGCGATCTCATTGCCCTGAATGCCCACATGACCAGGAATCCAACAAAACACTATTTTGACGTCCCGTAATGCCAGGTTGGTCAGTAGGTTCTGCGCCTTCTGTATCAAGTAGTTATCAGGAAATATTTTGGTGATGGCTTGTAAAGTACTGAGTGAATCTGAACAGATGAAAAAATTCTTCTCTTGGCGGCAAGATATGTGTTCCAGAGATTTGATAATGGCTATAATTTCGGAAGTGAAAACACTACACATTGAATTGAGTTTAAAACAGCATTGAATATTGGGAGACCAAAACGCACTCCCTACAGAGTCGTTCAGTTTTGATCCATCCGTAAAGTAATGAACAAAGTTTTGGAAGTGTGAGCATATTTCGTAAAATTTCTGACGATAAATGAGTGAACTGGTATCTTCTTTTCTGTGGATTGTCAGTTGAGTATTGACTTCGGGCCGTGGCACCATCCAGGGAGCAGTTATGCTGAATCTGGTTGGGTAAACAGCGGGTAGAATCAATTCAAAGTCAACTAAAAGACGAGACAAACGAATACCCGTAGGTGTGGTGGCGAAAGGTTTCGCATCATAGATGGGTTGGAATTTCGGTTCAAACATTTGTTCGTATGATGGATGATTTCGCATGGACTTCAATTTAGACGTATAAGCAGCGAGAAGATATTGACGACGGTGTGCAAGTGATGGTTCACCAGATTCACAATACAGACTTTCTACACGACTGGTACGGAGAGCTCCGATAGCCAGTCGAATGCCAGTATTATGAATAGTGTTCAGAGGTTTGAGATAGCTAACACGAGCAGAGTCGTACACCATACAGCCATAGTCCAATTTGGATCTAACAAGTGCTCTGTATAGCATCATCATTGTTGTTCGATCTGCTCCCCATGTAGTCCCACTCAAGTATCGTAATAAATTCAGAGATTTGTAACATTTGTTCTTGGTGTAAGCAATGTGATTTTTCCAGTTTAATTTTGAATCAAAGTTGAGGCCCAGGAATTTGGCATTGTCAGAATATGATAAAAGCTCTCCTTTCATGAAGAGGTTTGGATTAGGGTGCAAGCCTCTCAGACGTGAGAAATGCATGCACTTGGTCTTGGAAGTTGAAAATTTGAAACCAGTTTTGTCAGACCATTTATCAAGGTTATTAATGGTCAATTGAATTTGTCGTGCAGCTGTTGTTAATCTTGCTGACTTGCAAAAAATTGCTAAATCGTCAACAAATAAGGATGGCGTTACAGTGGCTGGGATACAGTTGGCTATGTCATTAATGGCAATAGCAAATAGAGTCACACTCAGGACTGAGCCTTGTGGCACACCATGCTCTTGGATAAATGATCGCCACAGTACGTTACCCACGCGTACGGAGAATCGACGATAAGATAGAAAATTGGTTATAAAAATAGGGAGGTGACCTTTCAGGCCCCAATTATGTAATATATTCAAAATGTTATATTTCCACGACGTATCGTATGCTTTTTCCAGATCGAAGAAAACAGATATAGTGTGTTGTCTGTTGAGGAAAGCATCTTGAATAAAACTCTCCATGCGAATAAGATGATCAAGTGTATTTCTGTTTCTCCGAAAACCAAACTGTACTGCACAAAGGAGGTTCCGGTCTTCCAACAACCACACTAGTCTGTTGTTGATCATTCTCTCCATCACCTTGCACAGGCAGCTTGTCAAGGATATAGGTCTATATGAAGACGTACTTTTCTTATCTTTTTCGGGTTTCAGTATAGGGATCAATATTGCATGTCTCCAAGAGTCTGGGAAAGTGTCCGACGTCCAAATCGAATTGTATGCGTTCAATAGATGTTCTTTTGAAAGTAGAGAAAGGTGTTTGATAAATTGGTTATGGATTCGATCACCTCCAGGCGTTGTGTCCTTAGAACGCATGATTGCGTTCTCCAACTCCCAATCACTAAACGGTACGTTGTACTCCTCGTTGTTAGCAGAAGTGAAGTCGAGCTTTCGTCTTTCAGCTCGACGCTTATGAATTTGAAACTGTACCGAATAATGCTGGGAGCTAGAGACGTCACAAAAATATTCTCCAAGGGCTTCCGCTATTCCCAAAGGGGATTCAACCAAGTCTCCATTTATATTCAGGCCAGGAATGATTGTTGATTTGTGTTTACCGTCTATCTTCTTTATTCTACTCCATACTTTAGCAGGAGGTGTTTGATGATTGATCGAAGAAATGTAATTATTCCAAGATGATTTTTTCGATTGTTTGATAATAAAACGGGCCTTCGCACGAAGTTGTTTGAAGGTCATCAGATTATGATTTGTTGGATATTGTCTGAAAATTTGCATTGCTTTTTTTCTGTTGTGGATGGCCTTCTTGCATTCCACGTTCCACCATGGCACAGGAATGTGTCAAATACTATCGTTTAAGAAACTCATTGGGTGAAAAACAGGATGTACCTACTCCAAGAACACAGATACGGAAGCTTTTACGAGGAAGACAGATTCCGACAGATGTAAGAAAAAAACTATTGTTTGGAGAAGTCGTACAAACTCAGCTCACTACTAATTTCAAGTTGTCGAAAGATGAGAAGTCAAAACAAGTATTTTCGAAAGTGATTCAGGGAAGAATTATGAAAAAGTACCGGTGTCTCGGTAAGTCGAAGGCCTTCTTGAGCTACAGACGATTTTCGTCGAATAAGTCCCGTTGTAATGATTTTTCCTACGAGAGGCAGAAGAAAGTAACGGTGGGATTTATTCAACAGTCTGTTGCCACATTCATGACTGATGATAAACAAAGTCGCGAGTGTCCGGGTAAAAGAGATTGTTTAACTAAAAATGGATCAAAAAAACAAAAACGATACATGAACAGATCGTTGGTCAAACTGCACGAAGATTATTTACTGACCAGTCATTTCCGAGTTTCCTACTCTACATTTTGTAAATACAGACCTTTTTGGGTTGTCCCACCAAGAATAACTGATCGCGACACTTGCCTATGCATTCATCATGAAAACATGAACATGTTAGTTGCCAAGTTGTACCACTTGCAAGTTATTGAAGCCAAAACCCCTGATGATATTATCAAAGAAATATGTTGTAGTGAGAAAACTGAAGACTGCTTGAGTCGAGCATGCTCGTCGTGCCGGGGTAAATTTATTTCTTATAAATTGTTTGATTCTGAGACTGATGGTTCTTACCCAAAGTGGGTACATGAGAGAGAAGTACGAATGAGTAGCAAGACTCATAAAAACATTACTGTGCAATTGACAAAAAAGAAGGAAATTGTTTCTACCATTGGATCTATGGTAGAAGTTTTGGAAGCTAGTTTTCCCAAATTCATGATGCACACGCTTAATGTGAATCATCAACACAAAGCAGTTTCAGAATTAAAGGATGAACTGAAACCGAATGAATGTCTGTTACATGTTGACTTTTCCGAGAATTACAACTGTAAGTACACAAGTGAAGCGCAAGCCGTGCACTTTGGTGCATCTCGACAACAAATAACCTTGCACACAGGTATGATCTACAGCCAGAACTTCAAACAGGCCTTCTGTACATTGTCCGACAGTTTGCGTCACGACCCTGCTGCTATAGTTGCACATCTTCAACCTATTATATCTGGATTCCTTGATGAAAATCCTCAAATATCTACTCTTTACTTTTTGAGTGACGGACCTGCAACGCAGTACCGGAACCGATCAATGTTCCATGTTATGTCGCACATTTTCCCAACCATGTTCCCACAAATCAACACGATTTCGTGGAACTACAGTGAGGCAGGACATGGCAAAGGGGCCCCCGATGGAATTGGGGGTACCCTTAAACGTACTGCGGACCGGCTTGTTGCCGAAAGTGTTGATGTCAATACATTTGATAAGTTTGTGAAAGTCACAAAAGAGAATATTAAAGGTGTAAAAATCATCAGCATTTCCGAAAAGGAAATAACAAATGTTGATGTTAAAATACCAAACGATATAAAACCTGTGAAAGGTACTATGTCAGTGCATCAAGTAAATTGGGAGCGCAGCCCAGGATACTTATTATTCAATACTTTGAGTTGTTTTAAATGCCCTCCAAGTGAAAGGTGCCAACATTATTCTCTTCCGATCGCAAATGTTGTCAACAACCCTCTAACACAGAAGAGACGTCAAGAACAAATCGTCAGCGTCAGTTCCGGTACGAATAATATTGACGATCTGGATTTTGATGCGTACTTAACGGCATTGAAAGATAGGCCTAATAAGGACAAGTTCCAGGGTGGCACTGGTAGTTCCATCCCTAGTGACTTCAATACAATGCGAGATAATGCCACCTCTCCTGTAGATAAGCAGGCATTATCAGTTGGACAATTTGTGTTAGTTAAATTTCGATCAGAGTCGAAAAAAAAAAAGTGCAAGACTTTAAATTTGTCTGTATAATCCAGGAAATAATTACAGAAAATGAGTTCCGAGTTGTTGGCACTAGATCTGTCAATAAAAGTAACTGTTTGTTTAAAATCAATGAGAACGATATTTCAGACGTTAGTATTCATGATATTCTGTGTGTATTGCCGTTTCCCGACATGGATGGCATAAACGAAAGAGTTAATTACAAGTTTGCGTTCAGTATCGACATTCATGAAAATTAATTCTAAAAATTCTTACAAGCTTAAACGTCCAGAGTCTTTGCTTATGTTATCCTATTTCAAGACTGATGCGTTGGGCCAAATAAAACATCTTCCGTCCATATTAAACCCTGTTTTATATCCTTTGCTACAGCTCAGAATCACTGTCTGTATTGGCATATTTCATCATCATCACAATGTAGGATTATTGATGAACAATGTGAAAAGTAATACTCATTATGTACTGTTTTGTGAATTGATAATGACTAAAGCATGTAAAATAAACATTACCATGTTCTGATAACATTACCATGTCGTTCCCAAATTTGATGTGCCCATTAAATCCAAAATAATCAAAAAACATCTCTGCTGATAATTTATTCCTGTTCTGAATAGCTTAGAGTATATCCTAATTTTTTTCCAGATTTTTATTGCAACATTTAATTTCAAATTTTTACTAAACTGAATTCCACCGTTTGAACAGAATGACCCAAATAATGGTTCCTTATTAATAATAAAAATAATGTCTACCAATGTTGAAGTATTTCTGTAGAGTGAAAATTCATAATTATTCATATTTTGTAATTTTTACGTAAAGTTTTTATGGATACATAATTCTTGTATGATTCAGTTCTGATACATTGGATTCAGAATCTTATAATACAAAAATGTTTAATACTATAAGTTTTAAGTTTATACCTTAAAGTGTTGTTTACCAACGAACCATTTAATTTCCTACCCACACTTCACTTTATAGATTATATAACTAATTATCTTTCATTATTTGTTCATCCTTCTCCTATTTTTTCCACATTTATTTCATTAGAGTCAAATGAATACCATAAAAATGGATATAGGACAAAAAACAACCAAAACATTTGTCTCATTTAGATTAAATTGTACTATATCCAAACTAAAATGTTTTTTATTGGTGCTCACAAATAAATAAGTTTGTATATAACATGCTATTGTCTTTTCTTATTTTATAAGTTGTCACAGGAAAAAAATTCATTGCATTCCATCAATTAGTTCTAGTGCTAGAGGCAATCAAACCTTTGGAAGTGATTTACTCAGAACTGGAAAAAGTGGATGTGGAACAAATAAACATTTAGCCGACGATATGTCAATGTTTCATATGGCACAGCAATCTTAGCTCCACTAATTATATGATATGAATTTTGCCCAGTTTATTGTTCTGATTGTAGGGATGGAAGAAGGTTCCGCTAACAGCACAAGGTGTTCGCAAGCGGTCACTCATGCAGGTGCTGACTGCGCTTGATATTGCTCGACAGCGGTGATCAAACAAGAACCGGTTTACTTGTATTATCTACAGTCGTGTCAATTTCAATTGAAATACACTTCCAATCCTTTCCATCATGAAAGTGAGTGATGGTATGATACGCCTCCTGATATTTTATTTCATACTGAAATGCATTTTATATTTCAAGTGAATTCAATTTGATAGTATCTTTTCGCTTTTCCACAGTAAGCTTACCCACGAGTCTTTTGACATTTTTTAACCAAATCTTCAAATCGATTTACAGTGGTTCGTGGTATTGACTGATCAATGAATAGTGAAGGGGGGCGGGGGGGGGGGGGGGGGGGTGAAGATAGTTTAGTGTGTGGACGCGAGCGTGAGCCACAACGGTCCCGTTGGCAGGCGAGGAGGACGACAGAAGAGTCGGCGACGTTGAAGAGAGAGACAAGCATGTTGAAGCGTGATTGTCTGGGTCTGTGTGCATTTTTTGAACCAGTTCAAGTTTTCTTATACACAAACACTCTTGCCAACTGTGCTGATCTACGATGGTCACCTGTCGCACATTAGTGTGAATCTTGTCGAAATGGCAATCAATGCCAAAGTTATCATTCTCAAACAACCCCCACGTACTTTGCATTTGTGTTATCAGTATCATTTTTCAAACTGCCCCAATTAGGACATATTCATGTCTGATCAAGATGACGTTGTTTGACCCGTGTCAATAGAGCACAAGTTTCACCTCTCACATATAATAAATATTAGTTTCAGTGGGGAAGGGGGAATATTTTAAATTCCAAATATTACCAAAATCTTGACCAAATGCAACCAATCAAAACTCTACTTCCAAAAACCAGTCAACCAATCATAACTCTGTTTCAAGAACCAATAGCCAATCAAAATTTATTTTTCATAAGTTAAATAAATTGAGGGTGTGTACAAGGGAGGCTTGAGAGAAATAGAAGTGAAGATCGAGACAGTACTTGTCGAACAACTATACGGTCAAGTTCGGTAAATTCTCAAGAGAAGTGACCGTCAACAAATTATTCCAATTATCTGTCATACACCAATATCATAGTACTATTATTGTTAAACTTGTAACTAGTGTCGAGTGAAGAAGTATTTTTGTCAAGATATTCATCAAATATCGTGAACTTTGCGGCATCAGCCAGTTAGAATCCCTAGTTATAATTGCGTGAGCGAAGAAGTGTTTTTGTCAAGATATTCATCAAATATCGTGAACTTTGCGGCATCAGCCAGTTAGAATCCCTAGTTATAATTGCGTGAGCGAAGAAGTGTTTTTGTCAAGATATTCATCAAATATCGTGAACTTTGCGGCATCAGCCAGTTAGAATCCCTAGTTATAATTGCGTGAGCGAAGAAGTGTTTTTGTCAAGATATTCATCAAATATCGTGAACTTTGCGGCATCAGCCAGTTAGAATCCCTAGTTATAATTGCGTGAGCGAAGAAGTGTTTTTGTGGAGATATTCATCAAATATCCGGAACTTTGCGGCATCAGCCAGTTAGAATCCCTAGTTATAATTGCGTGAGCGAAGAAGTGTTTTTGTCAAGATATTCATCAAATATCGTGAACTTTGCGGCATCAGCCAGTTAGAATCCCTAGTTATAATTGCGTGAGCGAAGAAGTGTTTTTGTGGAGATATTCATCAAATATCGTGAACTTTGCGGCATCAGCCAGTAGCATCTCTAGTTATAATTATTGCGTCGGACGTTACAAGTTTACATAATAAGTTCAAAGTTAAATTAATCATTTGGTGTATGTTCAATGGACAATAATTAAATACCTAGTCACTTCAAAATCATCATCAGCCCAGAAGATCAAGAACCCAGAAGATTCCCCTTCAAGACTTTCGGACCCCCATCTACACTGATCAAGAACGCAGAAGATTCCCCTACAGGACTTTCGGACCCCCAGCACCCATCGCTTCATAAAACAGTCAGCCGATTCACAGATATATGGTATCGTTAACTTGTTCATACTTCATTTATACCTGATTTGTATTTTATTGTTTCATATTAACTGTTTGGTATTTCATTTTTTTATCTGTAATTATTATTTTCACTAGACATTTGTGTTTTATCCCCAGCAGTTTACTTGTACAATTGGCTCGCTACCAATTGCACAAGTAAAACGTGAGTTTTGCAGAGCTTTTTTTCTAATGATTCATTATAATTTTGTATTGGAAAGAAAAGTATTCTCAATAAATTCAGTAATTTCAATTTGAAATCAACTCTTATAAATTTACAGTCTGTTCCTTCCACCCACCAACCTTTTGCATGCTTGTTCCTAGGGCAAGATTAAATTCACTAGTTTTAGTTAATTATTAGTTGGTTAGTTAGTCGGGCACGGGCGCAGACACAGCGGCGGCGGACGAAAAGAACGCCACAAACTATATCGAATAAGAGAATAAACACAAAGGCCGGAACCTGTCGAATATACTGAACGGGAAAAGATAAAAGATACTGCAATGGTATGACTGGATATGACTAGACCTGGTTGTAAAGCTCAGTCTCCCTGAGGAAAGCCATGAGGGTGTCGATAACACCCTCCCTGATCATCCCGGAGGATCTTGGCCAGGTCTCCTGGCATGTTGAGACGGCGGCGCAGATCTGTGTGCTGCGGGCAGTCAACAAGGATGTGTTTGACAGATAGCGCGGCATCACACTCGGTACATGTTGGGGGATCTTCTTGCCGGAGCAGGAACCCGTGGGTGAGTTGACAGTGGCCAATTCTCATTCTGGCCGTGACGACCTCGTCTCTTTGCGAGGAGCGCGAGGAAGAAGGCCACACACGGACAGAAGGTTTTATCACTCGTAACTTATTCTCGGTGATCGAGTTCCACGAAGATTGCCATTGAGACTGGAATGTTTGTTTGAACATGTTTTTCAGGCCATTAGACGGCGCATGTCTGAGATCAATGTTTCTCCTAGTGGTGGCTTGTTTTGCGGCTTGATCCGCCCTCTCGTTGCCCGCTATGCCTGAATGCCTCACAATGAAGTAAGCATTATGTTGTATGAAAAACATCTGATCTCAACCCAGTATTGATCCGGCGCAATATAACCGAGTCGTTGACGCGCCGTAAAACAACAGTATTCATTCATTCATTCACATAACAGCCGGGTCCCAATGTAGTGATATTTCCGGGGTCAGTTCCCCGGTCCAGGGTCCCGATTGCCTGGAGCACAACTATTGCTTTTATATCAAACTATACTGCAGTACATAGAACAACAATACCCAACAATGCTATGCAGTATACACAGCTCAGTAGAGTTTTAAAGTCAGTACAGTAGTTGCATTTGATTTTTACGAAAATTCTAGATTGTGTAAGTTCAACAATGCCACTGGTTAGTGATGTTTATGAGTGAATGAATGAATGAATGTTGGGGTTTAAAGGCGCGTCGACAGCGGGGTCATTTTGCGCCTGTAGACTATTTGATAAGATCTCAAGGCTGGATCACGAATTACTGAAAACATGCACCGGTGTAAAAGGCCGGTACCATTGAAGAAGGATAAAAGAATATATGCTCAGATCTAAGTAAGAACTTTCTGACAACTAAATACCAAGTATGTAAAATCACTAAATACTAAATAACGAACATGGACCTATACCTATTTGCTAAAATCACAACAACCGTCTTAAAAAATCAGGCACCGGTGTAAAAGGCCAGAGCCTGACATATATCACGATGACACAGTTGAAAAAGATATTTGGAATGAATTATCGTAAAACCTAATCACTAAACAAATTAAAACCAATGCGTGTGTGAAGTATCTTACACACATGGATACTGAACAGTGAGTGTAAAACACGTCATTCCTACACTCTTGACTAGCCGTACTTTGAGATCAAATTGTGTTGATAAGATCGGATCGGTTCAGGAATACGAATAACTTGTCAATTGCTCTACTATCATCCCCTAGAACTTTAGGAAGAGAGTCTTCCATTGCCAACTCTCGTCTGAGATCCCTGTACTTACTGCAATTTAATAAAAGATGTTTCACAGTAAGTATTTCGTTACATTCTCAAAAGTTTAAAATAAAATGTTTCATGAAAAGTAAAATTTCAATGAAACTTTTTATGAGCTTCTGTGAAAAGTGTGAAATTTGAAAAGCCAGAAAAAAATAACAATATAATATATGAAACTAATATAGAACAATTCTCTAAACGTAGTCATGAAGAGAGCAATTAAATTGCTGCAAGAAACTTACAGTATTTAACACATTATTAGTATCAATTCCACTGCTATTTTCACATCATTTTCTCTTTCCTCTATAAGCGTTATACTTCATAAGATTAATTCTGCAATCGTTTCACACTAAAGGTACGCCCGGGCAGAATTGCTATACCAGTAGGCAATGCAGGGCTATAGTGTTTCTTTTGCACGAGTATTTATATGGCATGACTTTTCAACACTTTTCAACCCTTCTCACGAAAAGTTGCATGAAAAGTTTCAAATTGACACTTTTCATGAAATTTTACATCACTACCACCGGTACCGTAGCCACTCTTATCTACATCCAGTTCACAAGGGACTCCGCTAAACTGTGACAAGCAACCGGGACCTTTGGCTCTGAACTGACAGCAAGAAACCACAAATATTGTCCATTTTATCAGTATGTGGGTTGGGTCACATTCTTTATACGATGATAAAATAGGTTGGCATCACGAGTTACGAAATCCAGGTCATCTCCCCTGTTATATTGCACTGATACAAGTGTTCAGATAGCCTGTCATTACGTTTGTAACAGGAACAAATGGTTTCATCGGGTTGATATATTCCTGTAGCCCACTTGATATGTGAAGCAAGACATTTGCCAATACAGTAGAACCTCCTTAATACGTTTCGCTTTAAGACGTTTTTCGCGTTAACACGTTTTTTTCCACAGGTCCCAGAATTGTCTTATGGCATTTAATGTTAAATAAAATTCGTTAGTACGTTTCTCTATAACACGTTTATCTCGTTATTACGCTTGAAAATGTGATCCCTTGAGCATTATTTATTCCATAATACGTTTTTGAACAGTCCCTTTCCCAGTTTTGTTTCATTGAAAAATGTTGCAAATGTACGTAAAATTCTCCGAAATCTGTACCCATGCACCTGCATTGGCGTTGTGCAGGTGGCCTTTTTGCTTTTTTCCCGGTTGCTTAGCAACGGTCGCAGTGCATAGCAACGGTACGGTACAGAACACGTGTTACTGTTTACAAACGTATCATTCTACCTCGTGTTGTTCTTGAGTGCACTACGAACGCAGACAAAGCTCCTTTGTGCTAAGATGTCTGGCAAAAAGAAGGCGCTATCGCTAAGTGATAAACTACGCATTTTAAGTGAAGTTGATAGAAATGTAGGAATGACTCGAGTAGCGTTGGCAGGCAAATTGGGTTTAGCTGTATCAACATTAAATACGATTGTCTACAAGCGAAAAATTGTTGAAGAAAGTGCTGCAAAGAGTGGAACGTCGTGTGCGAAAAGATCTCGAATGCGTCCCGGTCGCTTCGAGGATCTAGAAGAAAATCTCCTACAGTGGTTTAATCAAAATCGTGCAGCGAATATACCCATTAGTGGACCGTTACTTATAATCAAAGCAAAAGAAATTGCGCTGAAGTGTAATGTGACCGTAGACTTTCAAGCGTCGAACGGGTGGCTACAGAAATTTAAATACCGCCACGGTATCACTTGTAAACGCGTGTGCGGGGAGAGCGGTGCTGTAGATCCTGAAACCGTCAGGATATGGAAGGAGGACACTTTGCCATCGCTTTTACAAACCTACGAAGCGAAAAATGTTTTTAATGCAGACGAGACCGGACTTTATTTCAATATGTTGCCCGACAAAACGCTTGCCATGAAAGACGACACGTGCCACGGCGGGAAGAGAAGTAAGGAAAGATTGACCGTATTATTATGTACGAACGCCGACGGATCGGAAAAGTTGCCGGCACTAGTAATTGGAAAATTCGGGAAGCCTCGGTGTTTCAAGAACGTCAAGACATTGCCGACGAAGTACACCTACAATAAGAAAGCGTGGGTGACTACAAAAGTGTTTACGGACTGGCTCCACCAAATAGATTCCACCATGGGGTCGAAAAACAGAAAAGTGTTGCTGATTGTGGATCAGTGCTCCGCTCATCCACCAGATATAGTTTTGAGAAACGTTACGGTGAAATTTTTTCCGGCGAACTGCACGTCTGAATTGCAGCCGCTAGACTTGGGAATCATCCAAGCCATGAAAATGAAATATCGGCGACGGTTGCTACAGAGAGCGATTCAACTCATATCCCTTGGCCGAAAAGAAGATATGAAAGTGAACGTCCTTCAAGTAAGTTAAACATCTGTTGTTATTACATTTTTGTACCATTTTGGTGTTGTACGGATATTACTTTATAGTTTGATTATTAATTTATCCTGCGATATTGACGCAATTGTTGCCATGCCTAGCCTTGTATAGCCCTATTGTTTCTGTGCCATTCACGCCCGAGAGTACGGGCGATGAGTACCCGGCAAGTGAGGCCTCGATTCCCGGTAGACGGGAAAAAACGCGCTCGGTCACTTCGATATTACTGTGTTGGCCTAGCTGTGTTGCAACCTGTGCTTCTTCAAAGCAAGACAAGTTGCCTACCTAACAGGGTAATACAGGGGACCGTAATCATGACTTTTTTTGTTTGTTTTAGGCAATGCAATTTATTGCACATGCTTGGAGTGAGATCACGGCGGAAACAATCACAAAATGTTTCAAGAAGGCAGGTTTTTTTACTGCCAATTCAGATGTGGACGACCCAGATGACGACCCACTGTTGGATGCAATTGACCCTGAGGATTGGCAGGTTCTGGGAGGAGGGGCGCTAACTTTTGAAGAGTTTGTAAATAGTGATAGTGCTGTCATAACTAGTGACTTAATGGATATTAATGAGATTATTAGGGATCAGCAGTGTGGGAATGAGGAGAGTGATGTGGAGAGTGACGATGGTAGTGAGGCAGGGCCAGCTAAGTTTGTTGAGGCTTTGAGAGGGTTTGAACAATTGCAGAGTTTCTTGCTGAGTCGTGATGTTGAAGACAGTACATGTATACAGAAAAATCTTTCAGAGCTATATACAGCCTTACTGAACGTCAATACAAAACGCAGCGTTCAAGCTAAGATAACAGATTTCATGGATCAGTAATTGTAAGATGTGTAAATGTAAGAATGTGTGAGAATGTGTGTATTTATGAATTATTTTGACTACTGCTCTTTGGGCATTGTTTTAGTTTAGGCCCTATCTGTAAATATATGTATATATATGTAAATAAATATACATTATTATGTTGAATATCTACTTTTTTTCCTTTTTTTTTTTGGCCCTTTTTTTTAGGGTGATATTCATTAGTACGTTTTTCGCGTTAGTACGTTTTTTCCTCATTCCTCCCTGAAAAACGTACTAAAGAGGTTCTACTGTATTATTATTATAGGATCTTTCTTGAGCTGGCAAAATTCGGCAGGGCCGTTCTTACATTTAACCAGTTATATCTCGCCAATGTGCCAATTAGGTCCTACTGCATCGTGTATAGACGGTGACGAATTGACAATTGTAGATGGGCGTGACTTATACGAAGCAGGGGAAATTTTAGATACCTTGATTGGTTACTTATTTCCCTATTTCCCCTGCTTCACTGTCCATTTGATTGGTTTTTATATTTTGTGACATCACGAGGGCAACGATCTACAATGGTCAATTGGAGGTGGAGTCACTGGCTCTGGACACTGTTCTCTTGACAGAGACACGGAGGAGGACGAGTTAGTGACGTAATCACAGACTGGGGACTGCAAGATGAGATGGTTTCTTTTAATGCCAGCAATGTCACCAATATTGCCCAGAAGAGAATATGTGACGCACACAAGCCACAACTAGCGTTGAGCAATGATTTGGGCACCAAGCAATAAGTCACCAATCATGCGATAGACAGAATGGTGAATGCCGTCAACAGGCAAACTGGGCTGGAATTAGAGAAGCAGCAAGAGTACGACCACACGCAGAAACTGCTAGCGAACACCACCATCCCTCCCCAGGACCTCGTTGAACTCACTCAGTACTGCAGGACCCGGTGGCATTCCATACGTGTCGGGTGGACAACAAGTGCGAGGGGAAGACGCTGTCAGAGGTACGACCAGGCCCTAGACCTCACGGTGGAACAACGGGCACTGACGTCGGACATGCTGAAACTGAAAGTGTGCGCGCAGATGGACCGGAGGTTTCACGCCAAGATACTGACGATAGCCGCCATGTCTGATGGACGATACAAGGCACCACTCGACTTCACGACGGAGACAAGACAAGGAACAATGGCTTGTCTTCGGGGCTCACTCGCTCGAGCTTGCTTGAACAATTAGTACAACGGGCTCTTGTACACATTATTCCAATTCCAACAACTGTGATTTGAATTATAGTTGAGTTACTGACTGAATAAGATGTATGCAGCTAGCATGTCTGAGCTCCTAAACGACTGACTACTGCTGCAGCATGGCTCTGATTGGACGACAGGCAAGCTGGGCCCTGGTGCGCTGGACGTCTTGACCGCAGCCCCGTGAACTGGACGCTGGACGAGGAGAGATGTAGACCGGTCCATACGGAGGCTGGGACGTGCGAGGAGAGATGTATGCAGCTAGCATGTCTGAGCTCCTAAACGAATCACTACTGCTGCAGCATGGCTCTGATTGGACGACAGGCAAGCTGGGCCCTGGTGCGCTGGACGTCTTGACCGCCGCCCCGTGAACTGGACGATGGGCAAGGAGAGATGTAGACCGGTCCATACGGAGGCTGGGACGTGCGAGGAGAGATGTATGCAGCTAGCATGTCTGAGCTCCTAAACGACTCACTACTGCTGCAGCATGGCTCTGATTGGACGACAGGCAAGCTGGGCCCTGGTGCGCTGGACGTCTTGACCGCCGCCCCGTGAACTGGACGATGGGCAAGGAGAGATGTAGACCGGTCCATACGGAGGCTGTGCTAGGACGAGGCAAGATCGTAGAAACGTACCAGTCAGGCGATTAGAAGATCTGTCAAAACAGTCAATAAGACTACATCAGTTAACATGTCAAATAGCACAGCAAACAACAGCACAACTGCCTTCTGAAGGAACTGCCCTGTTCAGTCGGTAACAGTGAGAAGGCTGTGTATTGCGTGCCACGTACGTCAAGCGGTTTCATTGCATTCACCGCCAGCAATTTCAAGCCAGTTTGCAGTTCTCTGATTTCATTACTAGGCTGACTTGGAATCAAACAATAGCCTTACTTAGCCACGGTTTTCAAGCTAATAAAATAGCATAGAGCGAGAAACAGAATATCAATAAACAAAAATACCGAAACAGAAATAAAACAGAAATAGTTGATCAAGGTACTAGTATAGGCTTGCAAAAAGCTTTCAGAGCTTTCACGTTTTCCAGAATTTTCTTTCTGTTCCAGTTTTGATACACATAATGTATTACGAAAATAATTTTTGGAATTGATTTGTTTCATTGTTGAATTTCTCATCCACTTTCAATTGTTGTAATAATGAGATGTTTTCAATGGAGATCAGGCGCTAAATGACCTCGCTGTCGATGCGCCTCAAAACCCTAATATTCATTCATTCATTCAATGGAGATCCTTTGGCTCTGTTTCTTGTAAATAGTTTTTCTTTCTCTGATTCGATCATCAGTGTCAAAACTGTGTTCTGATGTTCAGTTTCAATCTCTATAACTACTAGAAGTATTCAATTTTCAATTTAGAATAATGTGCTTCAAATTGCTCATTTGTTTTTACCTCTTCACTAAATTCAAAAATCTAGCTTTTTCAGAGGGTGAAAAAAAGTCATACGGTAACTCTTGTTCGAACAGAACATGTTTCAATTAATAAGCTTCAGAGTGATGGTAAATCAGCTTTCTACCTGGAATACTCATATATTTTTCCATTGTTTCAAATTCAAGTTGTGTATGTAAATCTTAGTTTTGAGTACTTTGTAGTTGAAGTTTGCCCATTTTTTTCTTTTTTTTTCACTCATTTTTTTTTTCATGATAACATTTGAAAATTGATAAAGAATAATTGTTTCCCAACCAAGAGTATGAACGAAAGTAGGAACGTTCGAATTGAGGCACCACAAAGTCGATCTCACCACCTCATACTCATAAATTATATCTGTGTTAACATAGGCCTACTAGTATTCTCAAACTATTTTGTCAAATCATGCATATAAAAAGGTCTAAGAATATTCTTTGGTAAAATAAGTAGGCATCAAATAATGTTGAGGTTGGTTTTCTGTGAAAGCGAATGAAACCAATTGATAAAGTTACACCAATATCAAAAAGTTGTGGTTTTTCAGAAAATTCCCTTATTGAAGCCTGAAGTAGGCCTACTTGTTATCAAAATGGAATATGGTACCTAATAATAATGCTAACTTTGAAGAAATGAAAATAAGGAAATCAGTCATTCTTGAATGATTTGTGAATAAGACAATCAGGGAATGAAGAAGAAGAATTGCAAGAATTGTTTTTACTCACGACTTGACAGATTCTGTCAGCACTTGTTAGGCAAAATGAGGAGTGACTCAAAGAGACGACTGAAAAGGAACCAGATTTGGGACTTCTACTTCTATTTCAAGTTTCCTAGGAAACATCTGGGTTTATTTTTCTGGTAATTATTACAAATCTCGGCCAATCAACATTCGTATTTGTTTAATTTATGAACATATCATTGATTGTTACAGAATACATCAGCCACTACACTTGAATGTATCAACTGGTCTAACACTAACCCAAAGACCTTATATAACCTGCACCAATCTGAATCACGCCACCTTGATTTGTGTCGGAGAGAAAAGTGTCTTCAAACTAGGAGAGCGCAGCACATGCACTGTAAGAATAATGATTCAGGCATATTTATGTCTGTGTGATGGAAAGCTATACACACGGCTTGATTCAAGTCACCCCTTCCTGTAATACTTGTTGCTTATTTGTGGACATGTTGAGCAAAGACTCGATGGTCGCCAATAAGTCTGTTTTAACCAACTGTCAGATGAGAGCAAAGTGGACTTGATAATACTGGGGCTTGGTACACAAACAAATACAAGTAAACTTCTTCCTAATTTCAGCTCAAGTCTCATGTTTACAGCAAACAGAGTATATATGTAGGCCCACCATGGACGAGTTTATAAGAATATATTTCATGATATTTTATAACCATTTCTTGCTAATTATTGCTACAACCAAGCATGGCTGATGACTGCCATTGACAGAGGGAATCTACGCCTGAGAAACCCTTGTTACAAAGACAGACGGTAGTGGGATCAAACCGAGGTTCGATATGCCCCTCACCTCCAGGATCATACAAAGCGAGCACGCTAGCAACTGAGCTATATGTGCCAGTGCGAAATGATAAGATAATAGAAAATATAGCATGATATAGAAGTATGGTACCGGTATTACATATATTAAATAGTGGTACATATCGGTTTGAAGGAATTTCAATCAGGGACTGAGACCCTTATGTATGAGGGTCTCGGTTACGGTTATGAACTGAATTTTATGAAGGTCCCGGTTGCGGTTAGGGTTATGAACTGAATTTGATAAAGGTCCCGGTTATGGTTACGGTTATGAACTGAATTTTATATTTAGGTCCCGGTTGCGGTGGTGAAATTTTCCATTTCTTCAAACATTCTTCTTTTTTTCAAATAAATATTGGTTTGGATGTTTATTTGAGTCATATGTTTCAAAATATTGGAAAATATCAATAATCATACTGTCGCTGTGCATCGAGCCGTCTGCTTATTCTCAATATAGCAATTCACATTGTCAATCTTGATAGGGCATTTACTGCAATAGGCCTACATTTTCTTCACAAAACAAGAATTTGTTTTTTGTGCTACATCTATAGAAATTGTTCAACTGTCTCGACTTTTTGTGAGTGTTCCTCATCAGTTTATCCAGGGTTGGACGTATCGCTTTTCTGATATCTCATCTAACAATGGATAGAAAAATGAATACCGTAACGTTGAATACATTTTAAATGAGATTCTATTAGAAAAAACATCGTAAATAAAATCATAGGCCATCTTGAAAATATAAAAAGAGTATTTTTTTAGAAAAAAAGATGTGTTCAACCCTTGAACAATACTTCAGCAATATTTTCATGGAAAAAAATTGATGAAAAAAATTGTATGAGAAGAATGAAAAATAAACTACATTCAATGTTGAAAAATTTGTAAAAAAACAAATAATCATGTCCATTGTTGATTTTTCTTGCAGTTTTAGCATGATAGTGTACCATGTGCAAAATTTGAAGTGTAGGTATACAATCGATATTAACAAAGATGAGATTTTCACCTGAGTCCCCCTTAATATTTAAGCTCATATTCAATATTTGCCAGCAGTTGACCTTATTATACTACATATAGTTTTTTTATTGTTATCCCTTTTTTACATAAAGAATAAATCCGTTCCAGAATTCATAAATTTGTTTTAAATCACTGCTTACCGTTTGGTGGCACATTCTCCGACCACGCAAGATCTAAATATACAGGCGTTCCTTTGTGCAAGTGCAAGTAGGCTTACTCACGAATCAAACGTAATTTCTTCCCCATTTTGAAGTTGTAACTAGTGGTTATAATTTTCAATAATTACATTGGATTTGAATTAATTAGGCACAACTTGATAATAATTATGAAGTTAATAAAATTAAACTATAACATATCGCACATCAACGCGTTTTGAAAATATTCACAGTCACCATTCACACTAGACACCATTGAACCATCTTTCCTGATCTCTTTGGTAAGACTGATCATTCGGACTGTTTTTCTACTTGTTATATGCCTAGGCCTACCTAAACATGTCATTTGGACACATTTTAAACCCCATTCATATGTGAAGTCTCGGTGGAGTAAGGGCATGTTTCAGATGTTTTCTTATTTACCGTTAAAAGTGCACTCGAGTGATTAAGGTCCCGAACGACCGTCTTCCCTATCCCACAACACTGGCGCACGGGTGGTTCAAGCCGTCCTCTCTAGTGTCAATATATTCATTCTGAGCTGTTTCTAGCAAAATATAGGAAATTCCACAAATTAGATGCCGGCATTTCTCTGACTTGTACTAATCTTTGTAACCACTTACTAGACACAGTTCTTGGAAGAGTGACTTTATTATACTGTCACTCAACTACCCCTCCTCCTTCTCATGAAGCTTGGCTCAAAAACCTTGACATCTGGTAGAGTTTATGTTTGTGTTTGGAGTGCTAGAAGTTGAATGACACTTAACAAAATATAAGTTATATTTCCTTTCCTTCATACTCAGTGTAGCTGTCAAGAAACAACCGTTTCAAGCCCTTTTCAGGACCTTTTAGAGACCAGAATAACTGATATCTTCAAGGTTGCTGGTTGTGGTTCTCGTCACCTCAGCATAAAGGTTATTGGTTGTGGTTACGCCCGAAAAATAATAACGGTTGTGGTTCTTGGGGTTATGGTTGTACCAAACAAATTATAAGGGTTACGGTTGCTGAAAAAAACACCGGTCTCTAACGGTTGCGGTTACGGTTACGGTTATGGTTACGGTCTCAGTCCCTGAGTTTAATGTAATAAAGTTCATTACCTGTGAGCCTATCAGAATTGTAACGTAGCCGGGGTAGGCCTACTTCAAACCAATCACGTTACGGCCTGGAAGTTTCCAGAACAATTTGCCCGAGTTGATCCACTATTCCATCTTCACCTGCCACAGTAGGCCTACCGTGTCCTCAAGCTGCCAGATCCTGAAATGAGAACAAGGAATAATAGAACCCATGTAGGCCTACTAAGCATCCATAACGAACATCATTTACGATAACACTGAAGGCCAATTGTGTTCAGTCCAATCAGCTGCTATATTAAAACTAATTCATTGCATTGACATTATGAAAAATATTACATAATTGAATAATAGGCCTACCTTGAATTATTTGTTTGTAAACTATTACCTACTTGATATAAAGGTACGGCTGAAACCAGAAAATGACGACGATGCTAACTGCTAGTTAGCCCAACATCTAGGCCTAATTAACTCTGAGGTAAATATATGCCACACCTGTACCGGTAACCACGATTTTCAGAGTAGGACTACTGTTAGATACCGGTGATGGTTGTCTAGTGGCCAAGTTGCTTACACACTAAATTATCATTCAGGAGACTGGGGTTCGATTCCAACCATGGTCAACCATACTGACAGGGTTTTTCCGTGGTTTCCCTCTGTCGTTCAGGTCAATATTGGGATGGTCCATTAACAACAGGCCATGGCCGACTCCTTCCCACTGGGGTATCTAAATAAACACCTGTTATCGACAGTTTTCCAGTAACCTCTATTTATTCCCAGTCTGCCGCTAGAATGCGTTGTAGGCCTTCTAGTCGGCCAAGCAGTCTTGAACGGGGTAGGTTTTAGATCAGATAAGATGTCGTGCTCGAACAGGCAAGATGTCCTAAACCTGTAGTAATAATTGATTGTATTTCAAATTAAATAGTCTTGAGAACCAAAGACGTTCGCATGTTGGATACCCAAACCTTCCTGTCAGCAATCATTTCTTTTGTAAGCCGTATTGACTGTACAATTCAATTTTCGTCACATTTGTGTGCTGCTCTACGTGCAGCTTGCTTGTCGCGCGCAGGCAGAAGGTCCTGTAGGCCTAGGTTAGACAGGACCTCACTGCGGTGATAGGTCTATGTGTGTGACGAGAGCGATCAAGGTGCATCATGCAGACACCTTGATGGTGCAATGTTACACATAAGCCCATGTTTAGCTCTTGCTCTCTGTGAACCACTATGCCTACAAACTCAATTCCTAGGCCTATGTAATGCTATGGTCGCAGCCTTCAACAGAATGACGCCTAGAATCAATGCCTATGCCTAGATTATTCTACAATGTTCGATGGCTAAAACTAGATCATCCAGTTTGTAGGCCTAGTGTGGTAAGAAATTCGAGAAACTAACCTAACCACCAAAATCGTTTAGGCCTTATAACACTCGGGAATATTACCGCAATTTTCATGAAAATGAACCTAGGCCTACAGTAGTCAGATTCAAATTAAATAGAGCAATAGAAGACTTACCTGAACAAAACTGCAGACATTGTTTGTAGGCATGGTGCTAGAATAAAAAAAATACAAAAATCGTAGTAGGCCTATGCTGCACATTTACGTGGTTGGATATATTGTTGTTTGAGTACTGCATGTCCAGCCAGTCGTCATCCGCGCCAAAAGACCGAAAGACGGTGCTGAGCCTAGCGGCAACTTATGTGACTACTAGAGCGAGTGACGTCATGAAACAGAGCGCAATGGATGCGCGCGAACGTTTCAAACTGGCCCAACATTTTTCTATAGGCACCTCCATATAGGCCTAATCTATGATTATAGCTATCTACGATGAATACGCAACTTGGACTCTCTGTAATAATAATAATGTTTATTTACATTTACATGTCATAATGATGCGTGTTACAGAATATATAAATATTGAGTTAGCATGTACAGACAATTATTTAATAAAATATGATGAAATAAATAATGAAATGGTGAAATGGTCAGAGGAAATTTTAAAGTTTGAGTAAGTTTAAGTTTTTAGTTTATTTTGAAAATTGTTTACGGAAGTCTATTTTATTTTTAAGTGTATTTATCATCAGTTTTGGATCATAGTCCTCTATACTATCTCCAAAGTAATGGTTAATGGAGTAATAACATTTAACAGTAAAAAAAGTTTTTAGGATATGTCTGAAAGTATGTATTGCTGATATGTTTTTTATTGATGATGGTAATTTGTTATAAAGTTTAATGTTTATGAAATTTGAGTTGTTTTGAGCAAATTTTGTACTGAAGCGATTAATATGGATATTTGTTTTAGTCCTTGTATTATGAGTGTGCACATCTGTGTTTGAATTTAGAGATTTAATATTTTTTTTTACACATAAAATTGCTTGTAACATATAAATACAGTGGAAGGTCAAGATTTCTAATTTTTGGAATAGCGGTTTGCAGTGAGCCCTTCTATTCACATTCATGATAATTCGAATCGCACGTTTCTGGAGGATGAACATTTTATTGGCATGTGCTGAGCACCCCCAGAATTCAATACCATACCGAAGGTGTGACTCAAAATTCGAGAAATATACCAGTCTTGTAGTAAGTGTATCTGTAATTGACCGTATTGATCTAACAGCAAATATACCAGAGTTAAGTTTTTTCGTTATATGATTCATGTGTTTTTTCCAGTTCAAGTTTTCATCTATTATTATTCCTAGAAATTTTGTTGCATCTACTCTTGATATAATCGAATTATTTGTGTTATTTATTAATGTGGGTACAGCGTCGATGTGATTCGATTTTTTACTAGAATGAAACTGAATAAAATTTGTTTTTACATCATTAAGTATTAGTTTGTTGTTGTTAAACCACGTGGTTGATTCAGCAAGTTTTGATTCTGCAGCCCTAATTAACGAGTTTTCATGTGAACTATGTGCTATAATATTTGTATCATCGGCAAACAGTTCAGAATTTGATATGTTGAATGGAAGGTCATTGATAAAAATTATAAAAAGAAGGGGACCTAAAATTGAACCTTGCGGTACACCAATTTTAATTTTTTTTGTATCAGATAAATATTTTTGTTCTGTCCCATTTTCTTCTATATGAGTTATTTGTACTTGTTGCGTTCTGTTTTTTAAATATGACTCCAGCAAGTCGTGTGCGGTTCCTCTTATTCCGTAATAGTAACATTTACTTAATAGAATATCGTGATTCATGCAATCGAAAGCTTTCGATAGGTCACAAAAAATACCGATAACTTGTTCTTTATTTTGTAAGTGACTCACAATTTTCTTTAAAAATTTTTCGATTGTATCTCCTGTTGATCTGTTTTTTCGGAAACCATTTTGACTATCAGATAAAATGTTGTTTTTGTCTAAAAATTTCACTATTCTTATATTTATTATTGTTTCTAAAATTTTGGAGAAAGAGGGTAAAAGCGATATTGGGCGATAGTTGTCTACAAGAGACATATTCCCTTTCTTATAGATTGGTTTGACTATGGCTGGTTTTAACTGCTCTGGAAAAACTCCCTGTGATATGCAATTATTAAAAATGAAACATAAGGGCTCCGCTATATATGCTATACAGCTTTTTATTACAGATGTGGGAATGTCATCTACTCCGTGAGAGTTCTTGCTTTTCAAATGATTTGTTATGTTCAAGATTTCATTGGTCGACGTTTGCTCGAAGTAGATCGAATTAGGTGGAGATTTGTTTGTGTTATTTAAATATTGTCTAAAGTTTTCATTTGCAGGGTCTAAATTGTTTGTTAATTCACTAGCCACGCTGATGTAATGATTATTAAATTTATTCGCAATTTTTAATGGGTTTTTGCTAGTTTTATTTATTTCTATTTCAATTTTCATGTTTGTGTCTCCTATTTGCGTATTCATTTTCTGATTTAGCTGATTGTTAATAATTTGCCAGACTTTTTTCGATCTATTTTCTTGTCTCTCAGAGCTAATATTTTTCTCTACATCTTTTTTCTTGGAAACAATAATAATTTTTTGAAGAGTATTTTTGTACTTGATGTAGAATGCTTTGAGCCACATACATGATTTGAAGTGTTGCGTTAACATGTATAGGCTCCTTTTATTTACACTTGAGATTTTTATTCCTTTAGTTATCCATGGTTGTCTTTTGAAATTGTTATTAAGTTTAATTTTTTTTGGCGGGAAAGAATCATGAAACAGTTGGGAGAATATTTCATGAAATAAGTTGTATTGCTCATTTGGTATTGAAGTTTCGAAAATAGGATCCCAATTCGTCAATTTTAGATGATAATTAAGATTTTTTTTATTCTTCACATTAATTATTCTTTTATATATTGATTTACTATATGATTTGTATGTGTTTTTGATAGGGATGAGTGCTATTAGGGCAAAATGATCAGATAGTCCATTGTCTATGACTCTGGTTTCTTCTGTTGAATTAATATTCGTGATTATGTTGTCTATAAGAGTAGCAGTTCGATGAAATGGATCTATTCTAGTAGGCGTGTGAACTGTGAATTGATAATTAAAGGAGTCAATAAGACTAGAGAACTTTTCTGTGTTATTTGAATCTTGAAGTGTGTTGATGTTAAAATCTCCTGTGATTATCAATTTCTTTTTGGTCCTTCCAATGTTGGTAAGGATGTCTTCTAATTTCTCGAGAAATATTTGGATGTTACCCTGAGGGGATCTGTAGATACATAGTATAATAATTCCGTCAGTCACGTTATCTCCTTCAGTTGGAATTATTTCAATTGCTGCGCACTCGAAATCTTTGTCGACACTTTTCTTGGATATGTCAGTTCTAATTTTCACCTGGCTTGCATAACTATTGTTCACAAAAATCACCACTCCTCCTTTTTGGAATGTTTTTCTACTGTAGTTTGATGTGATGTTGAAATTATTGAGGTTTATTAATTTGATTTCTTCTTCTTTGAGGTGGTGCTCGCTCATACACAAGATGTCAATACCAGTTTTCGATGAATCCAATTCTTCTAGAAATATCTCAAGATTTAAAATTTTGCTGTTTAAACTTCGAATATTTTGATGTGCAATAATGAGAAATGTTTTGTTTGGCGGGTTGATTTTTTGTTTCGTATTATCTTGAATATCATTTGTTCGTTGCTATGCTTGTTTTGAATTTTTTGGTCCAAAACAAGCATAGCAACGAACAAATTCATTATCATTAAATTATTCATCTATAACTAGTCAAACGCGAAATATGCGTTGTAAGATGAGCGAGATATCTCAATAAGGTATAAAAGTCCTTGAAATAGTTTTACCCTTGCTACTTTATCGACTTTGGTATTCTACACACCTTGATATCTGAATAAGCTATAAAAGTCGTTAAAGAAGTTCTACTCTTGCCACTTCATTGACTCTGGTATTCTACACACCTTGACGCATATAAAAAATACTTCATTGTTGGTCAACTCTTGAATCTAGAAAGCAGTGAATCTCGACAACTTAATTCTGTCATAATTTTTATGATATATTTTATGAATATTATCAGTCATTTTATTTTTTTTCTCCAAAACGACTGATCAGAATTGCTTAAAAAATCGTAATAATGTGTAAAATCCATGTATACACATTTAGAGAAAATTTCATCCCATTTGGAGAGATTTTATTTTTCAACATTTTCCGCCCAGCCAAATCTTATGGGGTTTTTAGAAACTTTGAGATGATGATTCTCAAAATCGGTCCGACCGATTCATCCCAAAAACTATACAGTTCTAAGTTGGATGAGTTTGCGTGTACAAAAAAAGTTTCATGTTGATCAGTTAACCCTTGCGACCTGTGGAGTGCTTACAAAAAAAAAAAAAAAAAAAAACACAGACAAAGCCCTATAAGAGTGGGATGGAGACTTCGCTACGCTCATCAATAACAAATCTGTCATCATTGTTATTATTATATTAGTCACAGCATGAAATTTATTTTTGGCACACATTCTTTTTTCGTAGTCATAAGTATTGCTAACAATTATTTGAATAATTCGTGACCGCAGCTCATGTAGTTTTTTCCAATATTTCAAGATTTGAATGCAACACAGACGGTAATGCGTACTGTGACTATGCATATTAACTATTAAGGATTGAAAGTTCAGGTACGTTTTCACAAGAACTAGGTTTTTCTGACCTGTAACAACATAACTCAAAAACTGTTGAAAAAAACTGTTGTATTGAAAAAATGTTTTAAAATGTGTATTTTAATAACTGTCATCATCTTGTGAAGCAAAACTATGGAAATAATCAGTACATATGAATATCCAGATGTGAATGTGTGGCCTCAAAATCATTTATAATCTTTATTAGATATGAAATGATTGATTGATTATAAAACTAAAAATTGTAATGGATTTTTTCTGGAGGTTCACAAGATAACAGTGTGTATGACAAACAATATCCACTGAACTTCAACAAGATAGATGCATTTTCGAAATATAAACCTTGTGATTTGTGGCTGCACACACAAACATAGCATTACTCAAATTATATTAACATTATTATTTCGATTTTTTTCCAATTTTATTTTTGGATTTGTGTGAGAAATATAATGATGAACATAATGTGCAAGTTTCAATTATTCATGGTTGTGGGTTGAGCGGGAAATAATTCCTACATTTAGCTTTAATAATCCTATTCCATGCTGTGGCTACTCCCTTAAAGAGCATCAATTAGCGGTAGGAAGATTACTGATTAACAACGCCTTAGGAAAACACGCTAAAGAAATGGAGCATGCAATAGCTTTCAAAAAAAAACTTGCAAGCTCTCCTTAAGAGCCCGCATCTTAGCTGAGCATGTTTCTCTTCGAAATGCTCTATCCAAGTTCGATGTGCGTTTGAAAGTTTGATTGTGGGTTAAAAAGTTGTAAAGGGATTATATTGGAAGAGTTCCAGTAACCGCCGCTAGATAGGGGAGTTTTTCATTTCATAATTTGGACAAAATCTAGTTACATTACACATTTTGGCCAAGGAAATTGGGAAAACTGTGAAATAAAAGGCAAATCAAAATTTGAAATAATAATGAGCAAAGTTGAACTTGAGGATGTGTGTTTGTAATTTATTCCTACTATTATTCGGTAACCGGGAATTAAGCAATGAAAATTATCAAATAAGGCACATTTTGATTCAATTATTGCTCCATGATAAAATTATTCTCCAATTTTTGATTAGACACATCCAATTGTGAGAGTATTGTTTATTCATTGCATTTTACCGCAAGTCCGTAATGTTTGTAGTTCTTGAGATATTTGTGGCGGAAGTGCACCCTGTAAATCTGTCCAAGATGCGGGCTCTTAAACGACCAGCTATCATCAAGATTGATACGGGAAAAGAATGAAATTGAAAAACGACCGACAAAGAAGAGAAGATTAATTAGCGAGCTAACAAAAGTAGAGCTTGGAGAAGAGCTGAAGAAGCGAAAGAAAATAACAGCTGGTAATAAAGCTCAGCTTGCTCAAATATTGAGAGAATGGCTGCAGAAGAGGGAGAGGAGATAGGGTGGGTCACAGTGACAAGTTATGAGTATAGGAGTACTACGGCAATGGTGAAGGAATTGAAATGGGATGCACTGAGTAAGAGGAGGAAAGTGGCAAGATTGGTTGCAATATACAAAGCGTACAGAGGGGATAAGGCATGGAAGGAAATCAGAGCCAGATTCGGAACATCGCATTCTCAGGGTAGGAATTACCACCGCCACAAGATCACGGCGGTAGGATTTGGAAGGCGGAAGCAGGTTGGGAACACATTGGTGGATAAGGGAATCGATGGGTGGTGAGGTTTGCCTCAGAACGTGTTCGTCAACTCTCCATCAATTAATTTATTTAGGACAAGACTATTGAAGATTATTTAGACTCAAGTTTGCTATTTATTATTATATATGTATATATTTTTTTCTTATTTAAATAGATGAATGTGTTATGTGCCACTGGATTGTAAAATTCAATGCATAAAATGAAGTTTCATTCAAACCTGAATAACAGAGATAACACCTTCAAACTCAAACTGTCCGTCACTTGGAAAATAGTGTTGAAGGACAGAATAATGGATAATTATATCAGAGGTGAAGGAACGAAACATAGGAAGAAGTTTAAATGGAAAGAGGAAGAGAGAAAATGGTGAGGAACATGAGAAGGAGGTGGATGAGAGAAGAGTCACGAGGAGTCAGACAAGATATGAAACCGTGAAACCACCTTGAGTCATCGACAAGATAGTACCTACAAGAGATACCGTTTTTTATTGGTGTTATTGTTTTCTCTTTTTTTTCAAATGGTTAGTTTTCTGTTCTTTTTATAACAATACTCTCAATATTTTCTAATTTTAAATTAATAAACGATCCCTTGAGAGTGTCAATTTTATTCGAAATATTTGAGATAATTACAAAATTTATCCAAGTAATAAATATATAAATATATTATTATTTACATACACTTGATACCATTCCTTTCATTGTTAAAAATCTTAATATTAATTCTTCATACTATAACCGTCATTCGGGAGACCGGGGCTCGATTCCCGCCATGGTCGACCATCCTGACAGGGTTTTTTTGTGGTTTACCTCTGTCGTTCAGGTTGATCCTTGGATGGTTCCTTAACGACAGGCTACGACCGACTCCTTCCCATCATCCAAAACACCTGATAAAATAACCTTTCACCTCGTCATCCCATCATCTCATTCATCATCCACCGACGCCAATAGATCGTAGCCATAAGTATAGTGCGTCATTAAAACCCAATTTAAAAAAAAAAAATAGAATAAAAAATAAATGAAAAAAAAAAAAAAATATATATATATATATATATATATATATATATATATATATATATATATATATATATATATATATATGCCATCTTTATTTTTTTATTCATTTGTGTTGTATGTATATGTTAGAACTCGGAAACAAGAATAAAATGGTTTGAAAATTGAATTGAATCAGATTGTTTTGTGAGATAAAATGTATTGCAGAACATGCACTATGAAGATTGACAGTGTAAATTGCCATGTTGAGAATAAGCAGACGGCTCGATGCACAGTGACGCTAAATAATCTATTTCTGGTATGATTATTGATATTTTCAAATATTTTGAAACACATGACTCGAATAAACATCCAAATCAATTATGTTATTTTGCACAGATGTGCAAATCGATTATCAATTATCAATTTGAAACAAAAATAAAATGAAAAATGTTTGAAAAAATGAAAATTAACTTATAGTTTGTAACGTTCGCGCGCATCCATTGCTCTCTGTTTCTTGACGTCACTCTCTCTAGTAGTCACACAAGTTGCCGCCAGGTTCAGAACTGTCTTCCGGTCTTTTGGCGCGGATGACTGTTTTATTTCGTATTCATTAGGATTGTAGGGAATACTCTGGATTAAAACCATCTCGGGATAATTCACTAGACTGTTGATCAGCCATGTTTATTCGACTTCCGGTGTACGCCCTCTAGGCTACAACTCTCTACATAATGCATAGCCTTCTAGGCACATAATAACACATCCTCCCCATTAAGGCATATTTTTATACAATACAAATTTCATGATTATTATTACAGTAATGATTTGAAGTTATGGTTAGCAAAGTTACATAATGTATGATTATGATTGAAATTACAAATTAAGCTTCGACGGAGGATGAACTTGCCGCCCGCTCCTTGTAAGGTACCTCGAGTTATTCTTGGGAGTAGCCTCGACAGTAACAAGTGGAGCACTAGAATTATTCATAGTTTCTTGTTGAGGACTTCTGTTACCAGGAATGGGTACGATTCCGGGGTCTTGAGGACGAAGAGTTTCTTCGGACTGATTATCGACGTTCTCTTCCATCTCTTGGTCGGAATCTTCAATGTCATCTTTGTAGTAAGGAGCCGGAATAAGGTGCCATCGGTTTCGCCTTAGTGTTCCACGAGAGGTCTGAACAATGTAAGACCTTGGCTCAGTAGATTCGCGTAGGATTCTTCCGTGTGTTCGCATGTCGATTATCCATACCGAGTCACCTGGGTTTAGTTGTGATAGGGTATGGCATCGATGTCTTTGGTCGTAGTTTATCTTCTGTTTTGCCTTTATCTTCTCTTCTGTTCTGCGAAGCAGGGATTTATCCGGGACTTGGTCAAGTTGAATTGACGAAACAGGAAGTGTTGTTCTTAGTTTGCGATTCATTAATAGTTCAGCTGGACTAAACCCGTTTTGGAGAGGTGTTGCTCGGTATGCCAGAAGAGCTAGATGTGGGTCTTCTGATTTCTTTAGTCGTAATTTTACAATCTTAACAGCAGCTTCTACAAACCCGTTGCTCTGGCTAAACTTTGGGCTACTTGTAATGAAATTAAACCCATACGATTTGGCGAATTGTTTAAATTCGGAAATTTCTAGTGATCCGAACTGAGGACCATTGTCACTTCGAACATTTTCCGGTATTCCGTGTCTAGAGAATATCGATCGACAGTGGTTGATAATTGACTGTGATTTGAGACTAGTAAGTTCTGCTACTTCAAAATATCGTGAATAGTAATCGGTTACTACCAAGTACCAATTTTGATGCAACTTGAATAGGTCCATGGCTACAGTTTGCCATGGTCTATCTGGAAGAACACTTGGTATGAGAGGTTCGTGTTGATTGCTGGATTCTTGTATACACTCGGGACACGAACGTACCGCATACTCTATCTGAGTGGAGAGTCCTGGCCACCACACTGCGTCACGGGCACGTGCTCGACACTTTGTAATGCCTTGGTGACCCTCATGAATCCGTTCTAATACTTCTTTCTGTAACATTGCCGGTATAACTATTCGCACCCCTCTGAGTACTAGATGGTCAATGATTGATAGTTCATCTTTAACAGGAAAGTAAGCTTGGAGTTCAGGAATTAGTTGGTCTTTTGAAGGCCAATCAGTTTGGATATAATCCTTTAACATCGAGCAAATAGGATCTTTACTCTGTTCTTCGATAATCTTTGCAAGGTAAGTATCTGTAACTGGTATGTTACTAGTAACAAAATGTATATATGCATTTGTTTCTTCTTCTAATTCACCTTCTTCTAAAATTGAAAGAGGTTTTCGTGATAGGGTGTCAGCTACCACCAAATCTTTGCCAGGGGTGTAAAAGATGGAGTAACTGTACCTCATCATGCGAATTCTAAATCGCTGTAGTCTTGGCGACATCTCATCGAGGTCCTTGTAGGTAAACAGTGGAATTAACGGCTTGTGATCTGTCTCGATTTTTACCGTTAGCCCTGTAATGTAGTCCTTGAATCGTTCACAAGCCCAAGTCATCGCTAAGGCCTCTCTCTCTATGTTTGCGTATCTTCTCTCTGCCGTCGACAGTGTGCGTGATGCGTAGGCGACAGCTCTCTTCTTCCCATCTTCTTGCTCTTGGATGAGAACACTACCAAGCCCATAGGATGAAGCATCTGCTGAAACAATTGTGGGTTTGGCAGGATCGTACAAGGCTAAGGAAGGTGCTTGAGTAAGAAGTGTTTTGATTTTATTGAATGCTTGTGTTTGAGGAGTATCCCATCTCCAGTGGTTCTTGGATGATAAGAGGGAATTTATTGGCTCGAGGATCTCTGCTTTCCTAGGGATATATTTACCAAGGAAGTTGACCATGCCCAAGAAGCTTTGAACTTCTTTGACGTTAGTTGGTGGATCCATGTTAGCGATTGCTGCAATCTTCTTCCCATCTGCTTCAATGCCATTAGCATCAATCTTGTGTTCTAGAAAGATAACCGAGTCTACTGAAAACTCAGTCTTCTGTTCGTTTAGAGTCATTCCTGTTGTTCTAAATCTTTCTAGCACCGCTCGTAAACGATCATCATGTTCTATTTGGTTCTTTCCCCAAACTATGACATCATCCATGTGTACCAGGACTCCTTTCAGTCCTTGTAGTATCTGACTTATTCTTTTCTGGAAGTGTTCTGGCGCAGACGAAATACCGAAAGGTAATCGTTGGAACTTGAATCTTCCAAACGGTGTTAGGAATGTAGTTAATGGTTGGGATTCAGGGGACAAGGGTACTTGCCAAAATCCCGAGTTCGCGTCTAGTTTGGAGAATATTTTGGCACCTGCAAGTTGACCTAATGTATTGTCAATCTTTGGTATCGGATGAAACTCTCTCTTCACACTGCGGTCAAGATGTGTCAAGTCTACACAAATTCTTACCCCGCCAGACGACTTCGGTACGACCACCATTGGTGCGCACCAATCTGTTGGTTCCTCTACTTCTGCGATGACGCCTTTCTCGACCATGCGTTGTAGCTCTGTTTCTACCGACTTGAGCAAAGGTAATGCTACTGACCTTGGAGTACTGATTGCTCGGGGCGTAGCATTGGGGCTAATACTTATCTTGTACTCCCCCGGTATGGTTCCTAATCCTTTGAAAAGTTCTGGGAACTTGGCTTTCCAATCTGTTCCAGCGCTGACACTGTTGAGAACTGCATCCACGTTAATAATCTTCAAGCTTTTAATTGCCGGTCTTCCTAGTAGTGGAGTTTCAAGATCGTGTACTACATATACTGTCTCAGTTGATGATCTATTATTGTACTGAAGCTCGACTTTTCCCACCCCGACTACTTTCAGTGGACGTTTGTCTGGACCACACAATTTCTTTCTTGGTTTTGTTAAACACATCTCTTTCACAACGGATGAGTTGGTTGGCAAAACTGTGACATCGGCTCCGGTGTCAATCTTGAACATGACTTCACTATTTCCAATTTTCACTTGTACCATCCACGGATCAGACATGTTGGTATTGACATTACCAATGAAGATACAATCTGCTTCTTCATTATCTTGTTCTGAAACTTCGTGTATTTTCTTCCGATTACATGCTTTCTCATAGTGTCCTTGAATTCCACATTCATTGCACTTGGCATTTCTTGCTGGACATGCACTACGGTTATGTTCGTGGTTAGTATCATACCCACACCAACCACACGGTACCTGTCTTAAATCTTGTTTTTGTCCTTCTTTGAGGTTAGGTTTGGATCGATTCTTCCAGTTTCTTCCCTTTTCTTTGGCTTGATATGCTGGCTTTGGCCTACTATTAGAAGGTTTATGGCGCACTTCGTCTAGGCCTAGTTTTACACTCTGCCTGCTGGGGTCACTGTGTAAAACTGTTCTTTGGCGTGCAATCTCCTCTGACTGCCTTATTTGAAGAAGGGCTTTCTCATATGTCAGTTTAGGATCCAGCTGTAGTTTATCACTTAGCTTTTGATCAATCATGCCAATTATTAGCACCATCAGCATCATGCTGTTGTTCAGGTCACCCCAGTCACATGTAAGTGAAAGTGTGTTTAGAGCTGTTGTATAATTATCAACAGTCTCACCTGAAAGCTGTTTCCGCTTAAGAAAACATGCTCGCTCATATATTACGTTTCTCTGGGGCAAGAAGTACTTTTCAAATTCTTCTACTACTACTGTATATGTAGCTTCGTCCGTTTCAGACAGCTTGAATGAAGCTAGGATCTCTTCAGACTTTTCCCCCATGCAATATATTAGGTTATCTACCTGTCTTTTACTTGACTGTGTGTCAATTCCCGACGTTGATCTGAATCTGTTGTACCTTTTCTTCCAAGTCAACCACTCCTGCGGTTTAAAGGAAAAATTGGTTGGAGGTTGAATTGTGACTTGACACGACGTGGTCTGTTCGTCTGACATTTTCAATCTCTAGTTTTGATAACTAATAATGAACCGATTTTCAACTTTTATGTCTGGAAATGAGCACCGTATATTTGTTTTCCCGCTGTCACCATGTTTTATTTCGTATTCATTAGGATTGTAGGGAATACTCTGGATTAAAACCATCTCGGGATAATTCACTAGACAACATCAGCCATGTTTATTCGACACTAGGCTACAACTCTCCACATAATGCATAGCCTTCTAGGCACATAATAACAAATTTGATTGACGACTTCCAATGATAATGATAATAATCTAATAATAATAATAGATAGGCTTATTGTTACCTATTCCTCTAGATCAGATTGCCTAGACCTAGTGCCTAGGCCAACTAGTCATCCCACTGCGGGTTTTAACCATCATTTCAATAATAGGGAAAGTGTGATGATGTTGCTACTGTCACACCGATATGAAGTTCAATAATCTACGGATGTGTTCTTACCATTATCAATAGTTGTGTTGCATGGTACCAAATATAACGCCGTCCTCGTGGCTCAGCAACTAACGCACTGCTTTAGAAACTCACGTCAGGTTGGGTTCGGTTTTGAGTCCTGCAAAAGACTTTGGTTCTGTGGGGTAAGCGCTGTTTCACCTATCATGAATTCATCTTTCCATTATCACCCGGTGATCTGCATAGAGAATCAATGGTGGTATGAATCTAATCTAATATATATTTTTTCTGATTCCGAGGAACATTCCGGCAGTTAGCCCTACGTCCAGGACCTAAATCAACTGAACCAATCAAATATTCCTTTACCGGGGTAGTAATGTTATGAATTAATTCTCCTACTTCCTTTTCCCAACATGTTTACTGTGCCGTATACCATATTTATGGCAATATTGGATGAAAATAAATAGTGCCTTGACATGTAAATTGAGAAGTTTCCTTGTTCTTGCTTTACAACTTCCTTCCTTCCCATTACATTGACAATAACTATGTCCATTATCCTAGGTGGTCCCTCAGTTGGGGCTTATTTACGAGCCTGATGTTTTTATTCATGCTGTTTCACGATGTAACAGAGATCAGAATGTTAATAGTGTGAATGTGATGAGACTGCATTCATGGAACACATTATTAGGCCTGGGGATATCTTCAAGTTGTGCAGTTGTGAGTCAACTACATCAAATCTTGTGTCGATAACAAGCATCCAAGACGTGATAAATGTATTTGAAGTTGTTTTCATGATCTGAAGTCTATCAATTTGTTCACTTCAAAGTTGACGGCTAGTTAACATGAATTTAATATCAACTACATATTTTTCATTAGGTGCAAATGTGGAAATTTATATTAAAATATATTGTAGCTTGTCGATCGAACTTTGCAAGTGTTCAAATTGATCAAATTTGGATCGTTGACAACTTCAAATACTTACAAATATTTCGATTTTCAAATGTATGCTCAATTGGGAATTTCAAACCAGTACAAGTAGTAAGTACCTGGGAGTGATTTTTGAAGAAAGTTTGGAATGGAGCTCGCAAGTAGCTAGAGTCACTTAGGGGACGTCCATAAATTACGTCACAGCTTAGTGGCTGGGAGGGGGGTTATCAAGATTTGTGACAAGGTGTTACAAGGGGGGAGGGGGGGAGGCAACTGTGTGACATACCATTATTTTGTTCTATGTATTATTCTTATAGATATTTATACCCACCCTAGAAAGAGCAGATGCATATCAAATAATTATCAAGTTCGACTACTCAACAACACAGAACATTTTTATTTTATTATTACATCTCAGGTCAGAAAGTGATAGTCTGGCCGCAGAGCAAGAGTATGCATCGTTTGACCTGTCACATCTGTAAAAAACATTGTACTTGACCTTTGACCTCGAGTGAAGCCATGTTATCTGACGATCATGATACCAAACTGTATACTGATTAGGTTTGTACGAATGCTGCATCAAAATCTGTTCAAAATCGAGTAGTTTTCTCTCTATTTTTCTGAACTGCTCAAATGAGGTCGAATTTGACCTTTGACTGACCTCTCAATTTTCATGCGATTTTCACATTCGTCTTCAATGATTCCATCATTGTATGGGTTCCACTTCATAACTCCACTTAAATGTTATCGTTTTGTTAAGAACCACATCTGATTTGACGCACACCCAAGGTGACTTGAGTTTATGAAGCGTTGCAATAGTTGACTGAGCTACGGAGGGCGACTTTCAACATTTCAATTTTCGAACATATTCAGAATAACGACCAGTATTTCAAAATATATACTCAAACGCATCTCAGTTCGGAAAGTGATTATCTGGACGCAGAATGATGGTGTGCATCGTTTGACCAGTCACACTTGAGAAAACATTGTGATTGACCTTTGACCTCGGGGGAGGTGGAGAAGTTATTTCACAATCATCATACTATAATGGATAATAATATGTGGGTAGAAACCTTGCATCAGAACCTGTTCAAAATTGAGTAGTTCTATCCATTTCTCTGAACTGCTCAAATAAGGTCATATTTTGACCTTCGACTGACCTCTCAATTTTCATGCGATTGCCACAATTTTTCTTTCATTCAGTCTGTAATTTCATGGACTTCAATTTATAACTCCACAAGAATATCAGTATTGTGTGTAGAAAAAAGATATGTATTTTATTTTGGCAAAAAACGTGATTTTTTACCTTTGACCTCGATTTACTCGAAAACGGTGAATGAGATTTTGGGCGATTCCAAGTATGTTAATCAGCACATTTTTCTGAATGTAATCCAATCTTGAGACCTTTTGTTGCAATTAGTGGTGGGTCAATAGCTAGAATGATTGGAGTGAGAGTAGATTGGTTTTTTAATTGAAATCATTATTTTTTAAATTATAAATTAGTATTTTTCATTATGATTGTTTAATTTTGCCATTTAGTTTCAAGCCTTGCCACCGCACTTTTGTGCGACTGGAAGTGTAAACGATGCATAAAATAAATAAATCTAAATGAGCTCCTCCCACCCAAGCGCCACCATTGAAAAATACTATTACACCAACCGCTAGATGATGCCACCGTGCCATGTTGATAAAACAGTTTCGCCAAACATTTCCTCAGTTGGTCGCTAGAGCTTGCGCCAGAGCTATCTTTGCGCCAGAGAGTCGACATACTTCTCAGGTAAATGCTAGGAACTATACGAAGTATAACTTACTACTATCCTTGGCTACGAACTTGCGAAGTATGCTATATATTCGCCTGTAAAAGTACCGATAGAGTCGCTAGTGTCGCGACTCGATTATCCAAAATGGTCGTCCAGATGAGGTCAGGCTGACTTTGGCTGAGCCTTCACAATGGATATGATACGCGCATTTGAGCAGAAGTTTTTATTAATTAATGAAATTATGCGCCATCTTGAAGCCAATCAAGACTCGCGATATTTGAGAGAAGGAGAGTGTGTACCTACTCAACGAAGGATTGATAATTGCTTGTGGGGCTACGAATACGATAAGAAATAAGAATGAAATACTTGTAATGAGTCTGTGCATGCAGACTTTGGCAATGACAGATGACCCACATTCTATCCAAAATATAAAATATCTAGATACAAAATATAGATCAACCTTGGATTTCAAAAACGGATTTTTTTCAAATCTATAAGATAAATATAGGCTTAGGTTTAGGCTTTAGGTTTATAGGCTTAGGCCGACCCGGTATATAATTATTCAATTATATTAGGCCTAGCATCTGCCATTAGGCCTATTCTATATTCATTGACAATCAGGCCTTGGCCCCTAGTCGTCATGACCTTTGAAGTTGAACCATGTTAAGAGTAGGCCTTTGACTTGACTTACCTAAATCAGTATAACTCATAATATTTATTTTTATTCAAACACATTTTTTTGTATTCCCTCCAATGGTAGTACATTACATAAATGATAATGACAAGTTAATTGTACATAATAAAAATAGTAATACACAGGTGAATAAAACGGAATGTAAATGAATAGAGAGAAGCCCGTATAAGAGTAATTAAGCATAAAGTAATCATCAGCTTTCAATTTTCAATACATTCACCCACTGTTTTTTTACGGACCACTTGAAGCGTTTCGATGGATATTATTTCTCTATTCAAGGGGAAACAATGAAAAGAGCATCCTCTGTGTGTTTTTGCTTTGGTTGAGCATTGAGGAACACAACAAAACCTCTTGCATAACGAAGATTTTGTTGGCGAAAAAGTTGCCATCCTAATACAAATTTACGTGTAAACACAACCCACGTGTAACCTCGCGACCTCATCTCACAGCTTCACCGATTCGCCGCCGCGAGCGTAGCTGTTACTTTTACAGGCGAATACTGTGGTATAATTAAACTAATATTTTTGGACAACTGGCTGCACACGCAGTAGGCCTACGCAAACAACGATACGATTGTCGATTAGCATTAAAACATGCAGGATAGGCCTAATACGGTTTGTGTATTTGTTTAGTCTAGTCCACCGTGGGTACGCCTAGAGAGCCTATATTGTTAGGTACGCCTAGAGAGGCTGTATTTACAGCCTCTCTAGGTACGCCTAGGCCTACTAGGCAGTCTACTGCCACTCCCCCCCTGCTAGTGCTACCTGGCAGTTTTTGCCTTTTTGGTCTAGTCCCAGGCCTAGCCATTAGGCCTAGCCCTACAAACAATGTCTGCTGTCTTGACCAAGTAAGTTCTTTATTGCTCTATTTAATTTGAATCTGACAATTGTAGGCCTAGGTCCATTTTCATGACAATTGCGGTAATATTCCCATGTGCTATAAACGATTTTGGTGGTTAGGTTAGTTTCTCGGATTTATTACCACACTAGGGCCTACAAGTTTGATGATCTAGGCCTAGTCGTAGCTGTAGCCATCGAACATTTTAGAATAACCTGGGCCACAACCTCCTAGATTTACAAAACAAATAGAGGAGGTTGTGACCTAGGCATAGGCATCGATTTTAGGCTTCATTCTGTTCTAGGCTGCGACCATAACATCACATAGGCCAGGTGGGGACCATTGGCGACTCGTTTCTAGGGACAACACAGTCCAATGAGACCGAATGTGGACTCGGAATTGCGCTAAAAAATTCCTATCGACCGCCAACAATCCGGGCGGGGGGCATATTGGGTAAAATAGGGTTTTTCACAGTGGCGGTGTGGTCGATGAAAAATTTTAAGAGGGATTCCGTGTCCATATTTGGCTTTGTTGGACTGTCTTGTTCATAGAAACGAGTCGCCAATAGTCCCCAATGATAATCCTGGAAGAAATGGGAGAAGAACCGGACCCGTTTTACTCCCATAAGCCCAATGTTGAATGATCCGAGAAAACACATTGGTCCCGTTTTTCTCCCATATCTTCCAGGATTTTCTCCAGAATCAACTTCAGGTACACAGAAATAAACATCAGAATTTGGAACAAGTTGTAAAACAGATGTGGTGTGAGTCGCAGTGTTTGCAGACTTTCTTCAAAGTGTGGGACGACCACTCGGTACAGGTGAATCCAACTTGCTGGTAACAGCTGATCTAAGCTCTACATTTACCTCATAGTCATAGCTACATCATTCAGGCAGAAGAATATAAGCACTGGTCATTTTTCCATTTTCTCTCTTTTACATCTTTCTTGAACAAGTTCAATGCAGGGAAAGATGCTCCAATGAAGAAGATGTGCAAAGCGCTGTCGTGGCTGAATATTAAGCAACGTATAATACTGAATAACCCTATGTTTCATTTTCAAAATATCAAAAAATCTTTCTCCCAATTATTTATGTGGAAATTTAAAATATGGTAGAGTTTCAAGAACATAATTTGAGAAAAAAGAATAATGTGTTTATTGAAAGAACGAAGAGCAAGAGTCAAGACAACTCGATTTTTATTAAAGGCATGAGAGTATTCAATAGATTACCAATTACACCGTGTCGAAGTTCAGGCGAGAATGTTCGAAGCTCATTAGAAAAGGAAACCTTGAGTCTAATGCTAATAATGAGAAGTTGGATTGATCAAGAATCTTATGCAGACCTTTGAGATTGACTTTTTTTTATATGCAGTCCATATTCTTATTCTTGCAACTTGATTGTTTGATCATAAGTTGTCCTTTTTAATATATAATATTATACAATTATTGTACGTATGCCATGTGACCAGCAAGTCTTGTCAGGGGCTATCCTGTGGACAAGCACCATTATCTCTTAGTAATAACAAATGAATTCATAATTGTTCAACTCTTGAATGTTGGATAATATTCTGTGAAACAATAATAATAATAATAATAATAGTTTATTCACAAAATACTCATTTACAAGCTATGTTTTGTCAGGATAATACAAATGTTCAGGCCTTAATGAGTACTTCATTAATATTATAAAACTCCTTGTCCAACAGATATAAAACACTTTACATTAATTTTGAAAAGATTAAAAAATTCTATAGGCCTACTTGATAATTCTCACTGCTACCAATTACGTTGCACGCAATACACAGCCTTCTCACTGTTACCGACTGAACAGGGCAGTTCCTTTAGATGGCAGTTGTGTTGTTGTTTGCTGTGCTATTTGACATGTTAACTGATGTAATCTTATTGACTGTTTTGACAGATCTTCTAATCGCCTGACTGTTACGTTTCTACTATCTCGCCTCGTCATAGCACAGCCTCCGTATGGACTGGTCTACATCTCTTCTCGCCCAGCGTCCAGTTCACGGGGCGGCGGTCAAGACGTCCAGCGCACCAGGGCCCAGCTTGCCTGTCGTCCAATCAGAGCCATGCTGCAGCAGTAGTGAGTTGTTTAGGAGCTCAGATATGCTAGCTGCAAACATCTCTCCTCGCACGTCCCAGCCTCCGTATGGACCGGTCTACATCTCTCATTGCCCAGCGTCCAGTTCACAGGGCGGCGGTCAAGACGTCCAGCGCACCAGGGCCCAGCTTGCCTGTCGTCCAATCAGAGCCATGCTGCAGCAGTAGTGAGTCGTTTAGGAGCTCAGATATGCCAGCTGCATACATCTCTCCTCGCACGTCCCAGCCTCCGTATGGACCGGTCTACATCTCTCCTTGCCCAGCGTCCAGTTGACGGGGCGGCGGTCAAGACGTCCAGCGCACCAGGGCCCAGCTTGCCTGTCGTCCAATCAGAGCCATGCTGCAGCAGTAGTGAGTCGTTTAGGAGCTCAGATATGCCAGCTGCATACATCTCTCCTCGCACGTCCCAGCCTCCGTATGGACCGGTCTACATCTCTCCTTGCCCAGCGTCCAGTTGACGGGGCGGCGGTCAAGACGTCCAGCGCACCAGGGCCCTGCTTGCCTGTCGCCCAATCAGAGCCCTGCTGCAGCAGTACCGGTAGTGAGTCGTTTAGGAGCTCAGATATGCTAGCTGCATACATCTCTCCTCGCACTTCTCAGCCTCCGTATGGACCGGTCTACATCTCTCCTTGCCCAGCGTCCAGTTGACGGGGCGGCGGTCAAGACGTCCAGTGCACCAGGGCCCAGCTTGCCTGTCGTCCAATCAGAGCCATGCTGCAGCAGTAGTGAGTTGTTTAGGAGCTCAGATATGCTAGCTGCATACATCTCTCCTCGCACGTCTCAGCCTCCGCATGGACCGGTCTACATCTCTCCTCGCCCAGCGTCCAGTTCACGGGGCGGCAGTCAAGACGTCCAGGGCCCAGCTTGCCTGTCGTCCAATCAGAGCCATGCTGCAGCAGTAGTGAGTTGTTCAGGAGCTCAGATATGCTAGCTGCATACATCTCTCCTTGCACGTCTCAGCCTCCATATGGACTGGTTTATATCTCTCCTCGCCCAGCGTCCAGTTCACGGGGCGGCGGTCAAGACGTCCAGCGCACCAGGGCCCAGCTTGCCTGTCGTCCAATCAGACTCATGCTGCAGCAGTAGTGAGTCGTTTAGGAGCTCAGATATGCTAGCTGCATACATCTCTCCTTGCACGTCCCAGCCTCCGTATGGACTGGTCTACATCTCTCCTCGCCCAGCATCCAGTTCACGGGGCGGCGGTCAAGACGTCCAGGGCACCAGGGCCCAGCTTGCCTGTCGTCCAATCAGAGCCATGCTGCAGCAGTAGTGAGTTGTTTAGGAGCTCAGATATGCTAGCTGCATACATCTCTCCTTGCACGTCTCAGCCTCCATATGGACTGGTTTATATCTCTCCTCGCCCAGCGTCCAGTTCACGGGGCGGCGGTCAAGACGTCCAGCGCACCAGGGCCCAGCTTGCCTGTCGTCCAATCAGAGCCATGCTGCAGCAGTAGTGAGTCATTTAGGAGCTCAGATATGCTAGCTGCATACATCTCTCCTTGCACGTCTCAGCCTCCGTATGGACTGGTCTACATCTCTCCTCGCCCAGCGTCCAGTTCACGGGGCGGCGGTCAAGACGTCCAGGGCACCAGGGCCCAGCTTGCCTGTCGTCCAATCAGAGCCATGCTGCAGCAGTAGTGAGTCGTTTAGGAGCTCAGATATGCCAGCTGCATACATCTCTCCTCGCACGTCCCAGCCTCCCTATGGACCGGTCTACATCTCTCCTCGCCCAGCGTCCAGTTCACGGGGCGGCGGTCAAGACGTCCAGCGCACCAGGGCCCAGCTTGCCTGTCGTCCAATCAGACTCATGCTGCAGCAGTAGTGAGTCGTTTAGGAGCTCAGATATGCTAGCTGCATACATCTCTCCTCGCCCGTCCCAGCCTCCGTATGGACTGGTCTACATCTCTCCTCGCCCAGCATCCAGTTCACGGGGCGGCGGTCAAGACGTCCAGCGCACCAGGGCCCAGCTTGCCTGTCGTCCAATCAGAGCCATGCTGCAGCAGTAGTGAGTCGTTTAGGAGCTCAGATATGCCAGCTGCATACATCTCTCCTCGCACGTCCCAGCCTCCGTATGGACCGGTCTACATCTCTCCTTGCCCAGCGTCCAGTTCACGGGGCAGCGGTCAAGACGTCCAGCGCACCAGGGCCCAGCTTGCCTGTCGTCCAATCAGACTCATGCTGCAGCAGAAGTGAGTCGTTTAGGAGCTCAGATATGCTAGCTGCATACATCTCTCCTCACACGTCCCAGCCTCCGTATGGACCGGTCTACATCTCTCCTTGCCCAGCGTCCAGTTCACGGGGCGGCGGTCAAGACGTCCAGCGCACCAGGGCCCAGCTTGCCTGTCGTCCAATCAGAGCCATGCTGCAGCAGTAGTGAGTTGTTTAGGAGCTCAGATATGCTAGCTGCATACATCTCTCCTCTCACGTCCCAGCCTCCGTATGGACCGGTCTACATCTCTCCTCGCCCAGCGTCCAGTTGACGGGGCGGCGGTCAAGACGTCCAGCGCACCAGGGCCCAGCTAGCCTGTCGTCCAATCAGAGCCATGCTGCAGCAGTAGTGAGTCGTTTCGGAGCTCAGATATGCTAGCTGCATACATCTCTCCTCTCACGTCCCAGCCTCCGTATGGACCGGTCTACATCTCTCCTCGCCCAGCGTCCAGTTGACGGGGCGGCGGTCAAGACGTCCAGCGCACCAGGGCCCAGCTTGCCTGTCGTCCAATCAGAGCCATGCTGCAGCAGTAGTGAGTCGTTTCGGAGCTCAGATATGCTAGCTGCATACATCTCTCCTCGCACGTCCCAGCCTCCCTATGGACCGGTCTACATCTCTCCTCGCCCAGCGTCCAGTTCACGGGGCGGCGGTCAAGACGTCCAGCGCACCAGGGCCCAGCTTGCCTGTCGTCCAATCAGAGCCATGCTGCAGCAGTAGTGAGTCGTTTCGGAGCTCAGATATGCTAGCTGCATACATCTCTCCTCGCACGTCCCAGCCTCCCTATGGACCGGTCTACATCTCTCCTCGCCCAGCGTCCAGTTCACGGGGCGGCGGTCAAGACGTCCAGCGCACCAGGGCCCAGCTTGCCTGTCGTCCAATCAGAGCCATGCTGCAGCAGTAGTGAGTTGTTTCGGAGCTCAGATATGCTAGCTGCATACATCTCTCCTCGCACGTCCCAGCCTCCCTATGGACCGGTCTACATCTCTCCTCGCCCAGCGTCCAGTTCACGGGGCGGCGGTCAAGACGTCCAGCGCACCAGGGCCCAGCTTGCCTGTCGTCCAATCAGAGCCATGCTGCTGTTCAGTAGTGAGTCGTTTAGGAGCTCAGACATGCTAGCTGCATACATCTCTCCTCGCACGTCCCAGCCTCCCTATGGACCAGTCTACATCTCTCCTCGCCCAGCGTCCAGTTCACGGGGCGGCGGTCAAGACGTCCAGCGCACCAGGGCCCAGCTTGCCTGTCGTCCAATCAGAGCCATGCTGCAGCAGTAGTGAGTCGTTTAGGAGCTCAGACATGCTAGCTGCATACATCTCTCCTCGCACGTCCCAGCCTCCCTATGGACCAGTCTACATCTCTCCTCGCCCAGCGTCCAGTTCACGGGGCGGCGGTCAAGACGTCCAGCGCACCAGGGCCCAGCTTGCCTGTCGTCCAATCAGAGCCATGCTGCTGTTCAGTAGTGAGTTGTTCAGGAGCTCAGATATGCCAGCTGCGTTCATCTTATTCAGTCAGTAACTTAACTATAATTCAAATCACATTTGTTGGAATTGAAATAATTCATACAAGAGCCGGTTGTACCAACTGAAGTTTGAGCGAGCGAGCCCCGAAGACAAGCCATTGTTCCTTGTCTTGTCTCCGTCGTGAAGTCGAGTGGTGCCTTGTATCGTCCATCAGACATGGCGGCTATCGTCGTTATCTTGGTGTGAAACCGCCGGTCTATCTGCCCGCGCACTTTCAGTGTGAGGGTTTTATTATCGTGCTGTCCCCTCCATTGCGGATCAAATGACAACATGGGTCGTTGAACGGATACTTTTTGCCGCAAAGCTTGGTCTTGGCAGTTTCTAGCACTTTGAGGATGGGTAATAGGTGCAACGTTGTAGCTTTTTGTGTTGTTATGCCGGTGTTGCTCGAACTCGGGCTGTTGTTGCCCAAGACCAACTCAATTTTCGGTTGACGTCTTCCGTGTAGACTACATTATCTCGTATATACGTCTTCCCTTTCCGTTTGTTGGATTTGTTCTTCCTACAGTTTTTATATCTTCTTTCCGGTTTGTTGGCACTCTTGCATATACAGTCGAGCCCGCATATAACGAATTTCAAGGGGAATGAAAATCTGTTCGTAAAAACAGAATTTCGTTATAGAGATTTATTGCTTTTTTTAGTCACACCACTTGAATTTCAGAGATAAAGTACATTTACAACTTGGTGTAGTATTAGGTGACATGTGCTATGATATCATCACATGGCATCAACACAAATTATGTAAGTATGTTTATATAAAGTAATGGAAAACAACAATGTCCTTTCATCAAGAACTTACCATCTGCTATAACTTGACACCACCACTCCCCACTTCTCCTGTTTTATTGCCTAGGTTGCAGGATACTATCAGGAATGGAAAGGAAGGAATGTAAACAAAAAATAGATGAACAAAGTCATTGAACAAACGTCACAATCATGTAATTATTTTAAAATTCAATTAATCTGCATAAATTATAGTCGACAACGAACTGGGTGCAATGCCATATTTCTCAGCAATTACCGCCTTTTTCACGTTTCTATCCACATCTTTCAATATTAGTAATTTTGTTTCCAAACTCAAACACTTTCGTTTTGCTGTACTGCTAGACGACATTATTACGACCGTCCGCTCGCCCTGAACTGACACAAGGGAATGAATGCTCCTGCTCAGTGTACGTGCACTTAAAGAGAGTGCACTTAGCGGATGGCCGGATGTAGCGTGGGTTTATCTACGGTGGGAGGGGGGAGGGGAAACAGCAGATGTTGTTATGACCGCTCTTTGGTATGCGTCACCACAACAACGCTGCTACGATGTACACTCCGTTTTAAAATAAATGTAACCTTTAAACAAAATTTACAACAAAATGTTCCGATTTTCGAATATTTTGTTGAAAATATCTGAAAATAATGAGAAAAATATGCTGAAAAGTGACTAAAAATTCGTAATAACCAAATTTTGAAATATTAATTACTTCGTTATAGCTCTTTATTTAACATTGTAAGGATAGGAGATTTGAAGGGGAATGGTAAGTAGTTCGGTAAAACCGAAATTTCGTTAAATCCGAGTTTGTTATATGCGGGTTCGACTGTATGATCTGATAGTTCTTCTTAACCAATCAAATGTTTGCTTTTGAATTTCCACCAATCGAAAATCACAACACAAATACATTTGGATTCTTGTTTGAGTCTGGCTGGTATGAATCTCTTCTTCTCCAGCCCATCATCATTGAAACTGTCACCTAATATTATATTGACATATTTATTATCCTGAGCTGGGTGGTTTCCTATATTATTTTAGTTTTTTCTTTTTTTTTTTTTTGTTAGCAGGGGAAATCTTGCATAAGACCTCCGCAGGTTGAATTGCGGGGAGTGTCGGATTCTTACCGACTAAAACTCCTCCTCATTTGTGGGTGACCCCGACAGCGAGGTCATTCCTTCACCCGTTTTCACACTGATTGTTCCGGATATAATTGTTCGAAATTAATGTTGATAAATTACTATGTGAGCTCGATTGAATTTTATCTATCAAATCAGTTTGCCTCAGGAAAATAAATACTTTGTTAATAGCATTACTATTATCCGCCAAAACTTTGGAAATTGTGTCTTCGAATGCTAGTTGTTATCTTATATTGCCATATTTTGTACATTTTATTAGTATATGTTTCATGGTCAACACCTCATTACAAGTGTCGCAAATAGGTAGAATTTTCTCTGGTGTGAGCAGAAAGGCATGCGTGAGCAGTGAATGCCCAATTCGCATACGTGCGAGAACTACTTCTTCTCTTCAGGACCCTCGAATCGAGAAATCCCAAAGTTCAATACAGTAGAACCTCTTTAGTACGTTTTTCAGGGAGGAATGAGGAAAAAACGTACTAACGCGAAAAACGTACTAATGAATATCACCCTAAAAAAAAAAGGCCAAAAAAAAAAAAAAAAAAAAAAAAAAAGTAGATATTCAACATAATAATGTATATTTATTTACATATATATATACATATATTTACAGATAGGGCCTAAACTAAAACAATGCCCAAAGAGCAGTAGTCAAAATAATTCATAAATACACACATTCTCACACATTCTTACATTTACACATCTTACAATTACTGATCCATGAAATCTGTTATCTTAGCTTGAACGCTGCGTTTTGTATTGACGTTCAGTAAGGCTGTATATAGCTCTGAAAGATTTTTCTGTATACATGTACTGTCTTCAACATCACGACTCAGCAAGAAACTCTGCAATTGTTCAAACCCTCTCAAAGCCTCAACAAACTTAGCTGGCCCTGCCTCACTACCATCGTCACTCTCCACATCACTCTCCTCATTCCCACACTGCTGATCCCTAATAATCTCATTAATATCCATTAAGTCACTAGTTATGACAGCACTATCACTATTTACAAACTCTTCAAAAGTTAGCGCCCCTCCTCCCAGAACCTGCCAATCCTCAGGGTCAATTGCATCCAACAGTGGGTCGTCATCTGGGTCGTCCACATCTGAATTGGCAGTAAAAAAACCTGCCTTCTTGAAACATTTTGTGATTGTTTCCGCCGTGATCTCACTCCAAGCATGTGCAATAAATTGCATTGCCTAAAACAAACAAAAAAAGTCATGATTACGGTCCCCTGTATTACCCTGTTAGGTAGGCAACTTGTCTTGCTTTGAAGAAGCACAGGTTGCAACACAGCTAGGCCAACACAGTAATATCGAAGTGACCGAGCGCGTTTTTTCCCGTCTACCGGGAATCGAGGCCTCACTTGCCGGGTACTCATCGCCCGTACTCTCGGGCGTGAATGGCACAGAAACAATAGGGCTATACAAGGCTAGGCATGGCAACAATTGCGTCAATATCGCAGGATAAATTAATAATCAAACTATAAAGTAATATCCGTACAACACCAAAATGGTACAAAAATGTAATAACAACAGATGTTTAACTTACTTGAAGGACGTTCACTTTCATATCTTCTTTTCGGCCAAGGGATATGAGTTGAATCGCTCTCTGTAGCAACCGTCGCCGATATTTCATTTTCATGGCTTGGATGATTCCCAAGTCTAGCGGCTGCAATTCAGACGTGCAGTTCGCCGGAAAAAATTTCACCGTAACGTTTCTCAAAACTATATCTGGTGGATGAGCGGAGCACTGATCCACAATCAGCAACACTTTTCTGTTTTTCGACCCCATGGTGGAATCTATTTGGTGGAGCCAGTCCGTAAACACTTTTGTAGTCACCCACGCTTTCTTATTGTAGGTGTACTTCGTCGGCAATGTCTTGACGTTCTTGAAACACCGAGGCTTCCCGAATTTTCCAATTACTAGTGCCGGCAACTTTTCCGATCCGTCGGCGTTCGTACATAATAATACGGTCAATCTTTCCTTACTTCTCTTCCCGCCGTGGCACGTGTCGTCTTTCATGGCAAGCGTTTTGTCGGGCAACATATTGAAATAAAGTCCGGTCTCGTCTGCATTAAAAACATTTTTCGCTTCGTAGGTTTGTAAAAGCGATGGCAAAGTGTCCTCCTTCCATATCCTGACGGTTTCAGGATCTACAGCACCGCTCTCCCCGCACACGCGTTTACAAGTGATACCGTGGCGGTATTTAAATTTCTGTAGCCACCCGTTCGACGCTTGAAAGTCTACGGTCACATTACACTTCAGTGCAATTTCTTTTGCTTTGATTATAAGTAACGGTCCACTAATGGGTATATTCGCTGCACGATTTTGATTAAACCACTGTAGGAGATTTTCTTCTAGATCCTCGAAGCGACCGGGACGCATTCGAGATCTTTTCGCACACGACGTTCCACTCTTTGCAGCACTTTCTTCAACAATTTTTCGCTTGTAGACAATCGTATTTAATGTTGATACAGCTAAACCCAATTTGCCTGCCAACGCTACTCGAGTCATTCCTACATTTCTATCAACTTCACTTAAAATGCGTAGTTTATCACTTAGCGATAGCGCCTTCTTTTTGCCAGACATCTTAGCACAAAGGAGCTTTGTCTGCGTTCGTAGTGCACTCAAGAACAACACGAGGTAGAATGATACGTTTGTAAACAGTAACACGTGTTCTGTACCGTACCGTTGCTATGCACTGCGACCGTTGCTAAGCAACCGGGAAAAAAGCAAAAAGGCCACCTGCACAACGCCAATGCAGGTGCATGGGTACAGATTTCGGAGAATTTTACGTACATTTGCAACATTTTTCAATGAAACAAAACTGGGAAAGGGACTGTTCAAAAACGTATTATGGAATAAATAATGCTCAAGGGATCACATTTTCAAGCGTAATAACGAGATAAACGTGTTATAGAGAAACGTACTAACGAATTTTATTTAACATTAAATGCCATAAGACAATTCTGGGACCTGTGGAAAAAAACGTGTTAACGCGAAAAACGTCTTAAAGCGAAACGTATTAAGGAGGTTCTACTGTAGTGTTCAGAGGTTTGAGATAGCTAACACGAGCAGAGTCGTACACCATACAGCCATAGTCCAATTTAGATCTAACAAGTGCTCTGTGTAGTATCATCATTGTTGTTCGATCTGCTCCTCATGTAGTCCCACTCAAGTATCGTAATAAATTTAAATTTAGACATGTGTAACATCTATTCTTAATATAAGCAATGTGATTTTTCCAGTTTAATTTTGAATCAAAGTTACCAGTAAGGCCTAGGAATTTGGCATTGTCAGAATATGCTAGAAGTTCTTCTTTCATGAAGAGGTCCGGATTGGGGTGCAAGCCTCTCAGACGTGAGAAGTGCATGCACTTGGTCTTGGAAGTTGAAAATTTGAAACCTGTCTCGTCAGACCATTTATCAAGGTTTTTAATTGTCAATTGAATTTGTCATGCTGCTGTCGTTAATCTCGCTGACTTGCAAAACATTGCTAAATCGTCAACAAATAAGGATGACGTTACAGTGGCTGGGATACAGTTGGCTATGTCATTAATGGCAATAGCAAATAGAGTCACACTCAGGACTGAGCCTTGTGGCACACCATTATTCCGAATAAATGATCGCGACATTACGTTCCGCACGCGTACGGAGAATTGACGATTAGATAGAAAATTGGTTATAAAAATAGGGAGGTGACCTGTAAGGCCCCAATTATGTAATATATTCAGGATGTTATATTTCCATGACGTATCGTAAGATTTTTCCAGATCGAAGAAAATAGATACAGTGTGTTGTCTGTTAAGGAAAGCATCTTGAATAAAACTTTCCATGCGAATAAGATGATCAAGTGTATTTCTGTTTCTCCTAAAACCAAACTGTACTGTACAAAGGAGGTTCTGGTCTTCCAACAACCACACTAGTCTGTTGTTGATCATTCTCTCCATCACCTTGCACAGGCAGCTTGTCAAGGATATAGGTCTATATGAAGACGTACTTTTCTTATCCTTTTCGGGTTTCAGTATAGGGATCAATATTGCATGTCTCCAAAAGTGTCCGACGTCCAAATCGAATTGTATGCGTTCAATAGATGTTCTTTTGAAAGTAGAGAAAGGTGTTTGATAAATTGGTTATGGATTCGATCACCTCCAGGCGTTGTGTCCTTAGAACGCACGATTGCGTTCTCCAATTCCCAATCACTAAACGGTACGTTATACTCCTCGTTGTTAGCAGAAGTGAAGTCGAGCTTTCGTCTTTCAGCTCGACGCTTATGAATTTGAAACTGTACCGAATAATGCTGGGAGCTAGAGACGTCACAAAAATATTCTCCAAGGGCTTCCGCTATTCCCAAAGGGGATTCAACCAAGTCTCCATTTATAATCAGGCCAGGAATGATTGTTGATTTATGTTTACCGTCTATCTTCTTTATTCTACTCCATACTCTAGCAGGAGGTGTTTGATGATTGATCGAAGAAATGTAATTATTCCAAGATGATTTTTTCGATTGTTTGATAATAAAACGGGCCTCCGCACGAAGCTGTTGGACGATCATCTGATTATGATTTGTTGGATATTGTCTGGAAATTTTCATTGCTTCCTTCCTGTTTAGGAAGGCCTCCTTGCATTCCACGTTTCACCACGGTACAGGAATGTGACGTGGGTTAGTGGATGTCAGAGGTATATGTCTCGTAGCTGCAGCTGTAACGATATCAGTCACTTTTTGTATCCTTAATTCTGCATCATCGATGTGTTGTGTCTCCTCGAGATTAGCCAGATTGGTATAACCAATCCAGTTCCCTCGTCGCAAATTCCATTGCGCACAACGAGTCGGGGGTTAGTAGTAATGCTGAGTTTTCCACGCGTTTCTAGCAAGCATATTGTGAAATTCTGTGAGATGGCATTCAACGTTCCGATGGCGAGCAGTCTCTGACGTCACGTTGAGGAATTGTGTATCTGCATTTCACTTGCCTCACTGCTCTTTTAGGAACACTGCCACCGTTGTGTTGCGTCAAGTGATGTACATTCTGCTTCTGAACGCTACATATAAGATTGATTGGTCTACGAGGGCGGAACCTCGGGAGTTTGGAAACCAACCCACTCTACGGTGATTCATGAGAAAGTTCCACCCCGAATCTGATGGATCCATACCAAGAAAGACCCGTATGTTGGACGGCAGCCAGGCAGTCTCTCTTCAACGTGTTTGTCTCTCTCTTCAATGTCGCTCTTCTGTCGTCCTCCTCGCCTGCCAACGAGACCGTCGTGGCTCACGCTTGCGTCCACACACTAAACTATCTTCACCCCCCCCCCCCCCGCCCCCCTTCACTATTCATTTGATCAGTCAATACCACGAACCACTGTAAATCGATCTGAAGATTTGGTTAAAAAATGTCAAAAGACTCGTGGGTAAGCTTACTGTGGAAAAGCGAAAAGATACTATCAAATTGAATTCACTTACAAATATAAAATGCTTTTTGGTATGAAATGAAATATCAGGAGGCGTATCATACCATCACTCACTTTCATGATGAAAAGGATTGGAAGTGTATTTCAATTCTTGCGGTCTACCGTGTGTACTAATTGGACGCTGATTGGTCGATTCCTATGTTTCCGTGAACTCAAGAAATTAAGTTTGAAGTTTGCAAACGTCTACGTTACTGCTACTGCCAAGGACTAACTTTAATTTGATTGTGAACGTACATGACAAATGCCATAAGACAACAATTTGTAATTTTTCAAGTGTACGGTCAAGTTTTGCCCTTGCAGTGAGAATATTACAGTCAAATCACAGAAATTGTTTCGTCTTCTTATGATTGATTTGATATGGAATGACTCCCATGCAGATTGGAATGAGATTTATAACATCAATATTGTACTTTATTATAAAACTTGCCAGCACTGTTACCGAATCTCTGCTTGGGGGAATCAGATCATCATTCAATGACGACGACGCACATATCTCACCACTCAAGAAACTCATATCACAATCGACAGAAGAAGGGACTCTGCTAGAACCTAAACAAATATTACATGTGTACAAATCAATATGGATACTGTTTTCTTGAAATCCTTCTGATTGCCCAAAGAAGCTTTGCAACCAAGCAATTTGAAGTGACCAATGAGAGGCTTATACAGGACATCTGCTGACCATTGTTGACTTGGAAAGTGCCATGCCACAGGCCCATGCAGGATTTTAAAGTCACGCCTTGACTGACTTCCTTCTACTATGCTGTGACTTGACCGACTGGAGCCAAACTGGTTGAAGTTTGCATAATGCATTGGGATGTTTGGGCCCACTACTCGTTATTACTGTATAAATTGACATACTTGAATGAGCCACAGTAATGGTAGGGACGTTGCTGTGTTTTGTTGGTGGACAGCCGCAGTAGTTACACTGACCAGCGTCATTAACTTTCATTTCAAATTGATCGCAGTCACATTCCGAACACGAACCACGCCTAATACCCCTGGCATCCGTGTCAAGCTACGTTTCAATTACTTCCTTTCGTTTCAATTACTTCCTTTTACTATGCCGTGACTTGACCAACTGCAGTCAAACTTGTTGAAGTATGCAGTATGCATACTCCTCCGGGTTTACCGGACATTTTACCGGGTTTACTGGTCTTGCACCATACGCTCATTCAGCCTCCTGGCGTCTAAACAGAGGCGGACACTCTCATCTTTCTTCACTACCACGACTAGCGGGTTCACCCAGGGACTCGAGATCCGCAATATGATTCCCCAGCGCAACATGGTTTCAATCTGTTGGTCCACCTGATGACGGTAAGCCAAAGGTACGGGATATGGCTTTTGATTAAACGGCACATAATTAGTTGATCAAATGTCATGCGTATACAAATGCGTTACACCAGGCCTGTCAGAAAATATTGACAAATTTTTTTCAAGTAATACAAACAGTTCCTCTTCTTGTTGAGATGACAAGAGCGTCATCCCCGACACTCTAATTTTTATTTCCTCTGTTATTTTGCGGGCGGACTTCATTTCTACATTCACATCACTCTTGCTTGCCCTAGCCACGAAAAACCCTTCGGCATTGTTCGATTCAGCACTAGGACCGCTGAAGTTGTTTGGACAAAGAGGTGGTTTCGTTAGCCCGCCTAGAGTTTCGTCTTGAGCCACGGCCTGGTCATCGTCCTCCCCCTCTGGTTCTGGTACCACTAGAACCACTGGTCCCCTCTAGTACCACGCACAATTTTGCAATGTTCATCACATACATCTACATAATGTATAACTCGCAATCTCGCAGCTTCATATTCCATCATGATTCCGGCTGACTGCATGTGTTGCTCTCTTATCCCTTTCAAAGCTATCCACAATGTTTGATACATGAGTCTCACCGCAACTGCTCTTCCCATCTGAGCCAACGAGGAGGGTCCATAACGCCATGGAAATCCTCGATCAGGAACAACAGCCGAGATGAGGACACGTATCTCATTGTGTCCTCGATATTACTTGATCACGAGAGAATCTACTTTCTGTCGATGGCAGAATCTTTCGACCTTGATAATTCCATCTTTCCTTCACCAACGCATCACGAGGCGCTGTTTCCGTTCAGTCTTCGCCTACTCATCGAATAACACGAAGAACAGCGATAGCAGAGAGATGTGCGTGGTGACACATACAATACGTTATCCTCGAGCACGCCCTCTCCAGCCAGCCAATGGAACGTCCACATCAGTCCAAAGAGTGCAAACACACAGGATCTAGTTGGCCATGTTACTGCAAGTCTTCGGTATTACCCCAACTGCACTATGCGCAATTCCTCGCGGTTATCAGAATGTAAAGCATTGCATTAACCACGATTAACGATCGATAATTGATTCAGACCAACATTACTTACACACAAATTTAAGGTCAACAATAAAACATTACGTGACCTAACCGCACGGCATGACTCACTTCGTTTGAGTACCGTGTGCGTCATACGCATTGCCCCCCTAGTTGTCAAACTGAAATTATAAATGAGTAACTAGGCCTACATTGAACCAGCCTCGTGGAATAGAAAATACACAAATTAACATCAACTTCTGATGACTCTAGAACCATGCATATAACAGTGAACAGTGATATTTACAGGGAGCGACCACTGCCAATACCTAATTTCAACAACTTGAACTTATGTATGGTACCATACTTCAAATACACAGCTATAAGCTGTGGCTACTTCTCACTCTCATTCCATTGACCACAGTTCAATTCCTGCATTGTTAAAGTTTATTCACTCGATTCCTTTCAGGCTAGGTATACTGTGGATTTGTAGTCCCTTAAGGCAAAGCTCCCGCAGCCTACAAACTTGAAGTATCCTATAATGTGTTCGCAATCCATGATTCAATGCTTGAAGAGCAAAGAATCTGAATATTAATTAAGATTACATATTCATGGACTTAAATGCAAACCTAGATATTATTGTACAAACAACAGAGCAAACAGTAATGGCCTACCGTCCCGAGACATCTTTGAGAGTTATATACGTCTAGTACAAGAAAACCAATCAGTTGAATAAACCTTACCAGATGAACCTGAGCTCACCGGGATCGAACTGTGCCCGATGAAAGTCTGCGTGAAAAGAGAACGATCCCCCCTGTCTTTCAACCGACGTTGACATGTAGGACTCATGACGTCACTTGATCTCTAAAAATAGTACTTGCTGCGCCCTCTGACCGTGACAACAATAATTTACCCCATGTCGTGGGCTCGGTCGGAATGTGAGTTTAGGCAAACGTTACATCATTTACCAATTTTTCAGAGTTTATTACCGAATGCAAATTTTTTTATCAAGTTGTCAGATTTGATCGCAGAAAATACGTCATCACAGTTCATACTGCTCAAGACATTCAATTTTAGGCCTCCAGAAGGTGCAATGGATGAAGTAGGCAACAGTAAAGAGCCTCGGGACTGAACACCTCGGGCTCTACCTGTAACTGCACCTGATGAAGGATGTGCACTTCAGTATCTGACTAAATGTTTATGTAATGCTTTTTTAGAAAAGAAGCCTAAGCGTACATCGCATGGCAAGAAATGTGTCGGGCTCATCTGGTTTGTTGTACTCATTGGTCTTTTTTGTGGTACAATGATACCCTGTCCTGCTATCAATACTTGACAATTATGTTTGTAGTTTCCTGTTTTGACAAGATCACTTATGCGTTCCTTACGCAATTTTGAAGCTTCAGGTTGAGCAAGATACTGAGTTACTTTAATTTCTGTATCATGAACTCTATACACAAACCCTTATGCTGCTTAAATTTAAAAAACTCTGCTTTATATGAAATACTCCCCTAAAATGCCTTCCGTCTGGCTTTTATTCCCACAAACACTTCGATGACATCCTGGAGATGTTTTCGTAGAAAATGAGCCTGCTCGTGCTCCACTGACAACACACGCAGGCCTTCAGGATTGTCTCTTGGAGCAAATAACCAACAAGGCTCGCAATACGCGCAGTCAAGCAATTTGGCACAACCAACTGCGCGAAATCTTGACACCAGCTTTATTAACTTTTTCATGTAGTAATACGCAGAGAACCGCGCAGCCGTGGTTTTATCTCGCGGGAAAGGTCCCAGAGGTCGGCACGATCCAGAAGAAATAATAAGAGTGCATTTTATCGTCTGTTAGAATAGCGTCTTTAAAATGACCAAGGCCCGTTGGATATTTTAAAGCTTGATTTTTCTCGGCTTCCCCAAATGTGTTGCTACTTTCGTCACCTATCAAGTTTTCGCCATGTTCATGACCCATATGTTTTCCCATCTCGTGTCGAAGATATTTATCATCCCTGGCCATACACTGTTTTCCTCGATTCTTAATTTTGTCTTTTAGGCCTACGTTGGGCCAGGAGCCGTAACTCCTAATGTGATTTCAATATCTCAGTCATAATGAACTTCACTGCTTGATCGGCCCCCTCGATTTCTCTGCCGTTCTTTTGACATTCATGAAAGATGGAAGTATGGCCATTGAAATCTATTCGAACTACTCACAAAGATGGATGGTCTTGTTTCAGACGCTGTGATAGATTGCTCAGTACCGTTGTCTTGCCCATACCTGCTGTGTTCGAGATGAACACTTGCGGTACTTGACATACCTTGACCTGTTGCAGTAATTCCTTCTCTGAACAATGTTCATCTCCTGATACCCCTCCTCTTATTCTTGTCTCTTCTTTTTCTGCTACTTGTACTCAGAAAAGTGTGTATTACTACCAAGAGATTTCTGCCGTATCATCTTCCCAGACTCATACTTCAGCCAGTGAAGTGAATGAATAATGAATATAATACGTATAATGAATGCAATTCTTAAAATAATTTTCATATTTGAAAGTTGCGGTATAAAACCTGATGATATCCTTACTCAGAAGAATTAGCGGAAAAAAGATGACAAAGACCTATAGGACAACGCAAGGGCGTTGTGAATAAAAGCAGATATTTGTATGGTTATATACACGTAAACAATATACACATCTGAATTTGAAACTTTCTGGTTGTAGTTATTTCTACCGTGGAAAGCATAATTTATTCCTTTCTTGTTTGACTGTAGTGCACTTATGGCGTTCCCATAGAAGTGAGAATTAGCCTCCAGTATACATACTTTGCGTTGTCGTCACAGAGAGATTGGGAAGTACTGCCGGGGCCGTGCCAGCAAAGCGTTCTGCCGCTGCGCGATCCCTCTATCTTTATTTCTTTCTTTCTTTCTTTATTCCTGTTGACCAGTACATGATACAAGTATGGGTATTGTCAGATTAAAATTTACATAGCATATACATAATATTCTACATTCATAATAATAATATAAAAATATGGTACAGAAGAATAAGAATGCATGAATACAAATCCATTAGCACATAGCAGTGTTTTAATCATTGTGATACGATGAGCAATAAAGCACATAAAATGTGAGAAGGTAAGATTCAAGTTGGACCCAGAAACTCGTCTAGTTTATAGTAAGGTTTCATGAGGAGGAACGCTTTGAGGTTATGTCTGAAGGACGTGGGAGACTGAGAGCTGAGAATATAGAATATAGAATATTGTTTGTGGAAGCTGCGATTGAAGGAGAGCATGACGATGTCTGAGCTGGACCTAGTTTGGTGAGAGTGGTGTGTAGAGTTTTGAGGAAATAGATCATGGTTAGAGTGGACGAAGGTAGCTGCAGCCAAAATCAGAGTGGAGGAAAGGGTCAGAATCTTAAGGTTAGTGAAGTGAAGTTTGCATGACTGACGTCTACATATGCCAGCAATAATTTGAATGGCACGTTTTTGTATGATGACAATTCTGTGGGCATGATGAGAGTGACCCCACAAAAGAATAGCATATGGGTCGTTCTTCGAAAATGTGCCATTCTACAGTTGAAAAAAAAATAGGTAAAAATTGAGTATATTAACAATTTCGAATTTTTAGAGTGAAGATAAGGAGATAGTGGAACAGATTTTCACACTGGCAGTGATCGTTGCACTCATTTTCCATTGTTACATCCATTGTTGTATTTTTGGAACCTTGGTAATGATTTTCCAAGACATGGTAATGACAAAATGATGACAAATGCACACAATCAAGTTTTCAATGTTTCAAAATAAAATGTTTTATTGATATGATCGAAGATACCACAGCTCAATACAAATATTACAAATATTCACGATATTTGTGTCTGTTTGGCAAGGTTCAGAATTGAAATATGGATCAGTCATTATAGCTTCTGCCTATTCATCTTCTATCATTAAACGGTTAGCGTCCTCATATCCGTCAATAGCACAATATCTAGACGTGGTTGGGTACGGTTCGCCCAATGAACACAAGATATCCTTTTCTAAAATCTCCTGACGATCGGGAGAAGTTGGCCATGAAAATACATTGCGATTAACGGCATTACCAGTCATAAAATTGACCGTCAATGTATCAATCACTTTTGCTCACAGGAATTTTACACTGTAGGGTCATTCCATATCAAATCAACTCAGACGAGTAGTAAAATTGACCTGACCATCTTTGATTTTGATGAAACTTGATACATCTATGTAGACTTGCATCTGGATCAATCGTGGAAAATTTTGTGTTCCTAACGTTCTTAGTTTTCGAGTTATGGCCCTCCCAAAAAACCAAATTTGACTACACCCCGCGAGCCACAAATTTTTTCAACTTCTGCACCGTGCAACGTAGAAGTCTGATTTTTTGTTTAAAAATGCAGAGATTTCAATAGGCTTTTCAAATATGTCGTTTACAGTACGTTGATGGAAGTGTTTCATGCAACAAAAATGAAAACCAAATTTGAAACCCACCCCACTCCCAAAAGGGTATTTAAAAAAAAAAAAAAAAAACAACATATTTTCATACACATGTTGTTTCCATGTATACAAACTTTCATCATGGGATCACATTGGGATCATGAGATATCACAGGGTCATGTATCTTATGCGCGTTATGTACCTGTTATTTGGGTCTCGGTAGACTAGACAGCTCTACGCTCTAGATCATTCTGGGTCAAGTTTGGAATTATGAAGAATACCAAGTTTAACAAACTGAATAAGGATAAAATACCAAGCACATAACTGCAATCACATTAGTATATAATAATATATAGGTACAATAGAAGTTGATGTTGGTAAGAAGCCCCATAACCACGCCACGGTCTCAACTATCTATGGGGTCTTTCTTTTATCGTGGAAAGGATAAACCACACTGAAGAATAATTTTGTATTTTACATAGGGAGACAAAGCTAAAGCAATAAAGAAGATTCAGACGGATGTAGCTTCCGACCTCAAGCGTAGTTTTCTTGTTGCTTCCTCACTCTCCTTGGAAGTTATGGTATATGTTCGACCAGTCGCAGTTGCTCGTGGATCAATGATTGTCAGAATCGAGCGAGCATCTACAGTCAAAATGTCTGGCCTTGCTGGATAGGTGAATGATAACCTAGGACCTGGCTTATCCAAAAAGCTTAGTTTAATGAGACATTTCTCGGCATCTGTTTCGAGGACACACGCTGCATACCATTTGTCATCGTAAACACAAGTGACAAAGCCTTTGATGTCAGAAAATTCAATTTCATCACTAATGGTTGATACATTTTCTTCCTTTGACTCTTCTGCAAAGGAGTAAATCTTTGTCAAAATGGTTGTTATAGAAACGGGGAAAAGTAATGAAGCTTTTGTGTGCCAGGAATCGGGCGAGCTAGAGAAAATCGTTCGGCCAACAATTTATCTTCTGCTTCATGCTCTTCATTCGTACAGTACTCGAACTTGATCGCAGAGATATTATCTTTGGCCCAATCAAAGAGTTGTCTTGGCGTCATGATCTGTGAATCATAGGGACGTTGAAGGCTAGCTCGAGCTGCCAAGCGCTTGACTGTAACTCCCACTCCGTCACAAGCCCCTTTCCCATGCGATGTAGCTGAGAAATGCCACTCTGCTTGCACACCGAAATCTTCATGATGGTGACATAAGTTTATGAAATTCTTCCTGTTCTTGTATTGGGAGGCTGCTCCATCAGAAAAGTAAAACATCTTTGTCGGTAGTTGACCGAAAGTGTCAGAAAGATAAGAAATCAATTTACGGATGAACAAGTGAACTGCAACAGTGTCATGACGAAGGCAGTCGGAAACGATAACAAAGCTGATGTGCTGTTCTATTTCATCTTTATTATAGTACGCTACGAAAGGATGAATGGTAGCCGATGAATTGTTCCAATGAAACCCTTGCGCTTCATCCTGCAGAACAAATGAATAGTTTTCTGCAAAATCAGAAATGATTAGGAATTCACCTGGCTGCAATCGTGACTTCAGTTCTCTTTGATAGGTTGACTGTTGAGTGGCGATAAATGAATGTCGTAGGAGGACGGTGAGTCTCTCGAAGAAGCAGTCAAGAAAATCTTCAACGGGAAGCGTGACCGTTTCGAGTGAGCAGCGATCGACAGACACCCACTTCTTGAATGTGATGTCTTCTATCATGTTGACTTCCATCAGTTCACTCAGGTGATCTTTAAGCACTGTTGTTCCGGGACACGATGAACACTCATTTAAGTAGCAAGTTGGTTGGGGTGGATTGCAAATAATCTTCGCTAAGCAATCGTGGTAGGTTGTGAGTGGCACGTCATCAGTTGCTGTCAGGTCAGCAAGCTTTGCACCTACCAACATCAGTTTCACATTCTGGTGAATGGTGCAAACACAAACTGAATGTGTACCACTTGCCCCTGGAAGTACGCACTGCTTGGGTCGAAGCTCGGCAAACTTGGAAAATCCAACATTCATCAAAGGAAACTTCTCTTTAAGGGGACCATAGCGCGAAGCTTTAACATGGAGTTTTGTATAGGGTCAAGTGTGGTAAAAATGAGACATAAATTAAAACTTTGGTCTCTGTGAAAGATACGAAATTCTGTACAGAAATAAGCAATGCACCCTAAATGTACATTTCATTTCTGGATCTATTACAAACACTATTTTTCACTTCTGTTTTTTGCTTTTTGAAATAAAAAATAAAAACTGTGTCTCATTTTTTTCAATCAATTTGGACAAAAATGAGACGGACATGTTTAAATATGAGACACTATGCTTATCACAATAGTTTACAATGGTAAAGGAATAGGATAGTAAAAATGAGACAGTGTGGGTATTAATGAACAAGACAGTTTTTAAATCACACAATTATCACTTGTAGTTCTTGATTTATTCTCGTTTTGGTAAATGTACGATACAGTGAGAGTTGAAATTACTTGGTTTTACTTTCAATATTATCAACATAATAATCAGTGGCTAAATTATAATCACAAACAAATTAACTACAAGTAAACTGACTAATTATACTTGTGTTTATGGCTGGAATATTCAGTCGATTAGCCTACTTCTGAGATCTATATTTTGCAAGTTCCGGCACCTTGCAAATCAGTCTTCCATTTTTGGTAGTCGGAGGTTTTATAACCTCGATAATATCTTCTTCTGGGTACCAGAGTATATCTTCATCCCCCCATTTCCACCCGTGTGGTCCGGACATGGTCATCACACTTACACTAACGTACCCCAGTTTAGTGTTCACAATCACTCCAGGGAAGTACTCTCCCTCATAAAGCACAATAACGTAGCTATTCGGAACGAAGCCTTTCACCCCATCTGCCTTTTTGCCATCTTCATCCGAAGCACAAATAGGTGGGCCTAAAGGTGGAGCTAAGTCGTTATCAACCTCCTCTGAATCTGAACTATCCAGAATTTTCTGGCGACGTTTCTTCGCGATAGGTTTCGACGATTTCTTTACTGGGTGTTTGACAATGTGTTTTTTCTTTAAAGCTTCGATTTGCTGACTGTACTCTTCAGCTGTGATAACACGAGCATTAGGATCTAACCTCCTTCGTGTTGTCGATGGCGGAGAGGTCCGTTTAATTTTGTTTAAGAGAAGGGTTTCGAAATCCACTTTGGATGAGACACAGCTACCGGTAGATCCATTTTCAGAGTTCTTACTAGACACAGATTGACGCTGCGGAGTATGCGATTGTATAGGCTTGGGTGTAGTGCTAGTAGATGGTAAATCTATTATCTCTAACATACCATCAAATACAATTTCTTCGACAGATTCATCGACTGTAACTTCATTGTGCAGGCCTACCTCATTATAACGCTTCAACTTCTCAGGATCGAATCTGTGAACTGGATACTTTGTTGCATCAACAGGAAAAATTCCAGTCGACTTAAAGCCTGACAGAACATTTGATGTTGTTATTCCAACTCTCCAGACTTCACAGAGCACGTCTGAAAACTCGGATTTAGTCATTCGTCGTTGATTTAAACGTTGCCATTCGATTAGTCGAGTGTCCCACATCAACTTCAACGGCCCAAAACAGCATACATCGAGAGGTTGGAGAACATCTGTGGTGTGCGGGGGTAATTTCAGGATTGTAATATTCTGTTCAACTGCCAACGCAACAGTTCCAGAATCCAAGTGCGTGATGTGACCATCTAGTATTACAAGTAATGGCCTTTCCTTCACTTGATGACAAAATTTGGAGAACCACTGATTGAAAATAATCGTAGTCATCCAACCTTTTTCCGAGGCCGCGTACATTGTTTGAGGAATATCCTTTGTGCCCTTCCAAGTACTCCACAAATTATTTCCCTGGAAGATAATGAGCGGTGGCAGAACCTTCCCGCTAGCAGCAACACACCCCATAACTGTGGTATTTTCTTTACCCGACCCAGCAATATACCTGTGAACCTTTTGGCCTATTCCTGCAATGCCCCTGACTCTAGACGGGTCAGACGAAAACCCCGATTCGTCGAGATTCCAAATCTGTCCGGGAGAATTTTCCAACTTCAAGTTTACTATTGTGTCTTTAAGTAGCGTGTAGAAATCATATATGACAAACGGATCACTGGTGGCCTTTCTTCTGCTAGCCTCAAGTTGTTCCATTTTTTTTATGCTCAGTTTATGCCGACGACAAAATAAACGGAACCATTCATCTCCTGGTCTGCCGTTTTTGAATGGTGTTATCACTGAATTCTCCGACACATAGCTTTCAACAATCATAAGAATTTCTTTTTTGGTCAACGCAAAACCCCACTTTGCCATAATCTTAATATTGCTAGCGAGACCTGCTTCTTCTGTAGTCGACAGAACTGTCTTCCTGCCTTGCTTTGTATTATTCACGTTGCGAAGTCTCCTACTCAGAAGTGTCTTATCAATGCTATACTTCCTAGCTGCTTCTCGAATAGTCATTTTATTACTAGATATATTCATGAGGGCCTCTTTCAAGTCAATCTGTGTGTACTTTTTCGGTTTGGGAACATACTCCCTTGCCCTAGGCATCTGCAATGTAAAAATGTAGGGTTATGGTAAACATTTGCAGCTAGGTCTAAGCCAGCCTAACGACTTTGGATTAATACAACCATTCAAAAATATACATTATGTGTTAACAATATCTGAAACTTTAAAATAGATCAATATGTACATACCTTCTTGATAGATGAATTGCAAATTAGCTGGCTTGAACCACTTGTAAGAAAACTACAAGGAAGCTTGTAAAATTGCGCCAACATTGAGTACTGGTGTCTCATATTTGTCCCTTTGACTGTCTCATTTTTACCACTGAACTTTACTCATTGTTTACAATTCAGTGGTGATAGGTAGCAGCACCTCACTACTGTAATAGAGTCATTGGACTTACTACTTCATTCTTCTTCAAAAAAAATCGGGATTCAATGACTAGTTCCAGAGATATAGAACAAAGTTGGAGGCAATTTGTGAAAAGATTTTCAGATGATTTTGCAATGATACTTTCAGAATATTGTTGATGCAAGAAGATATGAATTGTTTCAAGTATTATTTTAACATGTTGTGCAAAAAACTTCAAATTTTTGTAATAAAAATAGGCAAAAGAGTATATTTATGTAGAGATTTTGAAATTAAATCCGTCTCATTTTTTCACATTTTTTGCTGTGTCTCATATTTACGACACTTGACCCTACCACCTAGGTACACTTTTTTCAATGACTATTCAAGATACACTCTCGAAATTTTCACAACATGTTTGCACATATGTTTTCATGAGAATAGACCTCAGAAAAAAATCTCAGACTTTTATTTGTTGAGATAATATTTTTTTCCCATTGTGAGATGTAAAATTGTTATTTCTGTGCATTTGTATGATAATAACATTTTTTTAAATAAAAGTACCAGACACACATTCATTATAGAGGTCTATATTGTTGCAAATACTATAAGGAATCTACACAAAAAAATTCAGCACTCTAGGACAGATAGTTTCTGAAATAAATGTTCCTAGCCTTGAAAAAGAGTGGTTACGAGGAAATCGCGTTCAAAGTTGAAATCTGATTTATTCCTCAGAAGAAAGGGTACTGACTTGAGTGTTAATGCATCCCTGCTCCATAATCCGGTTCATCAACGTTCTCATCATCTTCCCTTCCTCTTTTCTGGTTCCTTTGACTCATTCGGGCCCTTCTGGTGATTTCACTGACCGCTCTGTCCGCTTCCGTCACCCGGTATACGTCCAGCCGTTGCAGTCCCGTGATGGTGTTTTCACCCGGTTCAATACCCATTTGCCGCAGAACATCCACTTTCCTCATATTGCCATCGTTGAAAACCATTGCAGCATCATATGCTCCTATTTTCAGCACTGTCAAATTGACAAACACGGCTTTCGGCACTCGTGTCCAAATGACGTTATTGACGCTCTCATTACTGTTCTGCGTGCGACCATGCAGACACTTCTTCAACAGGTCTTCTTTGGCCAGGTCTTTGTAGACCATCTTGATTGCTTCCATGACTGGCCCAGGCAGTGAATGTTTGTGGCTGTAGGGCTCTCCCGTAGCCAGCGACCTGTTGTATTTGCACCACGAGTCTTCGCCGACTGGACATAACGCATGTTGAGGCACGCTGTCGGTTGACATTTTATGGAAGTACGTGGCCCATACATCTCTCTTCATATTCTTGAGGTCATTTTTATTACGCCTTATAGCTTGGCCATAATAATTTTGGAGACTATCTATCTCCTTCTTTGACAGTCGGCCCTTACCCGACAACACCTTACCGTCCGATAATCTGGTGCCTTTCCGATCTTTCACAAGACGCAGCAATCTGGACCCCATTCTCTTCTGGACATGGCCCACACACTCAAGCTTGGCAATGTCAACATTGTCACCATAGGGCTTACTTTCCACCACAGACTTGAAAGCTTTTGAGTCGCCGTCTCCAAGATAGTTCACATACCTCACGTTGTGCATCGGCTGAGAGCGTTCGAAGATGCGAACCGCACCATCTGCCTCCATGCCACCGCTTGAGCCATGATAGTTAGCAGTACATGATGGTGTGTGTGATTTCACACCTTTGCTATCTTTCTCACAAGTGCAATATCTTGAGAGGCACTCGATATCGATAACCTTGCCGGTGTCGACTGACGTTGCGGTGACCACGCCATTGTGCGATTGGTGTCCTCTTTTTTGCCACGAACCATTGAACGCTGCGGATATATCCCGGGGATTATCACTGTCACAGTTTTCTTCAACTGCTTCTTCCACTGCAGCTCTCATGGAAGCTTTCCCTACCTCTTCAACATTCCTCAGAATAGATTTGTTGTAGAGCGTCTGTCGTGTGGGCGGCTGCGGCAAGTCCATCATCGCTGCTAGCATCTGTGCAGACCGGCTTCCTTTTCCGATGGAACGCAAACCATAATTGTACCTCACATTCACTTCATAAAGCCTATTTCTAGTTATTTTAGATGTCATAGAATGTCCACCATGTTCACATATACTACAAACTAATTCAATCTTCGAAGCCAAACCTTTCCTGCCTCTCGTGTCCTCAAAAAGTTCTACACAGTCAACATTGTCACACGATTTACACTTCACACTTTTCTTCAACAATTGTGAAAGAAGTTCTATGTCTATGACTAAATTACCTTTATCTCTTTTTATATTTACACTATTACCTACAGAACTGTCAATGTATGATAGCTTCTTTCTTGAAGAACTGACAGGGGAGATTGGCCTAGGCCTAGGCGTATCTAACGATGGAGACACAGAGGGCTGATCGCCTGATTCTGGGGTTAATAATTCGATAGCATCCAGAATATTAACAGGAGTTTTATTTACAGAGTGTTGGTTACTGTAATACTTTCTTCTACCAACTTTTAATCTTGGCATTATGGATGAAAATACGAGAATGACGATTACACAATGAAACTTGGAGAAAAAACTTGACTAACAGTGCATGAAGCTAGCAATAGACGTTTTGGCGCGTAAACCACAGCCATCTAGACCAATGATCTTACTACCAACGTTGAAACCGAACATTCCCCTACAATTCAAAACAAAAATTATGTGTCTAGTGCTACTACTTCGAATTTTATGAAATAAATTGTAAAAGACTGTGAATAAAGTCAAAAATGAAATCATGGGAGGAGATAATGGAAATAATTATTTAGATGAATTTGTTACATTTGAACATCATTCAATGTATACATTTTCCGATAAGAAAATCATCTAAGAACTACAAAAAAAAAAAAAAAAAAAAAAAAAAAAAATCGCGCCACAGTCCCCTTAAACAATCGATAAATTTCATTTAAGTTGCACAGCACAAGTCTCTTTTGAATATGTGTGCGTTTCCCTTCCACTTTGACAGAAACAAAGTCTTTTGTTCCAGGCATTGCACGGCTGATGTCATCGGACTGGTAGAATTGAACGATTGAGTTGGCAACTTCGGTTGAAAGAGTTTTTCCTGGTTTTGGGTTCGGTGTTGACATTATACCCTTTTCTCTCACCAGATCCTTGGCCTTACGAACCATGTAGTTCGAAGCGCCAAACTCTTGTTCAATTTTATTAATGGACCAGCTTTTAGGAAGTACCGTCAACACTTGCACCTTTGTACTTCGGTCTGATGTCATGCAAAACTTCTCTTTAAGCTGTGCTACAATCTCACTCTCAACGGGGTCATCAGTTGGCACCTCACTATCATCAGAATCTTCGTTTCTGAATTCAGGACTGCTGAATAGTGTACGTTTCAGTGCTCGTTTGACACGTTGAAACTTCTCCTTGGGGTACTTATCCTGTTTGAGTCGTTTTTTATTGATAGGCGACTCACCAATATGACACGTCAAGTTACAATTAAAAGAAGAAACAGCAACTTCTTGTTCATACGCTACTTTAATTTCATCAGGCACTGGCAAATACTTAGTACTAGACCCCGGCTTACTAAAAGGCATTGGTTGGTCATCTTCGCTGGACGTAGCATCACTGGCTAGCATGACTGTTGGCAGATCAGGTGTGGGCATAGAACCAAGCCTCTTTCTACAAGAATCACACACTTTGCTCTGACTACCAATAGAAATATGTGGTATTTTAGCACGCATTTCTTCACTCAGATGACGGAGGCTTCTACGAACATTACTGTGCTTGTCTTTGCTGAATGGGTTGCAGCACAAGGACTGCCATTTACTTCCATCCATTGTAAATCACACTAATCTGCCACTTTTATAGATATTTCACAATGTAATCACTTGAATATACTGGTGAACATTGATAATAAAGTAATATAGAACTTACAACTCAATAAAACTATATCCAAACTTGTTTTAAAGATTGCAACTAAACTCTCAGTAAACAGATACCAGTACAGTAGGAAATTCAATTCACAAGCACACAGGTTGAAACTTGTTTCTGGACAGGCATGAGGCATGTTTATTAAGTGAATACTCTAGATGGCTTTGGTTCACCCCAAAACCCACAGCCTTTCTTTGTTTCAAGAGCTAATTTCCAATTGATGGATTGATTAATGACTGTGCACAATTCGGTGGGAAATATTCAAATGTGTAAAAAAAGAGGTACATAACGCGCATTAGATACATGACCCTGTGATATCTCATGATCCCAATGTGATCCCATGATGAAAGTTTGTATACATGGAAACAACATGTGTATAAAAATACGTTTTTTTTTTTTTTGAAAAAAAAAATACCCTTTTGGGAGTGGGGTGGGTTTCAAATTTGGTTTTCATTTTTGTTGCATGAAACTCTTCCATCAATGTACTATAAACAACATATTTAAAAAGCCTATTGAAATCTCTGCATTTAAAAAAAAAAATCAGACTTCTACGTTGCACGGTGCAGAAGTTGAAAAAATTTGTGGCTCGCGGGGCGTAGTCAAATTTGGTTTTTTGGGAGGGCCGTAACTCGAAAACTAAGAACGTTAGGTACACAAAATTTTCCACGATTGATCCAAATGCAAGTTTACATAGATGTACCAAGTTTCATCAAAATCGAAGATGGTGAAGGAAATGGCCATATTTTATAACCAAAAGCCTACAACAAAAAGCCTATTGCAATAATATTGCTGTCCTTATCCACAGCAAAATTCTTGATAACCATAACACTATTGTTATTAACAATGACTGTCCAATCTCTTGGATGATTTGTCAAAAGATAAGTTGGACACACAACCTTCTTGAATTGTGTTCCTATACAACCAGCTAAATATATGCTGGTGTATGCATTTCTCTGGAGGCCTAGTATCATGTAAATGATGTGGTCGCCGTAGAAATGACAGATGTCAGAATACAACTTATTTTAATATATACAATAGGCTGTTTAGCATGGTCCGTGTCAATAGAAAAACTAAACAGATTCCTCCATCTTATAGACAGGGTTAAATAATACCAGTGTTGATTACGAGGTAATCGATAATTGATTTGGACCAACATTACTTACACACAGATTTAAGGTCAACAATAAAACATTACGTGACCTAACCGCACGGCATACGCATGCGCATGCGGTACCGTATGCGTCATACGCATTGCCCCGCTAGTTGTCAAACTGAAATTATAAATGAGTAACTAGGCCTACATTGAACCAGCCTCGTGGAATAGAAAATACACAAATTAACATCAACTTCTGATGACTCTAGAACCATGCATATAACAGTGAACAGTGATATTTACAGGGAGCGACCACTGCCAATACCTAATTTCAACAACTTGAACTTATGTATGGTACCATACTTCAAATACACAGCTATAAGCTGTGGCTACTTCTCACTCTCATTCCATTGACCACAGTTCAATTCCTGCATTGTTAAAGTTTATTCACTCGATTCCTTTCAGGCTAGGTATACTGTGGATTTGTAGTCCCTTAAGGCAAAGCTCCCGCAGCCTACAAACTTGAAGTATCCTATAATGTGTTCGCAATCCATGATTCAATGCTTGAAGAGCAAAGAATCTGAATAATAATTAAGATTACATATTCATGGACTTAAATGCAAACCTAGATATTATTGTACAAACAACAGAGCAAACAGTAATGGCCTACCGTCCTGAGACATCTTTGAGAGTTATATACGTCTAGTACAAGAAAACCAATCAGTTGAATAAACCTTACTAGATGAACTTGAGCTCACCGGGATCGAACTGTGCCCGATGAAAGTCTGCGTGAAAAGAGAACGATCCCCACTGTCTTTCAACCGACGTTAACATGTAGGACTCATGACGTCACTTGATCTCTAAAATTAGTACTTGTTGCGCCCTCTGACCGTGACAACAATAATTTACCCCATGTCGTGGGCTCGGTTGGAATGTGAGTTTAGGCAAACGTTACATCATTTCCCAATTTTTCATAGAGTTCATTACCGAATGCAATTTTTTTTATCAAGTTGTCAGATTTGATCGCAGAAAATACGTCATCACAGTTCATACTGCTCAAGACATTCAATTTTAGGCCTCCAGAAGGTGCAATGGATGAAGTAGGCAACAGTAAAGAGCCTCGGGACTGAACACCTCGGGCTCTACCTGTAACTGCACCTGATGAAGGATGTGCACTTCGGCATCTGACTTGATGTTTATGTAATGCTTTTTTAGAAAAGAAGCCCAAGCGTACATCGCATGGCAAGAAATATGTTGGGCTCATCTGGTTTGTACTCATTGGTCTTTTTTGTGGTACAATGATACCCTGTCCTGCTATCAATACTTGACTATTATGTTTGTAGTTTCCTGTTTTGACAAGATCACTTATGCGTTCCTTATGCAATTTTAAAGCTTTAGGTTGAGCGAGATACTGAGTTACTTTAATTTCTGTATCATGAACTGTGTATACATACCCTTATGCTGCTTAAGGGGGTAGCCATAGCATGGAATAGGATAATTATGACTAAATGAAAGAATTATTTCTCGCTCAACCAATCACCACAAATCATTGAAACTTGCACACTATATCCATCATTCTATTGCTCACATATGATCCAGAAAAAAATTGAACAAAAAAAATTATAAATAATTTTAATTTAATTTGAGCAATGCTATGTTTTTTTCCAGAATACAAAACATTGAGCCACAAATCACATGGTTTAAAATCCAAAAATTCATCTATCTTGTTGAATTTCAGTGGATATTGTTCATCATGTACACTGTTATCTTGTGAACCTCCAGAAAAAATCTATTGCAATTTTTAGTTATATAATCAATCATTTCATATCTAATATAGATTATATATGATTTTGAGGCCACTCATTCACACCTGGATATTCATATGTTCTGACTATTTCCATAGTTTTGCTTCACAAGATAATGACACTCAAAATACACATTTTAAAACAAAAATTTCTCAAATCGGACCAGTAGTTTTCGAGTTATGTTGTGACAGGCCAGAAAAAACGTAGTTCTTGGGAAAACGTACCCGAAGTTGCAATAACTAATATGCGCCGGCAGAGTACGCATTACCGTCTTTGCGAGCCGCTTGCTCCGCTGAATAAACTCTCAACAATCTCTTCTGTCGACGGACTTCCATGGTGGACTCCATGGCTCTTTTCTGGGCTGCCGCAATCCTTATCTGGTCACGTTTCACCGCTTCCCGATACGCGAACTGTCCGACGGAAAGTCCAAGTTGTCGCATTATTGCTAAGCGTCCAACGCTTCCGTCGTTGAACGTAACGGCAGCATCGTACGTTGCAATTTTGACGATCTTGTCTCCGCAATAACCTGACTTGGGGCACAGTTTCCATATCTTACTGTTGAATGACTCGTTGGCATTTTGTGTTCGCCCACCGAGACACCGTTCGAGCAAAGACGGCGAACATAAATCTTCATAGATAGGCTTCATTTCATCCATGACAGCTCTGGGAATCGTATTTGTGTGTTTGTATGTGAGGACAGTTCCAGCAGCTACAGCCTTTTCATATTCACACCAAGAGTTCTCTCCTTTCGGGCAAAAGTTGTGTGTCGGATCTTCATCGGTTGAGTATTTATGGTAGAACGAGGCCCAGACCGCCATTCGCATATTGGTGAGCGAGTTCGAATTATTTCGGATAGCATTTCCATAGTATCGCTGCTGTACTTGGATTACAGGATCAGATAATCTGTTCTTCCCTCCTATTCCTTTCCCATCGGCCAACTTCCTTTTACCGCATGCTGTCTTCAATTTTTTCAAACGCGTTCCCATTCTCTTTTGGATATGTCCCACGCATTCGATTTTATCAATTTTGACATCATCTCCATATGGCTTAGCTTCTACTACACTCTTATAGCTCTTGGTATCTCCATCTCCTATGTATTCAGTGTAACGAAGGTTGTTTTTTTCAATGGAGCATTCAAAAATATCGACCATACCGCTACATTCCATAGCTCCTGAAGAACCGGAGTGATTGGCCGCACACTTCATTTTGTGACTGTTCCACCATTCATCATACTCATCTCCACTGAGTTCACCCTGCCAAGCATCACAACCCTTACAATGAGCCGACTTAACCTCAACGTCAAGTACCTTACCAGAGTTACCGCCGATCACTGTACATACACCATGTTGAGACGTGTGGCCCCGCGTCAACCACGAACCATCGGCTGAAATAGGTACGTCGCGTGGGTTCTCTTCGTCCTTATTCAATGATACTTCTTCATCAGCAGCTGCCTTCATTGACCGGTTGGCAACAATCTCCGATGCACTCAAAAGTTTGTCCACGAAGAGTCGATATGTCGCATTCTTGACAGGTAGCGGTAGGTCCATCAAGCCGCAAAATGTTTCAGTCCCGGCTTCCCCGTGGCCAATACTACGCATAGCATACACTAATCTACGATTTATTTCGTATGCGGTTTGGTTCTTCTCCAACATCACACTGTTTTTGAATGCAGTGATTTTATCACAGCTCTCACACTGTATAATGTATCTACCACCGAGGCCACAAACCGATTCCTCGACAAATGTCACTGAACCACTACACGATTTGCAAATTAAATTATTTTCAATACTTTCTTTTAGAATTGATAAGTCAAATACTCTATTACCTTGAAACCCACTCTTACATTCCTTTTCAATCGTTGACGTTGGTGTAAGTGTAAGTTTTCGCTTGGATGCACTGATGACAGGAGTACATGTAAGGTTAGGTTCTGTACTAGGAGTTATTTCAACTTGAGCTGGGCCTAGTCCTGAAACCTCTTCGGGAGTCTGCATTGAAAATTGGTTACCGCAAAATTTCCTCTTCTTCCCTCTTCCTCGATTACGCTTACAATCCATGGTTTTCTCAACAATTAATTATATAACAACAAACTGTGTCAAAAGTTTACTTTGTAGTTGAACAAATTTCACAACAGTAAAGATAGCATCAAGCAAAAAGCATTTGTTTATTTCATCTCCATGGAGACACATGGTGAAAACCTTTGAAATAATAGTGCTAGAGAGTGGACCTAGCTTATTTTGTCAACATCGTATAATAAAGTTGGCTATACTCAAAATACTCACCACTAGTGAAATACAAACTAAATTCGAGCATAATTCGAGCTTTTAGTCCACTTTTTTGGTGAATATGTGTCGCATTCAAATTTTGAAATATTAAAAACAAATAAACTACATGAGCTGCGGTCACGAACTCTTCGAATAATTGTTACCAATACTTCGAAGAATATTAAATAAGAACAAAATATTTTTGTCCCAAAAGTAAATTCCATGCTATGGCTACCAAGGTGCCACCGGCCCGACACACTCTTCGTCGCCAATGCATGGCGTTTGTTCTATTTTTTCAAACAGCTCTCGCTGACATAGCGATTTGGACGCTTTCACCGATCGCTTGTCATTCAGTGTCGCCTTCCTAAGCGGCCCACTTGTTAGGTTTACACTCTGACCATCCAGCTTGAGCAGGAATTCCCGCTCAAGCTTCTTCAGCTCTACTGTGCTATCTAGAAAATGTATGAGAAAAGATATTAGCAAATATGAAGATCTGGGCTAGGGTGGCCCTAGGACTAGGCCAGGTTCTAGGACTACCAGTGTTTTATCACAGAAATGTACGTAGGGTCTAGGTCCAACTCATTGGGTGGGCTACATTGATGCTACTGTGAATTGGAAATGAGTTAAAATATGTGAGAATTCTTTACCTACAATAATTATGATCAAACAAAAACTTAAAGGTTTAGGCCTAAGGCTTAAGCCTTAGTTTGCAATGTCTAGGGCCAAAGATATAAGTAGCTAGGGTAGATCTAGCTAATAGGTATAACAAGGCATAGATCTATAAATCAAATAACTTACGACTAATTGCTAGCAGCGTCCCAAAGTAATCTTCTTTCTCGTTCCAACGAACTTTACATACGTCGTTCACCTTTTGGTCACAACGGGGTATAAATGTGTCTAAATCAGATAATATTGATAGCTGTTTCTCTTTCTCGAAATAAATTAGACCCTTCATTTTCCTCCCTTTCACCCTCGTGAAGGAAGAACAACTTGTCTCAGAGTCACTCATGTTATAATTGAGTAAAAATGATCTAGTAAACACGGACACAGCAAACGTAAACAAAGAACGGAAAGGAAACGACGCAGTTAGGTCATGATGTAGTGATACCAACCATGTTTAACCGCGCAAAAAGAGTATGTTCAGAACAGCCAACTTATAATAAACAAATTAATAAATTTTAAAATTATAAATCTACTACATTGGTATCAGGTATTAATTTATGGATCGTAAATTGAAAATACACATTATTAAATTCAATAGAGAGCTGAAATGTGTGGAAAAAATAGTGATTTTAACAGTTACGCCTATGGAGATATAGTTTTGTGATTTTTTTTTGTGAAGCAAGTTAGATTAGGCACGTTGTAGTGATAATAACCTATTTCATCATAATATTATGATGAAATAGATTGGTATCACTACATTGTGGATTAGGCCTACAGATTGTTGTTATTGTTTTGTGAGATGAGAATAATTTAGTTGAATAGTTGGAGATGAACCGTAGATCACAACTGTACTAAGTGATGTTGGGACATATGAGTGGTAACTTCTTGTGCCAGGTATTGTTTTCAATGACTGGAATCGTTGTTTGAGATGTATGCAGTTTGCTTTTATTTCTTCATCAGTCACAAAAGCAAACGATACAGTCCATACATTTCCCACAGCCCAAAGGTAGAGATCTCGTGGAGTCATAATCTGGTCCTCATACGGTTTTTGCAAACTTGCCCTTGCTGCGTTGCGTTTGATGGTTCCGCCAACACCATCACATGGTCCTTTTCCATGGGACGTAGCAAAGAAGTGCCACTCAGCTTGCAGGTTGAAGTCTAGTTGGTGAAAACAAAGATTGACGAAGTTCTTTTTGTTTTTGTATTGTCCGGCAGCTCCGTCGGAAAAGTAAATAATTCGAGATAAATTTTGAATTTTTGATTTCAAGTGATTTATTAAATGTTTCTGAAAGGTATGGACTGCAACTGTATCGTGGGTAAGCGAGTCAGAAATGACGACGAAACTAAGGTGCATTAACTCATGATCCTCTGGCTTGAAATAGTAGACAAAAGGGTGCAGCGTACATTGACTGTTGTTCCAGTGATAGCCCTGTGCGGCATCCTGGAGTACAAAAGAATAGTTTTCTGCGAAGTCACCTACCACAATTACTTCACCCGGTTTCAAGCTGGCTTTCTTTTGTTGCATAAATGCAGCTTGCTCTCGCGCTATGAAATCATGGTTTCGTAGCGCCACACATTTCTCAACAAACGTATCAATAAATTCATGAACAGGCTTCGTAATGGTTTCTAGAGTGCACCTGTCTGTTGATATCCACTGCTTGTAAGTAACCGAGTCAATAAAGTTGTCATGAAACGACCGTTCTAAACAGTCATGAAGCTTTTCTGTTCCTGGACAGTTGGTACAGTTACCAAGAAAGCAATCGAGCTGAGGAGGATTACATATCATGCGAGCAAGACAGTGGTGATATGTTTTTAATTCACCTGATGTATGAGAAGAAAGATTTGCACCCAGGGCCATTAGTTTAACATTTTGACGTATGGTGCACACACATACGGCATGTGTGCCCGCAGATCCGGCTAGAACACAATATTTTGGTCGAAGTTTGTTGAACTTTGAAAATCCGATCTCAACGTTAGGGTGCTTGTCCTTAAAACTGCGATACACTTCAGTCAAATTGCTCAAAACGAGTCGCTTTTGGTGATGCACACGTCCTTCGTTCTCTTTCACAGAAACGCAATTTTTTTTACCTGGCATCACACGGCTAACATCATCATCTGCGTAAAAATCAGTTACCAGTTTGACGCATTCGTCTGACAATACCTTGCCTGGCTTTTGATTTGATGATGCTAGTATGCCTTGGGATTCTACTAGTTTCTTGGTCTTACGAACTAAGTAGTTTGATGTGTTGAACTCTTTCATAATCTTTCTGATGCTCCAACTTTTAGGTAGCACAGACAAAATGGTTTTCTTTTCACTCTTCTTGCACTTCTTAAATCTCCTTCAACCGGTTGATCATCTCCAAGTCATCGGTACAATTCTCACTACACTCATCTGAAGATAATGCTCCATCCTCTCCTTCAACATCCAATTTACTATCAGGTGACACCAACTTTAGTTTCTTTTTCACACTCTTTTTGAATTCATCATATTTCCTCTTTGGGTATGATTTACCAGTGAGCTTCCTTGTATCCAATGGAAAAACTCCAAATGCAGGCAAAGATTTATTCACAGCGTCAGTTTCAATATTTGTTTTTGTGTACGTTTGATCCGATGATTTTGTTGGTGTTACAATAGCAGTGGAGTGAAATTCTGTCAACTTGAGCGGTAGAAGCTTTCTACAACTTGTACATAACTTTTTACCAGGTATTAGGTCAGCAATATCTGCATATTTATTCCTACTTGAGACATCAATCACCGTTAGTCCCTTCACTTTAGATTTGCCTACATGATTTTCTAATGGGTCGCAGCATGACCTCACTTGGAGACAAAAACGGTTAACGAAGTTCTTATCATGTTTTTGACTCACGTTTATAATATCTGTACAGTTAGAACGCAACTTTAATAAAAGTTCATCACTCGTGTTGAAGTCTTGATAACTTTCAAATGGAATTTCTTCTTCTAAGGAACAAGTTTCTTTTAATTTCGTTCCAATTGAACATTCCATATTTAACACAGATATTTCCAACAAACCCACTTGTCCAGGAAGTGCAGACACTCCTGACCGCCCTTGCCTCGCAGGATGTCAGTGTAGTGTTCTGCTGGGTACCTGGACATGTGGGGATCAAAGGAAATGACGAGGCTGATGAAGCAGCAAGAAACGCAACACAGAGAGAGCACATAGATGACCCCAGAATTCCCACGGACGACCTTAAGGCGTATTTCAAACAACTCTTCAAAAGGAGGTTCCAGAATGAATGGGATCAACAGATCAACAATAAATTGAAAGCCATAAAACCTTCCGTCGGACCATGGGACTCCTCTACTCGAGATACTCGGCGTGAGGAAGTAGTATTGGCACGCATACGAATAGGTCACACATTACTTACGCATTCATATTTATTCACCGATGAAAAGATTCCGCCAAGATGTGATACTTGTGATGAGATTTTAACCGTAGAACATATTTTAGTGAACTGTAGCAAATTCAGTGACCTTAGAAGACGTTTCTCAATGGGAAATAATCTCTCGGAGGTTCTATCAGATGACAGAAAAGCAATAGATACAGTCATGGAATATCTGCGTGGTGCTGAGCTATTCGATAAAATCTGAACGTTTTTAAAGATCTCACATGTTTGCTTTTAATTTTCAGTGTGCGTAGGTTAGCAGTCCCTTTTTCACAGGGGCGTAGCATTATGAGAGGGTGTACTGACGTTTTTGATGAAATCAGTATGCCCAGTTTTTGAATGTGTTGCATTCATTCATTCTTGTTTTTAGAATATTTTTAGGATATTCAGGTCATTTTACTTCTTGTTATCTTGTAGGTTCCGGCCCTTTACACCGGCACCTGTTCCTAAACCCCGATGTTATTTAGTATTGTAAGTTTTAAAGTTTTAATTGATACGTAGTCATCATTCAGTACATCAATGATTGATAAGGTCCGGCTATTTACACCGGTGCCTGTTTTGTCCATGTTTTTGATATTGTTAGTTGGTTTTATTTCGGCAATTAAAAGTAGCACATGGTTGCTATTTTATGGTTTCCACATGTGTGACAGACTCTTCACACCGTTGCCTGTGTTCTAATATTTACCAGCTATATACCTTAAGAAGCCTAATTGATCACGTTTATTGGTCCAAATGTTAACGACGCGGTGCAAAATGACCTCGTTGTCGACGCACCTTAAATTCAACATTCATTCATTCATTCAACATTCCATATTCCAATTGTGATACAATTAACAAACTAATAGAATAATTCACAACCACTTTAATTACTTCCAATGTAACTACCACACTCCATAAGCAACAGCAAGAGACTGAGAATAGTCAATGTTTTACAGTCAAAAATCAAATTGAAACAGGAATATGCATTGTTTTGAATCCACAATAAATGACATGTTTCAACTTGGTTTTTGGTAAATATTCAAACAATGACATGACATGATCAAACATGATCTCTCTAGGTATTATTTTATCTTGTTGAATTATATACCTTTATTTATCACTTTATTTTAATTACAGCAGTAGATAAATATACACATATTCATGCAATTCAATTAAATAAACTGTGGGTGCTCATTCATCTACACAGAGGCTACAGGCTTACCTTACACGAATATGGATTGTCACACAAAATATTTTTTTTCTCATAAACCTGCAAAGTGCCAAACTTGGATTTCAGTATCAATAATTATTGATCTATAGACAACATTTTCACAAATTTTCAGATCAATAACTGATGCTGTTTTTCCATAAGGGTAGATTTTAAAAAGGTAGATGTACACAATCAAAATACATTAACTATACACAATATGTCATATATTATTTAAGAACTCCATAGAGCATGAAAATACCTTTTAAATGAGCTATAGATGAGCTCTGTAGCTGCCATACAAGCCTGGGTATTGATTATAACGGTAGACGGTGCACGCGCGGGGGATGAAAATGCCTATATTTCAACCCTCTGTATCTTTTGAACCCATTGAGATAAAAATCTAAAAAAAATATTTTCGCGATCAGGTCAAAATTTTGAGCAAGTCTGCCAATTTGTATTAGAATCTGAGATGGTGAGTTACAAAAAAAATGTTTTTTTGTGTTGATTTCACATGGAATGACCCTTGATCTCTGAAAATAGTACTTGTTGCGCCCTCTGACCGTGACAACAATAATTTACCCCATGTCGTGGGCTCGGTTGGAATGTGAGTTTAGGCAAACGTTACATCATTTACCAATTTTTCATATAGTTCATTACCGAATGCAATTTTTTTTATCAAGTTGTCAGATTTGATCGCAGAAAATACGTCATCACTGTTCATACTGCTCAAGACATTCAATTTTAGGCCTCCAGAAGGTGCAATGGATGAAGTAGGCAACAGTAAAGAGCCTCGGGACTGAACACCTCGGGCTCTACCTGTAACTGCACCTGATGAAGGATGTGCACTTCGGTATCTGACTTGATGTTTATGTAATGCTTTTTTTTAGAAAAGAACCCTAAGCGTACATCACATGGCAAGAAATGTGTCGGGCTCATCTGGTTTGTACTCATTGGTCTTTTTTGTGGTACAAAGATACCCTGTCCTGCTATCAATACATGACTATTATGTTTGTAGTTTCCTGTTTTGACAAGATCACTCATGCGTTCCTTATGCAATTTTGAAGCTTTAGGTTGAGCGAGATACTGAGTTACTTTAATTTCTGTATCATGAACTGTGTATACATACCCTTATGCTGCTTAAATTAAAAAAACTCAGCTTCATATGAAATACTCCCCTAAAATGCCTTCCGTCTGGCTTTTATTCCCACAAACACTTCGATGACATCCTGGAGATGTTTTCGTAGAAAATGAGCCTCTTCGTGCTCCACTGACAACACACGCAGGCCTTCAGGATTGTCTCTTGGAGCAAATAACCAACAAGGCTCGCAATACGCGCAGTCAAGCAATTCGGAATAGCACAACCAACTGCGCGCAATCTTGACACCAGCTTTATTAACTTTTTCATGTAGTAATACGCAGAGAACCGCGCAGCCGTGGTTTTATCTCGCGGGAAAGGTCCCAGAGGTCGGCACGATCCAGAAGAAATAATAGAGTGCTTTTTATCGTCTGTTAGAATAGCGTCTTTAAAATGACCAAGGCCCGTTGGATATTTTGAAGCTTGATTTTTCTCGGCTTCCCCAAATGTGTTGCTACTTGCGTCACCTATCAAGTTTTCGCCATGTTCATGACCCATATGTTTTCCCATCTCGTGTCGAAGATATTCATCATCCCTGGCCATACACTGTTTTCCTCGATTCTTAATTTTGTCTTTTAGGCCTACGTTGGGCCAGGAGCCGTAACTCCTAATGGGATTTCAATATCTCAGTCATAATGAACTTCACTGCTTGATCGGCCCCCTCGATTTCTCTGCCGTTCTTTTGCCATTCATGAAAGATGGAAGTATGGCCATTGAAATCTATTCGAACTACCCACAAAGATGGATGGTCTTGTTTCAGACGCTGTGATAGATTGCTCAGTACCGTTGTCTTGCCCATACCTGCTGTGTGCGAGATGAACACTTGCGGTACTTGACATACCTTGACCCGTTGCAGTAATTCCTTTTCTGAACAATGTTCATCTCCTGATACACCTCCTCTTATTCTTGTCTCTTCTTTTTCTGCTACTTGTACTCAGAAAAGTGTGTATTACTACCAAGAGATTTCTGCCGTATCATCTTCCCAGACTCATACTTCAGGCAGTGAAGTGAATGAATAATGAATATAATACGTATAATGAATGCAATTCTTAAAATAATTTTCATATTTGAAAGTTGCGGTATAAAACCTGATGATATCGTTACTCAGAAGAATTAGCGGAAAAAAGATGTCAAAGACCTATAGGACAACGCAAGGGCGTTGTGAGTAAAAGCAGATATTTGTATGGTTATATACACGTAAACAATATACACATCTGAATTTGAAACTTTCTGGGTGTAGTTATTTCTACCGTGGAAAGCATAATTTATTCCTTTCTTGTTTGACTGTAGTGCACTTATGGCGTTCTCATAGAAGTGAGAATTAGCCTCCAGTATACATACTTTGCGTTGTCGTCACAGAGAGATTGGGAAGTACTGCCGGGGCCGTGCCAGCGCAGCGTTCTGCCGCTGCGCGATCCCTCTATCTTTATTTCTTTCTTTCTTTCTTTATTCCCGTTGACCAGTACATGATACAAGTATGGGTATCGTCAGATTAAAATTTACATAGCATATACATAATATTCTACATTCATAATAATAATATAAAAATATGGTACAGAAGAATAAGAATGCATGAATACAAATCCATTAGCACATAGCAGTGTTTTAATCATTGTGATACGATGAGCAATAAAGCACATAAAGTGTGAGAAGGTAAGATTCAAGTTGGACCCAGAAACTCGTCTAGTTTATAGTAAGGTTTCATGAGGAGGAACGCTTTGAGGTTATGTCTGAAGGACGTGGGAGACTGAGAGCTGAGAATATAGAATATTCTTTGTAGAAGCTGCGATTGAAGGAGAGCATGAAGATGTCTGAGCTGGACCTAGTTTGGTGAGAGTGGTGTGTAGAGTTTTGAGGAAATAGATCATGGTTAGAGTGGACGAAGGTAGCTGCAGCCAAAATCAGAGTGGAGGAAAGGGTCAGAATCTTAAGGTTAGTGAAGTGAAGTTTGCATGACTGACGTCTACATATGCCAGCAATAATTCGAATGGCACGTTTTTGTATGATGACAATTCTGTGGGCATGATGAGAGTGACCCCACAAAAGAATAGCATATGGGTCGTTCTTCGAAAATGTGCCATTCTACAGTTGAAAAAAAATAGGTAAAAATTGAGTATATTAACAATTTCGGATTTTTAGAGTGAAGATAAGGAGATAGTGGAACAGATTTTCACACTGGCAGTGATCGTTGCACTCATTTTCCATTGTTACATCCATTGTTGTATTTTTGGAACCTTGGTAATGATTTTCCAAGACATGGTAATGACAAAATGATGACAAATGCACACAATCAAGTTTTCAATGTTTCAAAATAAAATGTTTTATTGATATGATCAAAGATACCACAGCTCAATACAAATATTACAAATATTCACGATATTTGTGTCTGTTTGGCATGGTTCAGAATTGAAATATGGATCAGTCATTATAGCTTCTGCCTATTCATCTAAACGGTTAGCGTCCTCATATCCGTCAATAGCACAATATCTAGACGTGGTTGGGTACGGTTTGCCCAATGAACACAAGATATCCTTTTCTAAAATCTCCTGACGATCGGGAGAAGTTGGCCATGAAAATACATTGCGATTAACGGCATTACCAGTCATAAAATTGACCGTCAATGTATCAATCACTTTTGCTCACAGGAATTTTACACTGTAGGGTCATTCCATATCAAATCAACTCAGACGAGTAGTAAAATTGACCTGACCATCTTTGATTTTGATGAAACTTGATACATCTATGTAGACTTGCATCTGGATCAATTGTGGAAAATTTTGTGTTCCTAACGTTCTTAGTTTTCGAGTTACGGCCCTCCCAAAAAACCAAATTTGACTACGCCCCGCGAGCCACAAATTTTTTCCACTTCTGCACCGTGCAACGTAGAAGTCTGATTTTTTGTTTAAAAATGCAGAGATTTCAATAGGCTTTTCAAATATGTCGTTTACAGTACGTTGATGGAAGTGTTTCATGCAACAAAAATGAAAACCAAATTTGAAACCCACCCCACTCCCAAAAGGGTATTTAAGGGGGTAGCCATAGCATGGAATAGGATAATTATGACTAAATGAAAGAATTATTTCTCGCTCAACCAATCACCACAAATCATTGAAACTTGCACACTATATCCATCATTCTATTGCTCACATATGATCCAGAAAAAAATTGAACAAAAAAAATTATAAATAATTTTAATTTAATTTGAGCAATGCTATGTTTTTTTCCAGAATACAAAACATTGAGCCACAAATCACATGGTTTAAAATCCAAAAATTCATCTATCTTGTTGAATTTCAGTGGATATTGTTCATCATGTACACTGTTATCTTGTGAACCTCCAGAAAAAATCTATTGCAATTTTTAGTTATATAATCAATCATTTCATATCTAATATAGATTATATATGATTTTGAGGCCACTCATTCACACCTGGATATTCATATGTTCTGACTATTTCCATAGTTTTGCTTCACAAGATAATGACACTCAAAATACACATTTTAAAACAAAAATTTCTCAAATCGGACCAGTAGTTTTCGAGTTATGTTGTGACAGGCCAGAAAAAACGTAGTTCTTGGGAAAACGTACCCGAAGTTGCAATAACTAATATGCGCCGGCAGAGTACGCATTACCGTCTTTGCGAGCCGCTTGCTCCGCTGAATAAACTCTCAACAATCTCTTCTGTCGACGGACTTCCATGGTGGACTCCATGGCTCTTTTCTGGGCTGCCGCAATCCTTATCTGGTCACGTTTCACCGCTTCCCGATACGCGAACTGTCCGACGGAAAGTCCAAGTTGTCGCATTATTGCTAAGCGTCCAACGCTTCCGTCGTTGAACGTAACGGCAGCATCGTACGTTGCAATTTTGACGATCTTGTCTCCGCAATAACCTGACTTGGGGCACAGTTTCCATATCTTACTGTTGAATGACTCGTTGGCATTTTGTGTTCGCCCACCGAGACACCGTTCGAGCAAAGACGGCGAACATAAATCTTTATAGATAGGCTTCATTTCATCCATGACAGCTCTGGGAATCGTATTTGTGTGTTTGTATGTGAGGACAGTTCCAGCAGCTACAGCCTTTTCATATTTACACCAAGAGTTCTCTCCTTTCGGGCAAAAGTTGTGTGTCGGATCTTCATCGGTTGAGTATTTATGGTAGAACGAGGCCCAGACCGCCATTCGCATATTGGTGAGTGAGTTCGAATTATTTCGGATAGCATTTCCATAGTATCGCTGCTGTACTTGGATTACAGGATCAGATAATCTGTTCTTCCCTCCTATTCCTTTCCCATCGGCCAACTTCCTTTTACCGCATGCTGTCTTCAATTTTTTCAAACGCGTTCCCATTCTCTTTTGGATATGTCCCACGCATTCGATTTTATCAATTTTGACATCATCTCCATATGGCTTAGCTTCTACTACACTCTTATAGCTCTTGGTATCTCCATCTCCTATGTATTCAGTGTAACGAAGGTTGTTTTTTTCAATGGAGCGTTCAAAAATATCGACCATACCGCTACATTCCATAGCTCCTGAAGAACCGGAGTGATTGGCCGCACACTTCATTTTGTGACTGTTCCACCATTCATCATACTCATCTCCACTGAGTTCACCCTGCCAAGCATCACAACCCTTACAATGAGCCGACTTAACCTCAACGTCAAGTACCTTACCAGAGTTACCGCCGATCACTGTACATACACCATGTTGAGACGTGTGGCCCCGCGTCAACCACGAACCATCGGCTGAAATAGGTACGTCGCGTGGGTTCTCTTCGTCCTTATTCAATGATACTTCTTCATCAGCAGCTGCCTTCATTGACCGGTTGGCAACAATCTCCGATGCACTCAAAAGTTTGTCCACGATGAGTCGATATGTCGCATTCTTGACAGGTGGCGGTAGGTCCATCAAGCCGCAAAATGTTTCAGTCCCGGCTTCCCCGTGGCCAATACTACGCATAGCATACACTAATCTACGATTTATTTCGTATGCGGTTTGGTTCTTCTCCAACATCACACTGTTTTTGAATGCAGTGATTTTATCACAGCTCTCACACTGTATAATGTATCTACCACCGAGGCCACAAACCGATTCCTCGACAAATGTCACTGAACCACTACACGATTTGCAAATTAAATTATTTTCAATACTTTCTTTTAGAATTGATTAGTCAAATACTCTATTACCTTGAAACCCACTCTTACATTCCTTTTCAATCGTTGACGTTGGTGTAAGTGTAAGTTTTCGCTTGGATGCACTGATGACAGGAGTACATGTAAGGTTAGGTTCTGTACTAGGAGTTATTTCAACTTGAGCTGGGCCTAGGCCTGAAACCTCTTCGGGAGTCTGCATTGAAAATTGGTTACCGCAAAATTTCCTCTTCTTCCCTCTTCCTCGATTACGCTTACAATCCATGGTTTTCTCAACAATTAATTATATAACAACAAACTGTGTCAAAAGTTTACTTTGTAGTTGAACAAATTTCACAACAGTAAAGATAGCATCAAGCAAAAAGCATTTGTTTATTTCATCTCCATGGAGACACATGGTGAAAACCTTTGAAATAATAGTGCTAGAGAGTGGACCTAGCTTATTTTGTCAACATTGTATAATAAAGTTGGCTATACTCAAAATACTCACCACTAGTGAAATACAAACTAAATTCGAGCATAATTCGAGCTTTTAGTCCACTTTTTTGGTGAATATGTGTCGCATTCAAATTTTGAAATATTAAAAACAAATAAACTACATGAGCTGCGGTCACGAACTCTTCGAATAATTGTTACCAATACTTCGAAGAATATTAAATAAGAACAAAATATTTTTGTCCCAAAAGTAAATTCCATGCTATGGCTACCCCCTTAAAAAAAAACAAAAAAAAAACATATTTTCATACACATGTTGTTTCCATGTATACAAACTTTCATCATGGGATCACATTGGGATCATGAGATATCACAGGGTCATGTATCTTATGCGCGTTATGTACCTGTTATTTGGGTCTCGGTAGACTAGACAGCTCTACGCTCTAGATCATTCTGGGTCAAGTTTGGAATTATGAAGAATACCAAGTTTAACAAACTGAATAAGGATAAAATACCAAGCACATAACTGCAATCACATTAGTATATAATAATATATAGGTACAATAGAAGTTGATGTTGGTAAGAAGCCCCATAACCACGCCACGGTCTCAACTATCTATGGGGTCTTTTTTTTATCGTGGAAAGGATAAACCACACTGAAGAATAATTTTGTATTTTACATAGGGAGACAAAGCTAAAGCAATAAAGAAGATTCAGACGGATGTAGCTTCCGACCTCAAGCGTAGTTTTCTTGTTGCTTCCTCACTCTCCTTGGAAGTTATGGTATATGTTCGACCAGTCGCAGTTGCTCGTGGATCAATGATTGTCAGAATCGAGCGAGCATCTACAGTCAAAATGTCTGGCCTTGCTGGATAGGTGAATGATAACCTAGGACCTGGCTTATCCAAAAAGCTTAGTTTAATGAGACATTTCTCGGCATCTGTTTCGAGGACACACGCTGCATACCATTTGTCATCGTAAACACAAGTGACAAAGCCTTTGATGTCAGAAAATTCAATTTCATCACTAATGGTTGATACATTTTCTTCCTTTGACTCTTCTGCAAAGGAGTAAATCTTTGTCAAAATGATTGTTATAGAAACGGGGAAAAGTAATGAAGCTTTTGTGTGCCAGGAATCGGGCGAGCTAGAGAAAATCGTTCGGCCAACAATTTATCTTCTGCTTCATGCTCTTCATTCGTACAGTACTCGAACTTGATCGCAGAGATATTATCTTTGGCCCAATCAAAGAGTTGTCTTGGCGTCATGATCTGTGAATCATAGGGACGTTGAAGGCTAGCTCGAGCTGCCAAGCGCTTGACTGTAACTCCCACTCCGTCACAAGCCCCTTTCCCATGCGATGTAGCTGAGAAATGCCACTCTGCTTGCACACCGAAATCTTCATGATGGTGACATAAGTTTATGAAATTCTTCCTGTTCTTGTATTGGGAGGCTGCTCCATCAGAAAAGTAAAACATCTTTGTCGGTAGTTGACCGAAAGTGTCAGAAAGATAAGAAATCAATTTACGGATGAACAAGTGAACTGCAACAGTGTCATGACGAAGGCAGTCGGAAACGATAACAAAGCTGATGTGCTGTTCTATTTCATCTTTATTATAGTACGCTACGAAAGGATGAATGGTAGCCGATGAATTGTTCCAATGAAACCCTTGCGCTTCATCCTGCAGAACAAATGAATAGTTTTCGGCAAAATCAGAAATGATTAGGAATTCACCTGGCTGCAATCGTGACTTCAGTTCTCTTTGATAGGTTGACTGTTGAGTGGCGATAAATGAATGTCGTAGGAGGACGGTGAGTCTCTCGAAGAAGCAGTCAAGAAAATCTTCAACGGGAAGCGTGACCGTTTCGAGTGAGCAGCGATCGACAGACACCCACTTCTTGAATGTGATGTCTTCTATCATGTTGACTTCCATCAGTTCACTCAGGTGATCTTTAAGCACTGTTGTTCCGGGACACGATGAACACTCATTTAAGTAGCAAGTTGGTTGGGGTGGATTGCAAATAATCTTCGCTAAGCAATCGTGGTAGGTTGTGAGTGGCACGTCATCAGTTGCTGTCAGGTCAGCAAGCTTTGCACCTACCAACATCAGTTTCACATTCTGGTGAATGGTGCAAACACAAACTGAATGTGTACCACTTGCCCCTGGAAGTACGCACTGCTTGAGTCGAAGCTCGGCAAACTTGGAAAATCCAACATTCATCAAAGGAAACTTCTCTTTAAACAATCGATAAATTTCATTTAAGTTGCACAGCACAAGTCTCTTTTGAATATGTGTGCGTTTCCCTTCCACTTTGACAGAAACAAAGTCTTTTGTTCCAGGCATTGCACGGCTGATGTCATCGGACTGGTAGAATTGAACGATTGAGTTGGCAACTTCGGTTGAAAGAGTTTTTCCTGGTTTTGGGTTCGGTGTTGACATTATACCCTTTTCTCTCACCAGATCCTTGGCCTTACGAACCATGTAGTTCGAAGCGCCAAACTCTTGTTCAATTTTATTAATGGACCAGCTTTTAGGAAGTACCGTCAACACTTGCACCTTTGTACTTCGGTCTGATGTCATGCAAAACTTCTCTTCAAGCTGTGCTACAATCTCACTCTCAACGGGGTCATCAGTTGGCACCTCACTATCATCAGAATCTTCGTTTCTGAATTCAGGACTGCTGAATAGTGTACGTTTCAGTGCTCGTTTGACACGTTGAAACTTCTCCTTGGGGTACTTATCCTGTTTGAGTCGTTTTTTATTGATAGGCGACTCACCAATATGACACGCCAAGTTACAATTAAAAGAAGAAACAGCAACTTCTTGTTCATACGCTACTTTAATTTCATCAGGCACTGGCAAATACTTAGTACTAGACCCCGGCTTACTAAAAGGCATTGGTTGGTCATCTTCGCTGGACGTAGCATCACTGGCTAGCATGACTGTTGGCAGATCAGGTGTGGGCATAGAACCAAGCCTCTTTCTACAAGAATCACACACTTTGCTCTGACTACCAATAGAAATATGTGGTATTTTAGCACGCATTTCTTCACTCAGATGACGGAGGCTTCTACGAACATTACTGTGCTTGTCTTTGCTGAATGGGTTGCAGCACAAGGACTGCCATTTACTTCCATCCATTGTAAATCACACTAATCTGCCACTTTTATAGATATTTCACAATGTAATCACTTGAATATACTGGTGAACATTGATAATAAAGTAATATAGAACTTACAACTCAATAAAACTATATCCAAACTTGTTTTAAAGATTGCAACTAAACTCTCAGTAAACAGATACCAGTACAGTAGGAAATTCAATTCACAAGCACACAGGTTGAAAATTGTTTCTGGACAGGCATGAGGCATGTTTATTAAGTGAATACTCTAGATGGCTTTGGTTCACCCCAAAACCCACAGCCTTTCTTTGTTTCAAGAGCTAATTTCCAATTGATGGATTGATTAATGACTGTGCACAATTCGGTGGGAAATATTCAAATGTGTAAAAAAAAAGAGGTACATAACGCGCATAAGATACATGACCCTGTGATATCTCATGATCCCAATGTGATCCCATGATGAAAGTTTGTATACATGGAAACAACATGTGTATAAAAATACGTTTTTTTTTTTTTTGAAAAAAAAAATACCCTTTTGGGAGTGGGGTGGGTTTCAAATTTGGTTTTCATTTTTGTTGCATGAAACTCTTCCATCAATGTACTATAAACAACATATTTAAAAAGCCTATTGAAATCTCTGCATTTAAAAAAAAAAATCAGACTTCTACGTTGCACGGTGCAGAAGTTGAAAAAATTTGTGGCTCGCGGGGCGTAGTCAAATTTGGTTTTTTGGGAGGGCCGTAACTCGAAAACTAAGAACGTTAGGTACACAAAATTTTCCACGATTGATCCAAATGCAAGTTTACATAGATGTACCAAGTTTCATCAAAATCGAAGATGGTGAAGGAAATGGCCATATTTTATAACCAAAAGCCTACAACAAAAAGCCTATTGCAAAAATATTGCTGTCCTTATCCACAGCAAAATTCTTGATAACCATAACACTATTGTTATTAACAATGACTGTCCAATCTCTTGGATGATTTGTCAAAAGATAAGTTGGACACACAACCTTCTTGAATTGTGTTCCTATACAACCAGCTAAATATATGCTGGTGTATGCATTTCTCTGGAGGCCTAGTATCATGTAAATGATGTGGTCGCCGTAGAAATGACAGATGTCAGAATACAACTTATTTTAATATATACAATAGGCTGTTTAGCATGGTCCGTGTCAATAGAAAAACTAAACAGATTCCTCCATCTTATAGACAGGGTTAAATAATACCAGTGTTGATTACGAGGTAATCGATAATTGATTTAGACCAACATTACTTACACACAAATTTAAGGTCAACAATAAAACATTACGTGACCTAACCGCACGGCATGACTCACTTCGTTTGAGTACCGTATGCGTCATACGCATTGCCCCGCTAGTTGTCAAACTGAAATTATAAATGAGTAACTAGGCCTACATTGAACCAGCCTCGTGGAATAGAAAATACACAAATTAACATCAACTTCTGATGACTCTAGAACCATGCATATAACAGTAAACAGTGATATTTACAGGGAGCAACCACTGCCAATACCTAATTTCAACAACTTGAACTTATGTATGGTACCATACTTCAAATACACAGCTATAAGCTGTGGCTACTTCTCACTCTCATTCCATTGACCACAGTTCAATTCCTGCATTGTTAAAGTTTATTCACTCGATTCCTTTCAGGCTAGGTATACTGTGGATTTGTAGTCCCTTAAGGCAAAGCTCCCGCAGCCTACAAACTTGAAGTATCCTATAATGTGTTCGCAATCCATGATTCAATGCTTGAAGAGCAAAGAATCTGAATATTAATTAAGATTACATATTCATGGACTTAAATGCAAACCTAGATATTATTGTACAAACAACAGAGCAAACAGTAATGGCCTACCGTCCCGAGACATCTTTGAGAGTTATATACGTCTAGTACAAGAAAACCAATCAGTTGAATAAACCTTACCAGATGAACCTGAGCTCACCGGGATCGAACTGTGCCCGATGAAAGTCTGCGTGAAAAGAGAACGATCCCCCCTGTCTTTCAACCGACGTTAACATGTAGGACTCATGACGTCACTTGATCTCTAAAATTAGTACTTGCTGCGCCCTCTGACCGTGACAACAATAATTTACCCCATGTCGTGGGCTCGGTTGGAATGTGAGTTTAGGCAAACGTTACATCATTTCCCAATTTTTCATAGAGTTCATTACCGAATGCAATTTTTTTTATCAAGTTGTCAGATTTTATCGCAGAAAATACGTCATCACAGTTCATACTGCTCAAGACATTCAATTTTAGGCCTCCAGAAGGTGCAATGGATGAAGTAGGCAACAGTAAAGAGCCTCGGGACTGAACACCTCGGGCTCTACCTGTAACTGCACCTGATGAAGGATGTGCACTTCGGCATCTGACTTGATGTTTATGTAATGCTTTTTTAGAAAAGAAGCCCAAGCGTACATCGCATGGCAAGAAATATGTTGGGCTCATCTGGTTTGTACTCATTGGTCTTTTTTGTGGTACAATGATACCCTGTCCTGCTATCAATACTTGACTATTATGTTTGTAGTTTCCTGTTTTGACAAGATCACTTATGCGTTCCTTATGCAATTTTGAAGCTTTAGGTTGAGCGAGATACTGAGTTACTTTAATTTCTGTATCATGAACTGTGTATACATACCCTTATGCTGCTTAAATTTAAAAAACTCAGCTTCATATGAAATACTCCCCTAAAATGCCTTCCGTCTGGATTTTATTCCCACAAACACTTCGATGACATCCTGGAGATGTTTCCGTAGAAAATGAGCCTCTTCGTGCTCCACTGACAACACACGCAGGCCTTCAGGATTGTCTCTTGGAGCAAATAACCAACAAGGCTCGCAATACGCGCAGTCAAGCAATTCGGAATAGCGCAACCAACTGCGCGCAATCTTGACACCAGCTTTATTAACTTTTTCATAGTAATATGCAGAGAACCGAGCACCCGTGGTTTTATCTCGCGGGAAAGTTCCCAGAATTCGGCACGATCCAGAAGAAATAATAAGAGTGCTTTTTATCATCTGTTAGAATAGCGTCTTTAAAATTGACCAAGGCCCGTTAGATATTTTGAAGCTTGATTTTTCTCAGCTTCCCCAAATGTGTTGCTACTTGCGTCACCTATTGAGTTTTCGCCATGTTCATGACCCATATGTTTTCCCATCTCGTGTCGAAGATATTCATCATCCCTGGCCATACACTGTTTTCCTCGATTCTTAATTTTGTCTTTTAGGCCTACGTTGGGCCAGGAGCCGTAACTCCTAATGGGATTTCAATATCTCAGTCATAATGAACTTCACTGCTTGATTGGCCCCCTCGATTTCTCTGCTGTTCTTTTGCCATTCATGAAAGATGGAAGTATGGCCATTGAAATCTATTCGAACTACCCACAAAGATGGATGGTCTTGTTTCAGACGCTGTGATAGATTGCTCAGTACTGTTGTCTTGCCCATACCTGCTGTGTTCGAGATGAACACTTGCGGTACTTGACATACCTTGACCTGTTGCAGTAATTCCTTCTCTGAACAATGTTCATCTCCTGATACCCCTCCTCTTATTCTTGTCTCTTCTTTTACTGCTACTTGTACTCAGAAAAGTGTGTATTACTACCAAGAGATTTCTGCCGTATCACCTTCCCAGACTCATACTTCAGCCAGTGAAGTGAATGAATGATGGATATAATACGTATAATGAATGCAATTCTTAAAATTATTTTCATATTTGAAAGTTGCGGTATAAAACCTGATGATATGGTTACTCAGAAGAATTAGCGGAAAAAAGATGACAAAAACCTATAGGACAACGCAAGGGCGTTGTGAGAAAAAGCAGATATTTGTATGGTTATATACACATAAACAATATACACATCTGAATTTGAAACTTCCTCACAGAGCAGTCTGGTTTCAGGAAGAATCGCAACACCCAAGATCATCTCATCCGAATAGAAGCCTACCTTCAGGATGCTTTTCTCAATAAACAACATGTGGTGGGAGTATTTTTTGATCTCGAAAAGGCATATGATACAACGTGGCGATATAATATTTTGAATAATTTACGTAAATGGGGCTTAAAGGGTCACCTTCCAGTTTTTATTTCTAATTTCATGTCGAATCGTCGTTTCCGCGTCCGTGTTCAAAATGTGTTGTCCGAGAGTTTTATTCTAGAGAATGGTGTGCCTCAGGGCTCCGTCCTAAGCTGCACGTTATTTGCCATTGCCATTAATGATATAATTAGCTGCATTAGCTCTCCTGTCTCCTCCTCTCTGTTTGTTGATGACCTAGCTATATTCTGCAAGTCTGCGAGACTCGCAACAGCTACGAGGCAGATTCAGATCACGATCAACAAACTAGAGAAGTGGGAAGACAGAACTGGTTTTAAATTTTCAACAACAAAAACCACGTGTATCCATTTTAACCGAATGCGAGGACTTGATCCGGATCCAGCCATTAATCTCCGTGGAGAAATACTACCATTTACAGAATCCACCAAGTTTTTGGGAGTCATGCTTGATACAAAACTCAACTGGAAAGCACACATAGCTCAATTGAGATCAAAATGCTTCAAATCAATCAATCTTCTGAGATATTTATCCGGTACGAAGTGGGGAGCTGATCGCACCACAATGCTCCGGTTATACCGCGCGTTGGTGCGATCCAAACTAGACTATGGTAGCTATGTTTACGATTCAGCACGAGATAGTTACCTCAAGCCCCTAAATACCGTCCACAATACAGGTATCCGACTGGCCATTGGAGCTCTCCGGACCAGTCGGGTAGAGAGCCTGTATTGTGAGGCTGGAGAACCTTCTCTAAAGCACAGACGTCTCCATCTTTTATGTTCTTATGCATCTAAACTCTACAGCATGAAGACACATCCAACCTACCAGTCTGTTTTTAACCCTCATTTTCAAGCTGTCTATGGCGCCAAACCCAACTCAACTTTACCAACAGGCATACGGTTGAACAACTTCTTGGTGAACCAGTCATTTGTCTATCCTAGTGTTTACCCCACAATCTATCAACACTGTCCTCCGTGGCTGGTTTCTCGCCCTGTGTGCAACAATAGCCTATCTGTGCATACCAAAATCAACACAAGTTCACATGTATATCGTGCCTTGTTTAAAGAACTCTGCTCACACTATATGGACTATACTTTATATTTTTGCGATGGATCGAAATTGAACAACGTAGTTGGTTGCGCTTTCACAACTGGGACAACTTCCTTTGGTTTTAAACTCGATCCAATTTGCAGTGTTTTCACTGCCGAATTATACGCTATTTTAAGATCACTGAGACATATACAACATCGCAGTGAGAAAAAATTTCTAATCTGCTCAGATTCTCTGAGCTCCCTGCAGGCAATCTCTCAGATTTTCCCTGATGCCTTTCTTGTCCAGGAGGTGCAGACGCTCCTGACCACCCTAGCCTCGCAGGATGTCAGCGTAGTGTTCTGCTGGGTTCCTGGGCACGAGGGCATCAGTGGAAATGAGAGAGCAGACGAAGCAGCCAAAGATGCCACAAGACGTAATGAGTTGAATGACCCAAGGGTCCCACACACTGATCTCAAAGCTTTTTTCAAGCAGATTTTGAAGCGTAGGTGGCAGACTGAGTGGGATAATGAACCAAACAATAAATTAAGAGAGATCAAGTCAACTGTAGAACCGTGGGACTCCTCTATCAGGAAATCCCGACGAGAGGAGGTAATTCTGACTCGCCTGCGTATTGGACATTCCCTGCTCACTCATGCCTACCTTTTTACACCAGAAAAGATAACTCCTAGATGTGACACATGTGATACGATTTTAACAATAAAACACATACTTTTAGATTGCCAGGAGCACAGTCGTCTCAGGCAACAGCTATCTTTGGGCCACACTTTCTCAAGTATTTTATCAGATGATAGTAGGATTATAGATAAGGTTTTCACATTCCTCAGACGCTTGAACTTGATGGATCTCATCTAGTTATAAGTTTTACCATTCCGTAGATAATAGTTCTTAGATAATATAAGCGAGCTTTGTGATACTAGTTCTAAGTTTTATTATTTAGTTGATTGTTCACACTTAGATTAGCTATCGTAGTTACAATCATTTCAGAAGCTTCGACAAGACTTCCATGTTCTTGAACCGCTCCAACTTGTTGGATTAATTTTAGCTGTTAGCAATTGTGTAGTGTTCTGCTTCACTGATTTTATGGTTTTTTTTTAGACATATAAGACGGGTTTCAGCCCTTTACACTGGAACCTGTCTTTCAAATCTAGTCATCTGTTGTTTGTGAGCCTTATAGTAGTAATAAGTATGTGTGCGTTTCCTAAGACAGTATATTTTACATTCATGCTTATAGTTATGCCAACAACCGAGAATGCAAAGGCACAAAATGACCTCGCTGTCGACGTGCCTCTAAACCCTAACATTCATTCATTGAAACTTCCTGGGTGTAGTTATTTCTACCGTGGAAAGCATAATTTATTCCTTTCTTGTTTGACTGTAGTGCACTTATGGCGTTCTCATAGAAGTGAGAATTAGCCTCCAGTATACATACTTTGCGTTGTCGTCACAGAGAGATTGGGAAGTACTGCCGGGGCCGTGCCAGCAAAGCGTTCTGCCGCTGCGCGATCCCTCTATCTTTCTTTCTTTCTTTCTTTCTTTATTCCCGTTGACCAGTACATGATACAAGTATGGGTATCGTCAGATTGAAATTTACATAGCATATGGGTCATTCCATATGAAATCAGACAGCCTTGACCTTGACCGACTCGGAATTTGATGAAATTTGGTACACTTGTTGAGAATATGGATTTTGATCAAAATGTTTTTTTTTTTTTTTTTGCTGGGACGGTTCAAAAGTTACGGGGGGTTGAAAAAAGGGGCTTTACACCCCCCGCGCGAGTATCGACTGTACTTCATAAACAATATCTATGGTTGTATGAAAGCTACAGGCTTCCACAATAGCTCATTAGAAAGGTAATTTTATGACATACCAGAATCTGCAATATAATATGACACTTTGTTGATAGCAATTTTATTATGATTTTCTACATCTGTATTTTCCAAAACGCCACTGGAAAAAACCCCCCTCTTCGATTCACCTGAAAAAATCACAAAATGTTGGCAACATATACATGTTTACTTGTGCCAAAATTCATGACTGGCACCCTGGGACTTTTCAAGAAAAAAAATAGTTCATACAAAACTTCAATTTTATGCATCTTGGTAAGCACACTTCACCTACAATGAAACATATCTGATACCTATAGTAAAATCACTTTCACTTCAATTACCACTATGGAAAACTGTAAGATGAACAGTTTTTTTACCTTATTGACAAAAATGTTTGGCAAGTCCTACTGCTGCCTTCCTGGTATCCGCAGCTGACATAACGTACGTCCGACCGGTTGCTGTGGTAGGGTCTGCCAATGATAAAATGTCATCAAAAGCCACCTCGAGCTGATCTTCCTTACTCGGGTAGAAATATGAAGGTGCAGGTCCATGAGGATGGAGAAAACTAACTTGAAGTTCTTGTGATGCTGATAGTTTTTGTAAAACACACGCAAGCCACCAGTCTCCGTTATACACAACAGTTACGAAACTATGTATGTCATCAAATGTTAACACGTTTGTTGGAATGTCCAATAGATCTTCCTCAGTTTGTTCGAGACTGTCGTGTTCTATGTGGTCTTCGTTCTTCTCAGCAACATCAACGATAATGAATTCTTCAGACAGCGAAAAACGCTTTACACTCAAGGATGTTGGAGATTTTGGAACGAACGCATGGTAACTTCTGGTGCCTACGACAGTCAATAGTGACTCAAATCGATCTTTAAGTGTGGCACCATTTGCACGTATGGCTTCATCTGATACGAATGCAAAAGAAACAGTCCACACATTTTCTGTAGCCCATTGGAACAAATCCATCGGGGTCATGATTTGATCTTCATATGGCTTTTGTAGACTTGCCCTTGCTGCATTTCGTTTTACCGTACCTCCAACTCCATCGCATGGCCCTTTGCCATGAGAAGTGGCAAAGAAATGCCACTCAGCTGACAATTGAAAATCCAACTCGTGATAACAAAGGTTGACAAAATTTTTCTTGTTCTTGTATTGGGCTGCAGCTCCATCCGAAAAGTAAATTAAATGAGATAAGTTTTGAATTTTTCTCCTAAGATGATTAATTAGGTTTTTTTTGAAAAGTGTGCACAGCAATAGTGTCATGCGTGAGCGAGTCGGAAATGATAACGTAACTCAAATGTTGTAGCTCTCGATCTTTTGGTTTGAAATAACACACGAATGGGTGAAGTGTACACTGGCTATTATTCCAGTGGAATCCCTGAGCTGCATCCTGGAGAACAAAGGAGTAGTTTTCCGCAAAGTCTCCTACCACGAGAACCTCTCCCGGCTTTAAATTAGCCTTTTTTACTTGCATGAATGCAGCTTGCTGTCTTGCAATAAAATCGTGGTTTCTCAATAACACACACTTTTCAAGAAACGTGTCAATAAACTCATCCACAGACTTGGTGACGGTTTCAAGCGTGCACCTGTCTGTTGAGACCCACTGTTTATAAGTCACAGATTCAGAAGAATTATTTTCAAATAAACTTTCCAGTTGTTGGCGAAGTTTGCCTGTTCCAGGGCAAATATCGCATTTCCCAAGAAAGCAGTTGCAAAGCGGGGGATTGCACATCATATTTGCTAAACAGTGATGATATGAATCTAGACTACCATCTGCAATTGAGCCAAGCTTGGCACCTAACGTCATTAACTTAACGTTTTGGTGTATAGTGCAGACACAGACAGCATGCGTGCTAGCTGCTCCCGCCAAAACACAATGTTTGGGTCTTAGCTCAGCAAATTTGCTGAAGCCTACCTTGGTGTTAGGGTATTTATCTTTGAAGCTACGATAAACTTCACTCAAGTTACTTAAAACTAGTCGCTTCTGACGGTGAATACGCTCCTCATTGACTTTGACTGACACAAAATCTTTCTTTCCAGGCATAACACGGCTAATGTCATCGTCTTCGTAAAACTCCATGATCAATTTGACACATTCGGACGATAGTGTCTTACCTAGTTTTTGATTTACAGTTGGCAATATTCCTTGGGATTCTACCAATGCCTTGGTTTTACAAGCTATGTGCTTCGTTGTGTTGAACTCCCACATTACTCTCTTAATACTCCAACTTTTTGGAAGTACGGATAAAATTGTAATTTTTTCATTCATCGGGGTACAAATCTTGAACTTTTCTTTTAATTGATTGATCACCTCAAATCCATCATTACGTCGGTCTGCGTTGTTCTCATCTGATGATGAAGACGATACCAAATCTTCTTGAGAGCTACATCCTTCACCGGGAGACACAAGTTTTAACTTCTTCTTGAAACCCGCTTTCATATCAAGACGTTTTCTTTTAGAATATGATAGAGATTTACTCTTTAGTTTCTTCTTGTCAAGAGGAGATACACCAAATGTAGCTAAAGACTGGTTAATGAGCTCCAACTCTGAAGACGTTTCTACGTAAGGTTGGTCGTGTTCAGCTGATTTGGTTGGTGTTGCTAAGGGAATGGTCTCCTCTTCCTTCTCTACTTCTTGCAGCCTTTGTGCGAGAAGTTTTCGACATGTCGTGCACAATTTCTTCCCAGGGATTAGGTCGACAATTTCCAGATATTTCGTTCTGCATTTTAAGCTGATCAATGTTAGTCCTTTACCTTTACGTACGCCAGCATGTGCTTCGAATGGATCACAGCACGCTTTAATGTGCAGGCAAAAATGAGTGAGGAATTTATTTTCGTGTAACTGACAAACGTTGGTAACATTTTCACACTTAGAACGTAATTTCAATAAAATACGACAATCACTTTTAAAATCACAAATAGCTTTTAATTGACCTTCACAATCTTCGTGTAGGAACTGCCCAACTGAACACATAATGAAGTTATTTGAAAGTAAAACAAAAGGAACATATAGTTCAACCAAACTCAATTACCTAAATTACAACCACTCTCTTCAAGAGAGAGACTAGAACTGATGGCTTGCAGGGTGTATTTGTACACTTGCAAGTTGAGACAAGAAATAACAAGATTTTATCTACAGTGCTGATTTCTTGTTTCAACTTGATGCATGGTAAAAATGTACTTCCCAGAACATTTCAGGAACAGACAAGTTAAGTGAAGAATAAATGAACATATACTAATATTAACAATGACTTACCTATGGTGATCAGATCCAGCCCTAAACTGTACTATAAGTACACCATCATTATTTACAGTCTCCAAAGTGGCTAAATAAAACATTATTTTACACAAACCATTTTTTTTCTTGAAAAGTCCCAGAGTGCCTGTCATGAATTTTGGCACAAGTAAACATGTATATGTTGCCAACATTTTGTGAATTTTTCAGGTGAATCAAAGAGGTTTTTTTTTTCCAGTGGCGTTTTGGAAAATACAGATGTGGAAAATCATAATAAAATTGCTATCTACAAAGTGTCATATTTTATTGCAGATTCTGGTATGTCATAAAATTACCTTTCTAATGAGCTATTGTGGAAGCCTGTAGCTTTCATACAACCATAGATATTGTTTATGAAGTACAGTCGATACACTCGCGGGGGGTGTAAAGCCCCATTTTTCAACCCCCCGTAATTTTTGAACCGTCCCAGCAAAAAAAAAAAAAAACGTTTTGATCAAAATCCATGGGTCATTCCATAACAAATCAACCTAATTTAAACAAAAATTTTTGGTGACCACCTTGGATTTCATTGAAATTTTGTACACCCACTGATATCGATGCCTGGAGCAAGAGTTTTTTTTTGCGTTTCTACCTCCAATAGTTTCCGAGATATGAGGAGGTCAAAATTTGACCTTTTAGTGCCCGGGTCGCGCATGTCTCTGGTTGATCCTGTCTAACATCGCTCCTAATTGAGCTACAAAGTTGAAAGTAGTTCCATTGGAAAGGTAATTAAATTTTACATTCACCTAATTGCATTGGTAGTGTGTTTTGTGTTTCACAGTACCATAGTCATGTTCTACATCTTGTTTAGGTCAAAGGTCAATAAGGTCAATTACTCATTCTTCGATTTTTTTCAAAACTATGTGGTTTTGATCTATACATATGCAGGTACATCCACACAAAAATTTGTGCTGGCTGGATGAAGAGTTCATGAGATATTTATGTTATAGTTTGACGGTTGTTGCCAGAATTGATCGAAATGCAGCTCTGCCATGCTATGCAAACCCATGTAAATTCGGAACCTCTATTTTGATATCATACAAAAACTAGAACTATTTTATTACAATAACTCACGTTCTATTCAGCAGACATCAATCTGGTGGCTAATATACTGTCCACTTCTTTCAACTTGTAAGTACGTCCAGATCTACCACCCAACTCCACACTTGCTCTCGTAAGAATATGAGTAATAGGAAGCACTAGTTCGTCTTCTTTCGGAGGGTATGTAAAAGATGGAGATGGCCCATGTGGGTGAAGAAATCTTATTCTCAGATCTTGTGAAATAGGGAACTTCTCCAAAACAAAACCAAGCCACCAATGTGCATCGTATCGCACGGTTACGAAGTCTCCTATATCACCGAGAGATATTGGAATTTCTGGCTGATCTTCTCTTTCTTCCTCTGCGGGATCATCTTCCACCTCTTCATCATCTTCATTTTCTGACGTATCCATGTGCTTCCTCACAATCATCAACTGAACATTCTTACTCTCCACAGCGGACGAGTATTGTTTAACACGCATGGTATTCTTTGAAGTTGGTTCGTAGGAGCGCAGATGACGGGTCCCAGTGATAGACTTGAGTGACATGAACCTACTGGCAAGCCCATTTCTTGTTTCTTCAATATCCTGGCTAGACACATACTGGAATATACTGCTCGTGAGACTCTCTTCGGCCCAATCAAACAGATTTTTCGGAGTCATTATTTGATCATTGTACGGTCTTTGGAGACTTGCCCGAGCAGCTAGCCGTTTGACGCATCCTCCTATGCCATCACAAGGCCCTTTGCCGTGAGAGGTAGCAAAAAAATGCCACTCTGCTGGCACTCCAAAATCATCTCTATGATTACAAAGATTGATGAAATTTTTCTTATTTTTGTATTGAGCAGCACATCCATCTGAGAAATAAATAATTTTTTGGAAATCTGGAACTTTTTGGCGGAGAATGGGAACTAAAAGTTTTTGAAATGTGTGAACGGCCACCGTGTCATGAGTAAGGGTGATTCCATGTCAAATCAACCAGAAAATAATAATTTTTGTAAGTGACCATCTCCGATTTTGATGAAAATTGGTAGTCATGCTGACCTAATGGTAACTAGCAACGGTTATTTTTTTCAATTTTTTCGAAGCCACGGTTTGCAAGTTACAAGGTCACAAAAATTTGACCTGAAATCGTATCGGCGTGACCTGCTGGTACTTTACTCCCAATAATGTCTGTCCTAATTGAGCTACAGGGCTCAACAATAGCTCATTGGAAAGCTCTCAATGAGACCTTTCCAGAAAGTACCATATACACATACTTATTTTAATTACATCAACTGGTATATCAGCTTACATCTTCCCGAGGTCAGAGGTCAACTACGCTGGTGCTCCACCTCAGAATACAATAAAATTTGGTATGCGTCATCTCAACACCATTATGAACAACCTCACAAAATTTCAAGTTGGCTTTTTGAGGAGCATTAGAGCTATGAATTATTTAATATAGCACGTTGAACATTTGCAGCATATTTTGTAACGATATATTGTTACAATATCAGTACCCCGCTTAACAAGCAAGTATGACATAAATTTACTAAAAATTGCATATTTGTTATAACAAGTTGTCTTTGTACTTGAAAACATATCGAAATACACTAAAATATTTTTATAGAGCCACTATTCGACCCGTTGAACGATGTTGGCGAAAAGCTTCCAGGCCTATAAAACTTTTCATTTTCTCCTAATTGAACCTGACACAAGACTATATTAAATACCAGTTTTATTCAATTCTTTGAGTACACTCGTGGAAATTGTACCAACATTTCTCGTGTCCAAAATACTCACATTCATCAATTTGAATTTGCGATATCATTTTTTTGCGATTGATAGATTTCTTGTTGCCGCATCGCTGTCTTCCTTCGTGATAGTGTATAAGCGGCCACCACGCCCAGCAAGCTCTACGCTGACAGTTGATAAAACTTGGTCAAGAGATATAATTAATTCATCTTCTTTTGTGGGATATTTGAAAGATTGAGATGGTCCATGTGGATACAGGAATCGAATATTTAACTCATTTGTAGAAGTTAATTTTTCAAGAACAAATCCGAGCCACCAGTGGTCATCGTAGCTGATGGTTACAAATTCGGTTATGTCATCAAAAGTAATGATTTTAGGCCTCCATGTATCTACCACTTTTACTTCCTCACTCCGAGAAGACGATGAAAACTCTCGGACTTGTATTGAAGATACTGATGTTGGTATGAAGGAATGAAAAGTACGAGTTCCCACAATGCGTTTAACAGAACTGAATCTTTCTTGCAGTGCATATCTATTTGCATCTATCTCATCTGTAGAGATATACACAAAAATGCTACTGTAGAGTTTCTCTTGAGCCCATTGGAAGAGATCTTTTGCAGTTAAGGGGACAGTGAGGTGAAAATTAAAAGTCTCTCAAATAGAGGAATAGAAGAAAAATTCACTTTGAAGCTTATTTGTAGTGAAAAAATTGAATTTTTCAAGTTAAAAAAAAATTGGGGGGGGGGCCAACTGTGTCGCTTTCCTACTAAAATGTTATATTTTATATAAATCACTACTGCTTTCTCAGTTTTCATTTTTTCAATTTTTTTTTCTTCTTGAATTGTTCACAGTAGGGGAGAGGGGGGCACATTGGTACACTTCACACATTTTATTTATTTTTATCTCTAATTATGCTCATTTTGTTACGATACTTTTTTTTAGAGGTATTTATTCCACTAGTAATGATTTTAACGAATGATACACTCATTTTGTTCAATAGTTTTATTTTAAAATCACAAATAAAAAGTCACTGCAAGTGTACCAATGTACCCCACAGAAGGGGCACATTGGTACAGCCGTGGGGCAGATTGGTACAAACTTAATAATCAAGGCATATGAATCACAAAATAACAGAATAAAATAGGAACTATAGACCATAGTCAAGGAAAAGTACCCGTATAATATGTCAGTTCAATGTTTTAAAATTAGTCAAGTCTTCTTTGAAATAATACGATCCTCGACGATCAATACTCGGATCTACAAGAATCCCAACAATTTCCTCAAATGGAACATGGGATTGATCATTCTGGTTCGGCCATATGAAACTGTTGGCAACCTCTTCTTTCTTCTTCATAAATTTTATCACAAACTCATCCATAGATACTTTGTCCATTATGAGCCCTATAAAGTGTTTGACCGACTTTTTCCCAGAGAGTTGAACAATTACGTAATTACCCACTTTCAACTCTCTCATATTTGGGCTTCGTGGTCTTTCCAAAGGTGGTTTTGAAACCACTTGCAACTCACTCTCTTCTTCTTCGTCCGATCTCACGAACTCTGGCAGAGGATCATCTGGATCGGACGACTCTGCCTCATCATCCGTATTGAAGTTCACTAACGGTTTACGGATTCGAGCTTTTTTTTCCGCCGGAAATAGTTTTCTTTCAATTCGTTTTTTCTTGTTTTCTTCTATTTTTCTCTTATTGTCTTCTCGAGATTTGGTTTCCTCCTCTATCCGATTCTTCTCCGGTGTCTCAGTTAGTATTCTGGATTGCCCTTTTCTACGACCTTTTCTTCCTTCTTGTCGTGGCTGTAGGACTTTAGGATAAGGACGAATGGATTCTGGTGAGATTTTGCTTGAAGTTGATGGAATTTCCTCTGGCGGTAGTAGGACTTCTTCAACTGTAGAATTATTCACTTCTTTCGGCTGTTCACGATCGGTCACATACGCCCCCTGAAAATCGTCCTCTGTAAAAACAGAGCTATTTAGCGGCCAAATTCCCGGTTTATTGAACGAGCTCTGAATATTTTTAAGACTGAAGGCGGCTTTGTATGCTACTGAAGCCAATGCTGGGATTTCATAGATGGATATTGTGCGTCCCGGATGACACGCCAGCCAATCATTGAAAGCCGTCTTACAATATCCTTTAAATGGGCCGTACAATCCCACATCCAGCGGTTGCATCCTGTGTGTGCAGTGAGGAGGGAACGTAACAAATACGATACCATTCTCTCTACAATAAAGGATCACCTCGAGGGCGGCGTGTGACTCGTGGTTATCTAATAACATCAAAATTGGGCTCTCCTTCGTGGATTTTGTGTGATTTTGAACGTGCTTCATAGTTTCGAGAAATGTGACTCCATTCATCCACCCGGTAGGGTTGGCTAGTCCCAAACTACCAGGAGGTGAACCTTTGAGAAATGCTCCTTTGTTACGTTTTCGAGGGAAAACGAAGACTGGTGGTATAGTATTGCCAATTGCGTTAACAATAGCGCAGAATGTGACTAGTTCGCCACGCTCAGCAGAGACAACCTGTCCTACCTGTTTTATACCGGTTTTTGCAATAACTTTGGGTGCTTGCATAACTGTAGTGATCCCAGTTTCGTCTAGATTATAGATTCGCTCTCCTGTGATTTTGTACTTCACTATTGCTCGCTCATAATTTTCAAAAAATTCCTTAACATTTGTTTGATTAAAACTGGTGGCACGAGACAAGCTGGTGTTTTCCGGCTTGCGCAGACTTAACGTACGATGTCTTTTCATGAATTGTTTCATCCACTCTGTTCCTGCAATTTTGTTATCGCTCCATGTTTTCGGAATCGCTCGAGATAAATGTACTGCATATGTGTATGCAAATTCACGTACTTGCTTGTAAGAGAGGCCATACTGTATAGCCGAGCTTTTAAGCAGATATTCAGACAGCATTTCTTCTTCGGAAGTAGTAAAAATCTGCTGTGAGCTATACTTGGACTGGAAGTTGTAGATTTGTGGGGGAACATTCACTTCCACAACAATCAAAGCGTCCTCAACCTCTGCAGCACCGACTCCATTGGCAACAATATTAGTAACAACTGGAATTTGCTTTCGATATTTTTGCACGCGGTTCTGCAGTGTCATCATTTTAATTCCATATGTTGAAGCTGATTCACGCAGAGATTTTCTTTTATTCAAAATGTCACCAATAGCAAGCGCCATATCCGTTTCCGTGAATTCTGCATCAGGTCGCTTTTTCTTGTACGAGCGAACCATATTTAGAATCACTGTAAGAAACAGAAGAGAAATGTTATCATACCTATCCAAACCAGGTTGGAGATACATGCACCAATGTGCCCCGAGGGGAGTGCACCAATGTGCCCCGCTCGACACATTCTGAGAAAATATTTAATATCAATTTTGGGGTTATTTAATTAAGCATGGCCAATTTCACAGCATTTTGTCAAATAAACATACTGTTAGCTAACATCTTACTATTTTGAATCACTAGGATTAACTATGTTATCAGTTCTTACAAAGTTTATATGAAATATTTACTTTTTATATGTGTAAATATGATTTTCAGTATAACTTACCTATTTATCCATGGATTTGCCTCAAATTGTCACACCAGATACAGTTCCTCACTGCCTTCTGAATGACTCTGATTACAAGAGTGCCAACTGTGAATTGGATGAAAAAAATTAAACTGCACCAATGTGCCCCATGCACCAATGTGCCCCCCTCTCCCCTACTCCAAGGTTCAAGTCTATGCATTGCTTTTTCCAAAACCTTTTTTATTTGAGACATGAAAAAAGAAAAAAAAATTGTATTTTTTTGCAGCAGCGCACCTGCTTACCTTAAATTCATTTGCGAGTGTGAAAATGAAAAAATGGAAAAACCCATTCTTCAAATTGTTATTGATTGTATCCTGAACATCTCCTGAAAATTTCATACAAATCCATCAATTATTGTGGAAGGAGTAGGATTTTTGCTTCCTGAATTATAGTCAATAATTGTTCAGAGTTATTATTGCTTGAAGTTCCAGTATAAGGTATGTTTGCAATATTTCACCACAGAACTGGACGTTATTGCACTTTGGCTCCACTTAAAATTCACCTGGGCCATACATGACACCTTCATCTCTTTGTTTCTTTTCTGCCACCTTCTTCTTGTGGTACTTCTTCATTATACGCTTACGTTTGTACGAAGGCGTGTTACGAAAGAGACTTTGACGAAGTCGTCGATGATCAATGCGGTTACACATTTTAATAGTTTCTTTGCCCAAATTGGTCCCTTTCAACAAAGATCTTGACAGGGCAGTTTGGAGGGTTCCCTGGTTGAACTCACATACACCGCTTCCGACCGCTAGCTCAATTTTTCTTTTTCCAACAAAAGTTTCTTTCGGGCACTTTGTCCAAATGACGCTGTGTAGCGACTCGTTGGCATTCTGCGTTTTCCCTTGAAGGCATCGTTCAAGAAGTTTGTCACCCGACAATCGCTGGTAGATTGGCATTATCTTGGCAACAACGTCTGTTCGTAGTGCTGTGCCAACCTTTTTTTTGTGGTCGCCCGGTATAGCACCCGTTGCGATAGCTCTGTTGAAAAAGCACCACGACTTTTCGCCGGTAGGGCACTTGCTGTGTTGCGGACGACTGTTTGTTGACATAGCATGCCCTATTGTAGCAAATATACCTAGCTTGACTTTGTCTAGATCAGGTATATTTGTCTTGATGGCACAATTGTAATAGTTTGTCAATTTTTTAATTGTTTTGTCGTTCAAACTTCTGTGCTTTTTTCCACCTAACGTAACTCCTTTAGCGCGCCATTCTTTCACCGCATTACGAAGTGATGTACCAATCTTTTTGATACATGGTTGAGACACTCTTCTTTAAAAAGTTCTACCTCACCGTATACCTTGATATCTTTCAAGTGTTGGAATGTCTTCGCATCACCGTCCGACAGAATGTTTGTGTATCGCATTCCACACTGTTCCACAGAGCGCTTCCACAGAATTTCAGCTGCGGCACACTCCATTGCTCCCGATGAGCCTTCGAAATTAATGGAACACTCACTGGCATGGCCTCCCATCCAAACATTAAACTCGGGCGAGTCCCTACCCAAATCATGCTCCGTACAAGCGCAAACATGGCAAAACTTACACATAACTTCGTAGTCAATTACCAATCCTGTCAGCAGATCGATAACACACGCCAAGCCATATATTGATGTGTGTCCACGTTTGTGCCACGATCCATCAAAAGTTACCGTGATATTAATGACGTCTTGGCCTATGAGTAGCGGATTCTTCTCCTCGTGAGCTTGACGCACTGCGGCTCGGCTTTTAGTAAGCATGTATTTGATATTGGCTGCCTCTTCTTCAAATTGTGTTTTACTGTGGTCGTAATATGACTTACTAGATAATATGTTCATATTAGTTGACATGGCGAAGCGTTCCATAGCAGCGTAACCTTTTCCAAAGTTGGAAAAAGCACGAACCATTGTTGTGTTCGCAAGAAATGGAGGTCTACTCGAGCTAGAATGGTCTGGATGATTGCTGACAGGGGTTCTTGCACTAGAGTATGTCTCAGAGTTTATATTATTACAAGTCAAACAAATCACAATAAACTTGCATGCAAATCCGGATCTTTTGCAGACTTTGACGGTAAGAGTATGGCTGTCACAAGCTTTACAAGCCAACTCCGACACAAGGTTGCACAATGACGACTGTTGAACAATGAAAAACTCATCAGTTGTTTGGTCTTGATCAGTGTTCAAGTTATCCGGAGTCATTCTGTCGAACTTGGAAGATGTTGCGTTCTCCGTAGGCCTAGGCGTAGCCGGCGGTCTCATCTCAATGACTGCGGGAGGCTGACCAGCGACGGTATCTTCCAACACTACAGCTTCAAGAAAATTGTTATTTTCTTCTACTGGAAGTTGCTGATCATTCTTCTGTTCTTGAACAGTCTTCCACCTTTTACTAGACATTGATTCACACAACTTTTTCCTATGCGATTTCCTAGGCATGACTTTTTTCAACTTTTAGGCCTAGGCCTAAACACTGATTATAGTAAAAAAAAGGAGAACCTCAACCAGTTACTATGAAAAATGGGTTAGAGAGAAGAATTGAATAGATAGCAGTAAAATACTGCTGTTGTTTTGTTGCACCATATTGATAATGCATAGGGAAGTGGTAAATGAAATTAGGTAAACAAAAGTATAACCTCAAACCTGACTGTACACCAACTTCAAGTGGAATCACAGAATTGTAAATACAATAGTGTCATCAACAAAACTCGATCTTACAATCCACAAAGCAGTGGTTTTCTAAACCAAAGAGTATCAACATCAAAGACATTCCAGTGTATATCTTCATAAGATAAATGAAAATACAGCGGGATGAGTGAGGCTTAGAACAAAATCTATGTGGTTTAGCTCATTTTTTGGATAGCATTTCCATACATCGGTATACTAAATAATTTATTATTAATTACCTGTACATCCTATATTATTTATAATAACATATTTGAAAAACAGATAGTCTAAGCTACATAAAGAAACAATAATAAAAAAATAACAAATATTCAGTTTCCATAGTTATTTCACCTCACTGTCCCCTTAATATCTGATTGTCATAAGGCCGTTGTAGACTTGCTCTTGCTGCGAGCCGTTTTACTGTGCCACCGACACCATCACATGGACCTTTGCCGTGTGATGTGGCGAAGAAATGCCACTCGGCTGGAACATTAAAATCAATTTCATGGTTGCAGAGGTTGATGAAATTTTTCTTATTTTTGTACTGTGAAGCAGCTCCGTCCGAAAAGTAGATTATTTTAGTGAGAGTTCCGATTTTTTGAAGAAGAAGAGGAATGATGCGTTTTTGGAAAGTGTGTACAGCAACAGTGTCGTGAGTGAGGCAGTCGGAAATGAATACATAACTTATATGTTCAACTTTTGAATTTTCCATGTAGTAACAGACAAACGGGTGTAGAGTTGCCTGGCTATTGTTCCAGTGGAAACCCTGGGCAGCATCTTGAACAATAAAACTGTAATTTTCTGCAAAATCACCGGACACAATCACTTCTCCAGGCGTTAGAGTCAACTTCAATTCTTTGAGGTACGCACTTTGCTGTTTTGCAATGAAATCATGGTTTCGTAGGATGACCAACTTTTCCAAGAGCCGAACAATGAAGTCCTCTGTTGGCATCACGAACGTTATTATATTGCAGCGGTCAGTAGTTTCCCACTGTTTGAATGATATCTCATCGACTAGTTCGCTGTCAAACACATTTCCCAAGTCTCGCCTTAGTTGGTCTATGCCCGGACAGTTTGAACATCTTCCCAGATGGCAATCAGATTGAGGTTCATCACACATTATGTTTGCCAATACTTCATGGTAGTCTTGTATACCATTTTCTGTTGAAGGAAGTTTGGCCCCCAGGAGCATCAATTTAACATTCTGGTGGATTGTGCAAACGCACACCGCATGTGTGCCTGCCCCACCTGGAAGGACGCAGTTCTTGGGGCGTAGCTCGGCAAATTTGGAAAACCCAATTTTAATGTCAGGATATCTATTTTTGTATATTTGATAAGTTTCTTTTAATGAGCATAACATTAGTCTCTTCTGTACAGATAGCCGTGTATCACCTACTTTCACTGACACAGTGTCTTTCATTCCGGGCATCATTCTACTTATTTCATCATCTTCGTACAAGTCATGAACAAGTTTAACTGTTGTTGAAGGCAAAGACTTTCCCGGTTTAGGATTTGTGGTTACCAGAATTCCTTGGTCTGCGACGAGTTTTTTCGTTTGTCGAACCATGTAGTTAGTAGCTTCAAACTCGGTTTCCACTCTTTGTGTACTCCAACATTTCGGTAGAACTGATAGAATAGAAACTTTCTCACTTCGGCTTGTAGAGCATTGAAATTTTTCTTTGAGCTGAGAAATAATAGTGTCATAATCTTCAACTTTGTTTACAGTTTCATCTGACGAGGAATCTGATGCGCATTCATGCATTCCAGAACCAATGGGAGATATCATTTTTAGCTTTTTCACAAGACTGGACTTAATTTTTTTCAACTTCCTTTTTGGGTATGAAGTTCCTTGTAATTTTCGAGCATCGACAGGTGACTCACCCAGCAATAGTAGCGAATTGTTGATAGCCTCAGACTCACAGCTGGGAGGGATGAATTCTTTATCCACAGGATTTTTTTTCGGAGTCGACACAATTTCGGTTTGTTCAATTGGTTCTTGGTACTGGAAGATTTCTTTCTGTTTGCCAAGAGATACCCTGCATGAATTACACAATTTTTTGCCAGGCACTAGTTTGACAATATCACTGAATTTCTGCATGCACTCGACATCAATTTCTCGTAAATTCTTTCGCTTTGGCACATTGAGATGTTCACATAATGGATCACAGCATGCCTTCTGATTCAGAGCATAATGGCGTAGAAATTTATTCTCGTGTCGACTGCATATACTTTCAATATTTACAAAATCAAAACGAATTTTCAATAGGCTGCTGTCACTGTCATTTAAATCAGTCATAATCTTATACGGAGTATCATTGGTACAATCACCAGTCTTCAAGTAGGTCCAAATAGAGCACATAATATGAGTTTGGGAGATATACCAGTAACTAATGAAAACTATAACCATTTACCATTCCCTGCATGAATTACACTATGATGTTACCTCCATGAACACAGAAATCACACTGAGACAAAATCAGCTTAGACTCATAATTAATGTTGGCTCATTATTGTTATAATCATTATAACTGAAAGCGTTTGGAGTAAATATACATTTCTTATAATAATATTGATTTCAAAATAATTATAAAGTCTCAAAATGTGTACACTAACAATGGACAACATAGCACGAACAGTCAATCTATGAAATTATAAATTGGAATGCAGTGTCAATGAGAAGGTACAGTATTGTTAATTATGATACCAGATGGTCAACAAATACAATCCACTAATTGAAGGAAATGAACATTTGTATAATAATATTAATTTTAATATGATGACAAAGTCTCGTAATGTCTACACTAACAATTGGCAACAATAACATCAACAGTCATTTATTAAAAATTGGAATTAATTAATTGGTCTAAGAGGGTAATATGAATGTACATTGTTGTTGACTTTGATGCCAGATGGTCAACAAATACAATTTTATGAAACATCAACCAAATAATAGAATTCAGACCCACTTACCTACAAGTAATTCACCTCAACAATCAGCCAACAAAAATATGCTGCAAATGTTCAACGTGCTATATTAAATAATTCATAGCTCTAATGCTCCTCAAAAAGCCAACTTGAAATTTTGTGACGTTGTTCATAATGGTGTTGAGATGACGCATACCAAATTTTATTGTATTCTGAGGTGGAGCACCAGCGTAGTTGACCTCTGACCTCGGGAAGATGTAAGCTGATATACCAGTTGATGTAATTAAAATAAGTATGTGTATATGGTACTTTCCAATGAGCTATTGTTGAGCCCTGTAGCTCAATTAGGACAGAAATTATTGGGAGTAAAGTACCAGCAGGTCACGCCGATACGATTTCAGGTCAAATTTTTGTGACCTTGTAACTTGAAAACCGTAGCTTCAAAAAAATTGAAAAAAATAACCGTTGCTAGTTACCATTAGGTCAGCATGACTACCAATTTTCATCAAAATCGGAGATGGTCACTTACAATGCATTGGTTGATTTGACATGGAATCACCCGTACAAGTGACTACGCTTATGTGCTGTAGGACATTGTTGTCCAGGAAATAGCAGACGAAAGGATGAAGTGTTGTCTGGCTTTTATTCCAGTGATAGCCCTGGGCAGCATCTTGGAGCACAAAGCTATAATTCTCAGCAAAGTCTCCGCTAACAATAACTTCTCCTGGTTGAATGTTTGTTTTACAGTCTTGCATAAAAGCTGCTTTTTTTCTTGCGATGAAGTGGTGATTTCGCAAGACTAAAAGCTTACTTATGAAGGTATCGATGAACTCACAAACCGGTTTTTGAATAATTTCCAAGTTGCAACGATCTGTAGTTTGCCACTGTTTATACGTAATGTCGTCAATGAATTTCTCATCGAAAGCTGACTGTAAAAGATCTTTCAGAATATCAGTAGAAGGGCAATCGAAACACTTCCCCAAGTTGCACTCATGACGAGGAGGATCGCACAAGATCATTTTTAGTGCATCATGGTAGGTCCTAAACTCACTACCTTCTGCTGTTAATGATGGTATCTTTGCACCTTCAAGCATCAACTTGACATTTTGATGGATAGTACACACACAAACTGCATGTGTACCAGAAGCACCAGGTAAAACACAATGTTTTGGACGCAATCCGGCAAACTTGGAGAAACCTATTTTGGCTACTGGGTTTTTCTCTTTGAATAGTTCATATATTTCTTTTAAATTCGCTAAGATCAGTCTCTTCTGTCGGTGTACCTTGTTACCAGATACTTTAACGGAAACAAAGGCTTTTTTTCCTGGCATCACCCGACTGACCTCGTCATCCTCGTAGAAATTAACCACGAGATTAGTAGTGTCCGCTGACAGTGATGGTCCAGGCTTGGGGTTGGGCGACACAAGGATACCTTTCTCTTCGACTGCTTTTTTAACGGCTCTAACCATATAATTAGTTGCCCCAAATTCCTCCATAACTCTTTTTGTATTCCAATCTTTGGGAAGCATAGACAAGATCGTGAATTTGTCACTCTTCGAGCTGCTAGGATCATGGTACTTGCCTTTCAGCTGTGACATCATTAAATTGTAGTCATCAGTTTCTTGCTGTGGATTGTGATCTTCAAATGTGCAATCGTGGATTCCCGATCCTTGAGGAGAAATCATTTTCAGCTTTTTCACAATGCTATTCTTGATTTGTTCAACCTTCCGCTTGGGATATTTCTTGCCTTTCAACTTTTCTGTTTTAAGAGGAGATTCATCCATAAAAATAAGTGACTTGTTGATTTTGTCTGTTGTCGATGGCTCGAACACTTCAACTTCATTATCAGGGACATCTATATTCTTGTCATTACGCGATGGACTACCGAATGCATCCAAACTCCTGTTGTGATCTTCAAGAACTTTCAGCAAAGAACATCGACAATTGCTGCAGAGCTTTTTGCCTGGAATGAGCTGTAGAAATGAGCTATATTTCCGAACAAATTCAATACTTATTTCCCTCAATAATTTACGTCTTCTTTCACCAGGATGTTCATTCTGTGGATCACAGCAGTCTTTTTCATTCATGGAGAACAGATTCAAATATTTCTTGCCATGTCGGATACACACACTGTGAATGTCGTCACAACTTCCCAAGTGGGAACGACATTTGTTTCCGATTCATTGAAAGGTAATGTTCTTCCTAAAAGCCATGGCATATCGACTTTGTCTGACGAAGTCCTGGATTACGATCAGATAATATATAATTAGGGTGGGGAAGGCCTAAAGGCTTTGGTGACTTGGGCATATCACAATGCATTAGTTTAGTTATTGTGTCAGGAAGTGCTTCTACATTGATAGATCTATTATTGCTTCCTTCCACTAATGTCAGTACTTCTACTTGATCGTGTTGAAGAACTTTCTGATACATTGCCAATCCAGTTACATGAGAAGTTCCCTTTCCATCAGGTGTGTCTTCCAAAAAATCAACATTGTCAATTGCAAAAAAAATGTGTCGATTTTTTACAAAGTATGGAGGAAGGAAAGCACCATTATTTTGATTCATATTGTGCAATACTGACTCGGCTAGCTGAGTCTCAATTCGTAGTAGATGGCTGTAATCAATGGATGAATGAATGAATGTTGAATTTAAGGTGCGTCGACAACGAGGTCATTTTGCACCGCGTCATTAACATTTGGACCAATAAACGTGATCAATTAGGCTTCTTAAGGTATATAGCTGGTAAATATTAGAAAGGCAACGGTGTGAAGAGTCTGTCACACATGTGGAAACCATAAAATAGCAACCATGTGCTACTTTTAATTGCCGAAATAAAACCAACTAACAATATAAAAAAACATGGACAAAACAGGCACCGGTGTAAATAGCCGGACCTTATCAATCATTGATGTACTAAATGATAACTACGTACCAATTAAAACTCTAAAACTTTAAAACTTACAATACTAAATAACATCGGGGTTTAAGAACAGGTGCCGGTGTAAAGGGCCGGAACCTACAAGATAACAAGAAGTAAAATGACCTGAATATCCTAAAAATATTCTAAAAACAAGAATGAATGAATGCAACACATTCAAAAACTGGGCATACTGATTTTATCAAAAACGTCAGTACACCCTCTCATAATGCTACGCCCCTGTGAAAAAGGGACTGCTAACCTACGCACACTGAAAATTAAAAGCAAACATGTGAGATCTTTAAAAACGTTCAGATTTTATCGAATAGCTCAGCACCACGCAGATATTTCATGACTGTATCTATTGCTTTTCTGTCATCTGATAGAATCTCCGAGAGATTATTTCCCATTGAGAAACGTCTTCTAAGGTCACTGAATTTGTTACAGTTCACTAAAATATGTTCTACGGTTAAAATCTCATCACAAGTATCACATCTTGGCGGAATCTTTTCATCGGTGAATAAATATGAATGCGTAAGTAATGTGTGACCTATTCGTATGCGTGCCAATACTACTTCCTCACGCCGAGTATCTCGAGTAGAGGAGTCCCATGGTCCGACGGTAGGTTTTATGGCTTTCAATTTATTGTTGATCTGATGATCCCATTCATTCTGGAACCTTCTTTTGAAGAGTTGTTTGAAATACGCCTTAAGGTCGTCCGTGGGAATTCTGGGGTCATCTATGTGATCTCTATGTGTTGCGTTTTTTGCTGCTTCATCAGCCTCGTCATTTCCTTTGATCCCCACATGTCCAGGTACCCAGCAGAACACTACACTGACATCCTGCGAGGCAAGGGCGGTCAGGAGTGTCTGCACTTCCTGGACAAGTGGGTTTGTTGGAAATATCTGTGTTATCGCTTGAAGAGCACTGAGAGAGTCGGAACAAATGAGGAAAGCCTTCTGACTACGTGTTCTAATATGCTCGAGAGCCTGGATTATAGCAAACAGCTCGGCTGTATAAACACTACACTTAGGACTAAGTCTGAAACCTTGAGAAGTAAAAGACCCAGTAATGAAAGCGCTGCCAACCTCGTTACTCAGTTTTGATCCGTCAGTAAAATACAGTGTATATCCTGGATAGTATGAGCAAAGTTCTTTGAATAACTCACGATAGACTTGTGGACTGGTATTGACCTTACTGTGGACTGAAAGTCTGACGTTACACACAGGGCGAGACGTTAGCCAAGGAGAAGGTTGTTTGTAAACTATCGGGTATACCCGAGGGTACACAAACCTTTCATCTGACAGGAGGTTATTGAGACGAATGCCTGCAGGTAATGTTGAGCTAGGTTTAGACCCGTACAAGGCTTGAAAGCGGGGATGAAATATTGGTTGATATGATGGGTGGTTATTTAGACTGATAAGTTTAGATGCGTAAGAACATAGAAGATACTGGCGTCTGTTTTGCAGTGGGGGTTCACTAGCCTCACAATACAGGCTTTCTACCCGACTGGTACGGAGGGCTCCAATGGCCAGTCTGATACCTGTATTGTGGACAGTGTTCAGAGGTTTTAGATAACTCTCTCTAGCGGAATCGTACACAACAGAGCCATAGTCTAATTTTGATCGTATCATTGCTCGATATATACGGAGCATTATCACACGATCAGCACCCCATTTAGTACCGCTCAAATATCGCATCAAGTTCAATGACTTGAAACATTTAATTTTCAATTGAGATATATGAGGCTTCCAATTTAGTTTTGTGTCAAAAATTAAGCCCAGAAATTTTGTGTTGTCCGAGTACGGGAGTTGCTCTCTATGGAGAAATATATTCGGGTCCGGATGTAGCCCTCTCAAGCGGTGGAAGTGCATGCACATAGTTTTGGTTGTTGAAAACTTGAAACCCGTGACGTCTTCCCATTTCTCTAGTTTATTGATAGTGGTCTGCATCAACCTAGTCGCCGTAGCAAGTCTGGTGGACTTGCAGAAAATGGCTAGGTCATCCACGAACAGAGATGGTGCGACGGGTGATCTAATACAGTCGACAATACCATTAATTGCTATAGCAAAAAGAGTGCAGCTCATAACGGAGCCCTGAGGCACTCCATTCTCCTGAGTGAAATTGTTGGACAACACATTCTGTACACGTACACTAAAATGACGGCCAGACATGAAATTCGCCACAAAAACAGGAAGGTGTCCTTTGAAACCCCATCTATGCATGGTATCTAAAATATTATGACACCAGGTAGTGTCATAAGCTTTTTCTAAATCAAAAAATACACCTATAACATGCTGCTTGGTGAGGAATGCATCTTGTATATAATTTTCCATGCGAATGAGATGGTCCAATGTGTTTCTATTTTTCCTGAACCCAGACTGTTCTATGCAAAGGAGGTTTCGCTGTTCCAACCACCAAACAAGGCGGTTGTTAATCATCCTTTCCATCACTTTGCATAGACAGCTGGTCAGGGAAATGGGACGATAAGAAGAAGGCATTGTCTTATCTTTACCTGGTTTCAATATCGGCACAGCAATAGCGTGTCGCCAACTACTTGGAAAACTATCGGTACTCCAAATTGAATTGTATAAATCCAAGAGTGCATCGACAGCGTCAGGTGGTAAATGTTTTAGAAACTGGTTGTGGATTTGGTCTGCTCCTGGTGCGGTGTCGCGTGAGCATGCTATAGCATTCTCGAGCTCCCACTCACTAAACGGCACGTTGTAGGCCTCACCGTTCGCAGAGGAGAAATCGAGTCTTCGTCTCTCTGCAACGAGTTTTTGTCCCTGAAACGATGCCGAGTAGTGGCGGGAACTCGAGACATCTGAGAAGTATTCTCCTATTGTATTCGCTATACCAACAGACGTTGTGACCAAACCACTAGCAGTTTCTAATCCAGCAATACAACTTGTCTTATGTTTTCCTTCGATCTTTTTAACTCTACTCCACACCTTTTTAGAGGAGGTATTATGGTTGATTGAGGTAACATATGCATGCCATGATGCTCTCTTCGAAGATCTAATTGTAAGCCTGGCTTTCGCACGGAGTTTACGAAACGCACTTAAATTAATATCAGTTGGGTATTTTAGAAAATTCTTCAGTGCCTGTTTTCGCTTGCGTATAGCCTCTTCACACTCACTGTTCCACCAGGGAACAGGGATATGACGTGGGTTGGTAGACGTCAGAGGGATACTTTTGAGAGCGGCATTTATTATGTTATCAGTTAAAATCTTGGTGCGAATTTCAATATCTACTTCACCCCATGACTCTCTCACATCCACAAGGTTCGTGAAGAGCGACCAGTCAGCGCGACGCAGGTTCCACTGCGCACATCGCTGCGGTTCTTGTATATCTGTTTGGAGATTCAGCAGTAAGGGGAAGTGGTCACTGCCACATAGGTCAGAATGAATAGATAGATCGAAAAGTGTAGCAATGGACGGAGAACAGACACAAAGATCAATGGAGGAGAATCCACCATTGAAAGAGTTGAATCTAGTATTTCCTCCCTTGTTAAGAATAACCAAGTCGTAATCATTAAAAAACTTCTCCAACAAGCGACCTCGACTATCTACAGTTGCGTCTCCCCACAACATGTTGTGGGCATTGAAATCGCCTAGTATCATGAAGGGGTGTGGGAGTTGAGATACAAGGGACTGAAGGTTTCTTCGAGTTACAGCAGCCCATTCGGGTAAGTAGATGTTACACAGGGTAACAGGCTGTGGGAGAGCAACTCTGATCGCCACTGCCTGAAAAGGTGTTGATAGCGGCAGTGGACTTACGTGACAGCTGTCATGGACAGCTGTGGCTACTCCCCCATGGGCTCTGTTACCAGTGAGGTCGTCATATCGATAAAAACTATAGCTACGTAATAAAGGAGAGTCAGTTGGCTTAAAATGCGTCTCCTGAAAGAAGAAACAGGTAGGTTTAAAATTCAACGTTAAAAGTTTCACTTCTTCTTTGTGTCTATTAAAACCATTACAATTCCACTGTATAAAAGTCATACTGATAAATATGACAGGCAGAATAAAGATAAGGACGAATTAAGGCTTGAATTAAAATAACTTTAGTATATACGAAAGAAAAAGCGGTAATGTACTTTCGACTAGATTATGGTTCTCCTTCCCCTCACACTGTCCGCGCGGACTTCACACCCAGCCTCGGCAGTTTCTTTGGGTTTGACCTTGAGGAATTCTTGGACCCTTGTGTGCGTCGCTGTGTCCAATTCCATGGGCTCTTCAGGACGTTTCGGAGATATGGACCTTGTTCTTATTATTTGCTTGTTATTTTTATTCTTCCTAACATCTTGTGAGGAGTTCTGTGATGTGCTCAGGGTGATTTGCTTCCTTTCGTCCACTTTTTTAAGAGGGACAGTCTCGGAAGATAACGCTTCAGGAGTGATCAAATCAGCAACTTGTTGTTTGAGAGAGAGAATCTCCTGGTCCTTTAACTGGAGTTGTGATTCGAAATACTTCTTCTCTTTTTCATGTCGTATTTCCATTTCATTATGTCGTTTGGCTTGTTCTGCTGACAATTCCAGTTGTTCCTTAAATTTGTCTCCCAGTTCCTTCACCATAGCTTTCAAGTTTTCAACTTCAGAATGAGCAGAAGTAGTTTGCCCAACAGCCTTGGAATATGTTTTGGTAGCAATGGTAGAAGGGTACAGCTCGGCGTAAATTTTCTTAGCCTCGTGTAGTGAAACAGATCGCAAAGTTTTGATTTCTAATATTTTCTTTTCTTTTTTCCAGTGTGGACACTCCCGGGACCACGCTTGGTGGTCTCCGTCGCAGTTCACGCAGTGTACTCCTGTTGAACAAGCCTCGGGATCATGGCTATCTGCAGCACAATTGGGGCAAATCGCAACTCCTCTGCACTCATCACTGGAATGTCCAAATGCCTGACATTTGAAACATCGCCGTGGGTTTGCAATGTGCGGACGCACTGTTAGGCACATGAATCCTGCAAATATATTTTCGGGTAGCGTTGGTGAATTAAATGTTAATATAAGTAGAGGTGATGGTGTAGAAATACCGTTTTTCCGATTCGGCATGCGGTAGACGTCCGTTACGTTTTGAGGTGCAAGCTCTCGCTTGATCTCTTCTACATCTGTATTAACCAAGTCGTGGCAGAAAACTATGCCTCTACAACTGTTCAAAGTTTTATGGGGGGTTACTTCGATTGGGAAAGTTCCAAACAATGTACTTTTCAATAAGAGAGTAGACTGCATGCAAGTTGCTGTTTCAACTAGAAGTGTACCGTTACGCAGACATTTTGAGGTTTTGACGTTTCCAGCTAAGGCTAATAGTCCTTTCTTCTGTGCAAAGAGGGAGATATCTTTGAATGACTTACTGTCCTGGGTCATGCGGACAATAAGAAATCGAGGTTGTTTAGGCTTTGGTAAAAGTTCTTCAATGGCAATTGGCTCATCCAATAAGGGACGAAGCCGTTTATTACGATAGGATTGGGGGGGGAGGTTGAGATTTGAGTTATTGGTATCCATGTGTGGTCCCACGAGCAGCTAGGGATATAAAGGTCACCTCCCACAGAGCCCCGCATGTGGGAGTAAGGCTATGTTAAAACTGAAGGGCGCCCGGTGTTCAGAGTTCATCGTTAATTACTACAATACCCGTAGTCATTCAGCTCATCGGCACGATTGTTTACACCTTGAGCTTGGGTTCATGTCCATGTACTTTGCCAATGTCGTCAACGTTCGTGGGCGTTCTGAGCGTACAGAGGAAGCCGACAGAAAGATGAAGGTAAGTAGAGAGAGAGAAAGGTAGGTAAAGGAAGAGAAAAGTAAGTGAAGGAAGAGAAAGGTAAGTAAAGGAAGAGAAAGGTAAGTAAAGGAAGGGAAAGGTGAGTAAAGAGAAAAGGATGAGAAAGAGATGAGAATAGAAGTGAGGGAAGGAAATGGAAGTCAGTGCTTCCTCTATACACTCCGGTCACCAAAGTGGAACCCACTCGACCGACGGTCCGAACTTGGTCTGGACCCTCACTCCAGACCTCATCGCCATGGGTGACCCTTCTGGGAGCAAATAAAGTGCTCCCGACGATATAGCTCCGGAGATCACGGGGTCACGCAAGCCCCCACACCACGTCAAGGTGTCCGGATCCTTCGAGGGGGTAATCAATGGATAATCCAAATGAATGTAAGAGATCAATGCACTTTTTACTTCTAGTCGCATGATGAACGGAAATACCTATGGCGACCTGTCTCGGTACGATGACATTTGACCTCATGGTATCACTGTTCTTGTTCGAAACTTGCCTGTCACTTTTTACCATTGACAACACAGTTTCACACAAACTCATTGCATCTTTATCAATCTGTGCCGTTTTAGACTCTTTTGACATAGATTTTGTGCGACCTGCTATCAACCATCGAATGAAGTGATACAAATTATTAGGTATGTTATCATAATTGAAGTCGAGCAATGACCCTTTAAATTTCCATTTATCAGCTTTATGTATCGACTTTCGTAGAGTAATAGCAGCACTGAAAAGTGATTCCATATCATCTTGATTATCAAAATTATCTGCCTCGATACACGCATTATCGATGATTATGTCACGTGCATTCTTTAGACTCACCCTATGCGCTTGATTACGACGTTTTGATTTGTGGAACTCGATGCCAGATATTTCGTCTAGTATTAAACGTTTCAGTTTCTTTCTATCAACTTGTGGTTGGGGAACGGAGTTATCTCCTCGGATGTTTTCATAGGTAGTATGTAGTGTTGCCATGTCCAGGACCTTGCCCTTTTGTAGCTGATTTTGTAGTAATGATAGGAATTCGATATCGGCGGCGGTTTCCGCTGTATCGCGACTATCTACTACCAATGCTGTTTCGTGTTTTCGGAGCACATTCTTTACATTTACGTTCCAGCAACTATGATGATAACGAATGTCAATGGCATGCGCGTCTTCGGTATTAATTGCTGTGTTCAGTTTAAAGTCTAACATCCGTTTGGTCAGCAGAGTCAAAATGTAATTTTGAAATTAATTCTACATTGGGAAAATTTGAGTCAAGCTTCATTGAATATGTGTATTCTTGAATTGAAATTGCATGAGAAACGTTGTCATATTTTTTTTGGCCGAAGTTACAGCGCTTGAATGAAATATAAGTTGCTATTTTGACTTCATTTTGGTGAAAAATCAACTATTTTTCCTCTTAAAATGAGTGTGATTCATGAATGAGGACGGGTACCTATATTTATTTTTGCATAATTCCATTCATAACATCTTCATCTACAATAAAACAAGTTTTTTGGTTGAATGTCATTTCTTTTAGTATATTCTAATGATTTCTTGAATAATAAAAACGCATGGAATTTGAAGGTTGCGTGTTGAATGATAGGGAAACATCCTGTATTTGAAGTGATATAACTCAAAATACATCTCGGTTAGCCCATCATCTGTTTAGATATTATTATCGAGTACATCAAAACGAATCGACTGACAAAAAATAATATTTTTTTCATGGCCATGAGGTAATGGAGGTTAGACCTTTACTGCTAAATCGTCTCGTTTGCTAATTTTAACCGCAAGTTTCAACCTTTTTCCAGCGCTGTCGTAACACACTTTGTGCAATGAATTAAATCCGCGATTCAATCTATGATTCCCTTTTCCACAGAAGAAACACACGTTGTTATCAAACGGAACTGTTTTAGATCTCGTTAGTCGATCTTTTTCATTCTGTTCTTCACAAGCTGATGAACTATGCTGGTTTAAATCTGGAGTAGAATCGTTATTATTTTTCAAAACAGTTTCATTGATATTTTTTTCAAAACGTATTTTGGCTCTTTTAATAAAACTTCTATTAACTGTGACTTTATAGCCCTTGCTATGCCAAGTTGCCGAGCTTGTACGAAGTGACTCGAACGAATGTTCACCTAGTCTTTCCAAAATAGTGATATAGTATTTTTCATTGTAGTTAGCACGCTCTACAATGCAATCGAATACATTTTTGTAGGATTGCAATTCTGGTGATCGCACGGTATGATTGAAGATGTTATCCTCTTGACAAATAAGACATAACGTAAAATTCGTCTCTCTGACTAACAGTTGAGCCATTTTAACTTGCTGATTATTATCAGTAAAATAATATCAATCACGGCCTACCTGTAAATATACCCCAAATATATAATTAGATCTGATGATAAATACCTGTCAACTGTTCATTCACAATTAATATCAATAGATCATAATCACTCACCCCATTGTAGCACACTGTAACACCACTAGAATGTATACAACAATTGAAATTATTTCACATAAAAAAATTAAACCTTTTACAACCACAATGAATTTAGCACGGTAGTACAGTAAGAGCTCCTGACTTAACAGTGCGACTTATCCATAGGATTGTTTTACACAAACTGAATAGATCTTCCAAAATATAGAAAATTTATATAGACATACAGATTGTTGTACCGATAATTTAAGTTTTTCTCAGTTTGGCTAGCCTGCTGCAAATATCTGAGCGGCAAGCAAGTCATCAACAGTCGCGACAGCTATCTTCTTGTATGCGTAAAAACTCAATGGGCCTATTCATACCCTTAAAAATGAGGGAAAAAGCCAGCGTAGGCCTAACAAATGAAGTGGTGAATAGTATTTTTAGACTTATCAACAAAAACTTGTTGTCTGAGCTCAAATTATTAGCCTTCAGTATTGCAAGCATAAATACGTCAAATTCAGATTTAAATTGATGTAATATTTGTGTAAATTGAGCGAATGTATTGAACTTGGTACCGTTCGATTTGTCTTGAAATCCTCTATGATAAAGTATCTCTTTGTTTTTTTGTCACACGTGCCGTTCACGAGTTATGAGCGTAAATGTGTCCCGGGCGTCGCGACGCCACCGACGCCCTCCGCATGGCTTCCGCCGATGTAACCTATATTCAAAAGACTCGTTCAACTTATCCCTACTCAATTCCGTTTACCGCTATATTCTTCCACGAAAAGCCGACGAGATCGAAATTATCACACTTTGCTCCCCTACTACCTTGCACACTACCTAGGAGTGTATTAGAGAAAAACAACTATACTCGTATATTCATCCCCTTGATGGTGAAAAAGAAACATTAACATGAGAAAAATTTAAACTCTGACATATTATAGGCCTATAACTTCACTCCTTAGTTCTTGATAATTAAATAAGTTCGGATCGATGATCTTTCGTATCACTTGTTTCTGTTTTTTTCTATTCTTGATCATATACACAGAGAAGTATTTTATTTGTACTCTGTTTCCATAATTACTCTCTTAAAGCTAGCACATCCTATTTCGATGGTCTGCTATCAAGTGCCCTAACAGCTAACACATCCTATTTCGATGGTCTGCTATCAAGTGCCCTAACAGCTAACACATCCTATTTCGATGGTCTGCTATCAAGTGCCCTAACAGCTAACACATCCTATTTCGATGGTCTGCTATCAAGTGCCCTAACAGCTAACACATCCTATTTCGATGGTCTGCTATCAAGTGCCCTAACAGCTAGCACATCCTATTTCGATGGTCTGCTATCAAGTGCCCTAACAGCTAACACATCCTATTTCGATGGTCTGCTATCAAGTGCCCTAACAGCTAACACATCCTATTTCGATGGTCTGCTATCAAGTGCCCTAACAGCTAACACATCCTATTTCGATGGTCTGCTATCAAGTGCCCTAACAGCTAACACATCCTATTTCGATGGTCTGCTATCAAGTGCCCTAACAGCTAACACATCCTATTTCGATGGTCTGCTATCAAGTGCCCTAACAGCTAACACATCCTATTTCGATGGTCTGCTATCAAGTGCCCTAACAGCTAACACATCCTATTTCGATGGTCTGCTATCAAGTGCCCTAACAGCTAACACATCCTATTTCGATGGTCTGCTATCAAGTGCCCTAACAGCTAGCACATCCTATTTCGATGGTCTGCTATCAAGTGCCCTAACAGCTAACACATCCTATTTCGATGGTCTGCTATCAAGTGCCCTAACAGCTAACACATCCTATTTCGATGGTCTGCTATCAAGTGCCCTAACAGCTAACACATCCTATTTCGATGGTCTGCTATCCAGTGGTGTCCTACCCTTGTTATATGATTTACTAGGAAAACTGTGTGATTGCTGATGACTTCATCAACAGCCAATCACAGAGATGGAAAAATGACAACATAATCTAAATATATCTACCAATAAGAAACAACCAAATATAAATGAAATGACCTAAGCTTGGGTACAATAATCTAAACTAGTTTTATACAGGTTGGTACACTGACACATATGCATAACCCTGCAGTATTATAAAGGTAAATAAATAACAATATACAATGTTTGATAAGAGTGAGCTACCTATTATGTCATACAGGTTCAATCTAAGCCTATGTATGACTACCTAAGCACTTCAAGGAAATAAAGAGGTACAATTATACTGTTTCTTGTTTTGTATAATGTAGTATACAAAACAGTTTTGTATAGTTTTTATTGGCAATGAAATGGACAATGACAAATAATTATTCACAGTTGAATGTTATTAGATGAGCGTTGCGAAGATTCCATTCCACATGCCGAAAAAAATTGTCTTGGTTTTTATGTTGTTTTTTTTGTAATTCTGTACGCGGCATAGAGGTCAGGAAAAAATACTTATCGACTTGAAACTTTTTCTTCATATCTCTGTCATACCAGAATAGACTGAGATTGTTATTCAGAGAAATCGGTTGGAAGGTTTTCTGGAAAATAATCGGAAAGTTCGAAATATCCTCATCAGAATAACTCGGAGGAAAAATACTTGAAAAACGGGAATTTTCCAAAAGTTCTCAAATTTTCACCGAATATGAGCAATACTATTATACACCTCTCCAGAGATTTCTGCAACAATCGAATGAGAAATAAAGAAAACGCTATAAAAGTGTACATTCTATTGAATATTTGGATCAATTGGATTTGCAAAGTGTATATGCGACAGGTTGCAGCACTATAGATATCAACAAGTTGCAGGTAAGGTTTTTGAACGTTTGAAGTAATCCAAGGTTCGTAGATGTAAATTGAGCTGACAAGTTATTTTTCATTCTAGATTTCCATACTTCTAAGCTCATCTCACAACGCGCATCCCGCGTTTTTCTAGTTTAGGTATTTACAATAACCCTGAATGTTACAGGCACATAGTATTTGCATTTTTGAAAACTTGAAATTCATCATCGATTGAAATGGATGATGAGTGATAATTAATTACAGTTAGATGTAATTACAATCAATCTGAAAAGTTACAGGTAGGCCTATCATTTGCAATACACCTCAAATGTTTCATCAATCGGAATGGATGATGACGGATGATTAATTAACGTTGAATGTATTTACCATTAATCTGAAAAGTTATAGGTAGGCCTATCATTAGCAATTAACCTGAAACTTATCATCGGCTGAAATGGGTGATGACAGGTTGGCCAACAATCATCACCCATTTCAGCCACGTCAAGCAATTTCCATCCTCTCAATAGCACGCTCTACGTGCACCCGAGCTTCAGCAATGTCGCACTTCTTGCCCCTCTACGTTCTACATGCACCCGAGCTTCAGCAATGTCGCACTTCTTGACCCTATACGCTCTACATGCACCCGAGCTTCAGCAATGTCGCACTTTTAACCCTCTCAATAGCACGCTCTACATGCACCCGAGCTTCAGCAATGTCGCACTTCTTGCCCCTCTACGTTCTACATGCACCCGAGCTTCAGCAATGTCGCACTTCTTGACCCTATACGCTCTACATGCACCCGAGCTTCAGCAATGTCGCACTTCTTGACCCTCTACGCTCTACATGCACCCAAGCTTCAGCAATGTCACCCCCTCAAAGGATCCGGACACCTTGACGTGGTGTGGGGGCTTGCGTGGCTCCGTGATCCCCAGAGCTATCGTCGGGAGCAATTTATTTGCTCCCAGCAGGGTCACCCATGGCGATAAGGTCTGGGGTGAGGGCCCAGACTAAGTTCGGACCGTCGGTCGAGTGGGTGCCCATTTCGGTGACCAGAGTAGACATAGGGATTTCTCGTGCTATCACTCACCATCATCATTCTCTTCCATTCGCTGTTCTCTTCTTCCTCTCTTTCTCTCTCCAACTCTCACTTAGTTTCATCTTCGTGCCGAATCCCTGTGTCAACCCACACCCACGACTGTTGACAACACTGGCCTGGAAACATTGGTACGACTCTTGATCATTATTGGCCATGATTGCACTTGGGCTCGTACATGGATTGCGTTGGCTGCAATAGCTGGGTGGAATGCCTTGTATGACAATGTCAAGTCTGACCACCCAGTGAAAAGGTGAATTGCGTTCATGTGCGTCCGGACGTGAAATTAGCAATTTCCCATTCACACTTGCTGCGTGGATTTCATTTATTGGCTCCACAACATGTAGGGCTACATGATGTTGACCCCCTCAAAGGATCCGGACACCTTGACGTGGTGTGGGGGCTTGCGTGGCTCCGTGATCCCCAGAGCTATCGTCGGGAGCAATTTATTTGCTCCCAGCAGGGTCACCCATGGCGATAAGGTCTGGGGTGAGGGCCCAGACTAAGTTCGGACCGTCGGTCGAGTGGGTGCCCATTTCGGTGACCAGAGTAGACATAGGGATTTCTCGTGCTATCACTCACCATCATCATTCTCTTCCATTCGCTGTTCTCTTCTTCCTCTCTTTCTCTCTCCAACTCTCACTTAGTTTCATCTTCGTGCCGAATCCCTGTGTCAACCCACACCCACGACTGTTGACAACACTGGCCTGGAAACATTGGTACGACTCTTGATCATTATTGGCCATGATTGCACTTGGGCTCGTACATGGATTGCGTTGGCTGCAATAGCTGGGTGGAATGCCTTGTATGACAATGTCAAGTCTGACCACCCAGTGAAAAGGTGAATTGCGTTCATGTGCGTCCGGACGTGAAATTAGCAATTTCCCATTCACACTTGCTGCGTGGATTTCATTTATTGGCTCCACAACATGTAGGGCTACATGATGTTGACCCGATATTGTTAACAGATGCCTCATATGGTAGAACCAGCTTGGCTATCACTGGATCTGCGATCCGAGTACCGGAATGGGTTGTCCCCAACTATTCATATGTCTACATATTGTCAAACAAAGCCCTCCCAAGAATTGAATCGTAACCCCAAAAGAATGCGTCCCATAATGGATGAAAGAATTACGCTTGATGATCTTCTAAAAAATTCTTCAAACACAAATTCACTTACACCTAGATTTTTGATGATCGAATCTGCAACTGACGGCAGGACGTTCAATGACTACTCCCCTTTCACTATCGCTAAAGGTATTGAGTGTCTATGTGGTGGTGTCAAGTCAATTCAGAAGCTATTCAGAACAGGTACCCTTCTTATCGAAACGGTGAGCGACAAGCAGTCTGAAAAGCTTCTTGGAGCCACGTCATTCTCCAACCTTCTGAACATTCGTGTATCTGCACATAAACAATTGAATAGCTCGAAAGGGGTTGTCAGCTGTTTCGACCTTATCAAGTGCTCAGTCGAGGAAATAAAGGAGGAGCTAGCTTCTCAGCACGTAACCGATGTATATCGCATCAATACTCGTAAGAGTGGAAGTCTACAGCCCACATCTACCTTGATCCTCACCTTCGCAACACCATCTAGACCTGATTTCATTATTGCCGGCTACTACAAACTCAACGTACGTCCGTACATACCGAACCCCATGCGATGCTATAACTGTCAGAGATTTGGTCACTCAAGAACTTCCTGCAAAAACAAATCTATATGCCCGTCCTGCGCGTTGGATTTCCATGGTGATACGTGCTCGGCCGAGAATCTTTGCACCAATTGCAAAGGTAACCATCCAGCATCTTCCCGGGAATGTCCAATTTGGAAGAGGGAGAAGAAAATTCAAGAGATTTCAGTACTTGACAAGCTCCCATACAACGACGCCAGAAAACGATTCGATGAGCTCAATCCTAAAAAATTCACTTTCTCTTTTGCCAATGTTGCCTCCAAGGAATCAACTAAGGCACCCTCGAACCACGACCAGGAGACGAAAGAATTGAAAGATACGATAGCTAAATTGTTGTCAGTGCAGTTGGAATTGCAAACCCAATTACAAGAACAAGCTAAACAGATTGCTGAACAAACCAACCTCATCCAGAATTTACTATCGAAACAATCAGAACCACAGTCTGTCACCAATCCCGAAATATCTATACCACAGAGTACAGTAACGCCGCCACTTGTCAAAATCAACCGATCATCAGTGAAAGTCGGTAACACTGGAACAACCCTGAAGGAGAACGCGACGGAAGCCCCTAGTAAGGAGGCGATTGGACCTCGCCGTCACGAGTCGGTATCCTCCATGGATGATGCATCCGAAGAATTCATGGAAGTTATGTGTAGCCAGAAGTCACGCTCTCGTAAGGGCCAAACTTACGACAAACGGGACTTCCTTAAAAAGAGTAAAGTCTAGTCATTAAGCTTAGTTAGCCGTTTAGTCTTCTCAGTCGTTCAGTCGTTATTTTAATTCAGATATGTCAGTTTTGCAGTGGAACTGCAACGGTTTTAAAGCTCATTTAGAAGAAATCCGTCTGCTTGTCGCAAACTATCTACCCACGTGTATCTGTCTGCAAGAAACTCGCTTTAAAACTATCGACACACCAATACTACGAGGTTATTCGTTCTATCGTAAGGACAAGGTTTCATGCGAGAGGGCTAGTGGAGGAGTCGCGATTGCCATCCATGACAGCTGCTATGCAGAGGAAATAACCTTACGGACGCCTCTGCAGGCAGTGGCTGTCAGAGTGTTCCTTCCTAGCCCTACTACGATATGCAATATCTATCTTCCGCCTTCTGTGAGCGTGCAACGCATAGAGCTAGAGAATCTCATAAACCAGTTACCGTCGCCAATTGTTCTATTAGGAGATTTCAATGCTCATCATTTGTTATGGGGTAGTGATCATAGTGATGATCGAGGTAAGATGTTGGAAGATTTCATAACATCAAGTAATTTGACTCTTTTGAATAATGGAGAACCTACTCATTTCAGTTCAGCTAGTGGCTCCATGTCCATGCTTGATTTAGCCCTATGCTCTCCTTCATTACTTTTAAACCTTGAATGGAAGGTACACTCTGACCTGTGTGGCAGCGACCATTTTCCCATCCTTTTAACCACCTTGGAACGACAATCGAAGCAATATAGACATCAGAATTGGAATCTTGGACGGGCAAATTGGATTGAGTTCAAACAGCTGGTTGTTTTTACAGGAGATTATTTTCCGGATGCCAAAGATCAAATCCGGTACATAACTGAGAAACTGGTTGAATCTGCCGAAGTTACCATACCTAAGACGTCCGCTAACCCACGCCGTACACCGGTACCATGGTGGACGCCTGAGTGCAAGACGGCAATTCAGAAACGTCGAAAGGCATTGGAGATATTCAGGAAATTCCCAAATGCAATCAACTTGGGTGCTTTTCGTAGACTTCGAGCGAAGGCAAGGTACACGGTGAAACAAGCAAGAAAAGCGTCGTGGATCAATTATGTTTCATCTATGAACCACCTGACACCAGCCTCCAAGGTGTGGGATAAAGTTAGGAAAGTTTCTGGGAAAAGCGGTAATACTTGTATAACTGGAATTTTAGTCAACGGACTTCTTCAAATGACATACGGAGACATTGCTGATGCTATGGCAAGCAACTTCTCTAAAATTTCAAGCTCTCAGCACTATTCTCCTGCTTTCATTCGGACTAAGTCTCTCGAAGAGAAGAAGACTTGCGATTTCAGGAGTGGAAATGAAGAGGAATACAACAAACCCTTCACTGAATGGGAATTCTTGTCGGCCGTAAAGGAGTCGAAGAATAAAGCTCCTGGATTAGATCAAATCCATAATTTAATGCTGAAAAACTTATCCTCCAATGCCCTTGCATTCATACTACAATCACTGAATCGATTATGGGTTGAAAACGAGTTTCCACCATCGTGGAGAGAGAGTATTTTAATTCCAATTTTAAAACCAGGAAAGGACCCTAAACAGGCAACCAGCTATCGCCCAATCTCTCTAACCAGTTGCCTATGCAAAATTCTCGAACGTATGATAAACCGTAGGCTCATGTGGTTTCTGGAGGTCAATGATTTATTAACAGCACAACAATCGGGTTTTAGACGCAACCATTCTACCTTGGACCATCTTGTCAACTTGGAAGCAAGTATACAAGACGCTTTCATAAGCAAACAACATATCGTAGCTGTATTCTTTGACCTCGAAAAAGCCTACGACACGACTTGGAGACACGGAATTCTACAAACACTTCATAAGTGGGGTATGAGAGGCCACTTACCTACCTTCATTTCCAATTTCATGTCCGACAGAGTCTTCCGCGTCCGTATCGGCAACCACCTATCAAGTGCGTACACTCAAGAGAACGGAGTCCCACAAGGATCCGTGCTCAGCGTAACGTTATTTCTGATAGCTATCAATGGCATTACCTCGTGCATCCGTCAGCCGGTAGAATCATCATTATTCGTGGATGACCTGGCAATCTTTTGTAGATCGTCAAATCTGACCATGGCAGAGCGCCAGCTGCAACTTACTATCAACCGGTTGGAATGTTGGGCAAATAGTACAGGATTCAAGTTTTCCACCAGTAAAACTACTTGTGTCCACTTTCATCGTCTGAGGAATGTTTTGCTTCCACCAACACTTACTCTGAGTAATCAAGACATACCTTTCGCAGAAGATGTACGTTTCCTTGGTCTAGTCTTCGATCAGAAGCTAAACTGGAGACCCCACCTGAAACAGCTCAAAGTAAAATGCATGAAGGCACTAGACATTCTGAAGGTCCTAAGTGGAACCTCATGGGGAGCAGATAGAACCACCTCGTTACAACTATACCGTGCTCTCATTCTCTCGCGTCTGGACTATGGCAGTATAGTGTATGGTTCAGCAAGAGAATCATACCTCAAGACCATAGATACTGTTCACAATGCTGGTATTAGACTAGCTACCGGAGCATTTCGTACCAGCCCGATATTGAGTCTTAACTGTGAATCTGGTTTAGCGTCACTAAAAGATAGACGGGACTACCTCTTGTGTAATTACATCTCTAAGCTCCGGGGAATGCCGGAGCATCCAACATATACGAAATTGTTTGCGCCAAAGTTCAGGGATATATACGAAGCCCGCAAGAAAGCCACACGACCCGTAGGAATAAGAGCTATGGAGGTATTTGACCGTTTCTCATTGGAATTGCCATATGTTAATAAAGTGACCTTCTCCCGAGTACCCCCATGGACGATTCCTCAACCAAATTGCCTAACCCAATTAGCCTCGCAAGTCAAAGCGTGCACACCTGACATCGTGTATCAGCAGTATTTCTCTGCACTGTGTGCTGACCTCAAACATCATACCCACATATACACGGATGGGTCTAAAATAGGAAATGCAGTTGGGTGTTCTTTTACAATCGATGCACAAAGTTTTAATTTTAAACTTCATCACATGTGTAGCGTATTTACAGCCGAGTTATTTGCGATCGTAGAGGCGTTGAAATATACTAAAAGAGACGCGAGAAAATCTTTCCTCATTTTCTCAGATAGTCTCAGCTCGCTACAAGCTATTGAAGAGTATTTTCCGGCCCACCACCTGATACAGACAATACAGGGTCTGCTGTTTCAACTTTCCTCACGTGGTACTGAAGTGACATTCTGCTGGATACCCGGCCATGCAGGCATACCTGGCAATGAAAGGGCTGATCAGGAAGCAAAAGCAGCTACACACAAGCGCTACACGGATAACAACTTGGTTCCACCAACAGACTTCAAAGGTCACCTCCAGCAAGAAGTACGCAAATCTTGGCAAGCTTCTTGGAATGCGGTTACCAATAATAAACTCAAGGCCATTAAAAGTTCCGTGAGACCATGGGCATCTTCTGTCCGAGGTTCTCGCAGAGAAGAAGTAGTACTTACCCGAGTGCGTATCGGTCACAGCCATTTGACCCACAGTTTTCTTCTGAGAAACGAGGAACCACCTGAATGTGAGGAATGTTTTGAACAGCTCTCAATACGTCACCTGCTGATCGACTGTGACAGGTTCCGGGATCTGCGCCGGCGCCTGCGCATGCCGGAGGACCTGTCACTGATCCTTGGTGACGACCAGAGAGCTGTCAATCGGCTATTGAGTTTCTTGAAAGAAGCGCAGGTATATAACCTGATATGATACCCTACAAGTGTGGTTACTATGTGTCGTTCTGTACTTCTCGATGTGGGCATGGCCTTGTACACCATGCACGCATTTGTCCTTAAGTTGTTAGATTTATTGGTCATTACGTATCGTTCAGTGTGTGTGTGGCCTTTTACACTACACACACATCTGTTTTATTTCGTCTACCTCGGTATTTATTATGTGGTGTCCTGTTTTTAATGTGTTTAGCCTTTTACACAACACATACATCCCTTTTTTAATTCTTTTTCCATGTGTCGTTCTGTATTTAGTGTCCTGTGTATGTGTGGCCTCCTACAGCACACAGGTTGATACCTCTCGTAACACGTGTCAGTTGATTAATGCACAACTGCTCGATTAGTATATTGTTAGAATTAGTGGAGTCGTAATTCTGTTACTTGATTGGCGCATATAACCACAGTCGTTGACGCGCCATAAAACCCCAAACATCATCATCATCATCATCATGATGTTGACCCGATATTGTTAACAGATGCCTCATATGGTAGAACCAGCTTGGCTATCACTGGATCTGCGATCCGAGTACCGGAATGGGTTGTCCCCAACTATTCATATGTCTACATATTGTCAAACAAAGCCCTCCCAAGAATTGAATCGTAACCCCAAAAGAATGCGTCCCATAATGGATGAAAGAATTACGCTTGATGATCTTCTAAAAAATTCTTCAAACACAAATTCACTTACACCTAGATTTTTGATGATCGAATCTGCAACTGACGGCAGGACGTTCAATGACTACTCCCCTTTCACTATCGCTAAAGGTATTGAGTGTCTATGTGGTGGTGTCAAGTCAATTCAGAAGCTATTCAGAACAGGTACCCTTCTTATCGAAACGGTGAGCGACAAGCAGTCTGAAAAGCTTCTTGGAGCCACGTCATTCTCCAACCTTCTGAACATTCGTGTATCTGCACATAAACAATTGAATAGCTCGAAAGGGGTTGTCAGCTGTTTCGACCTTATCAAGTGCTCAGTCGAGGAAATAAAGGAGGAGCTAGCTTCTCAGCACGTAACCGATGTATATCGCATCAATACTCGTAAGAGTGGAAGTCTACAGCCCACATCTACCTTGATCCTCACCTTCGCAACACCATCTAGACCTGATTTCATTATTGCCGGCTACTACAAACTCAACGTACGTCCGTACATACCGAACCCCATGCGATGCTATAACTGTCAGAGATTTGGTCACTCAAGAACTTCCTGCAAAAACAAATCTATATGCCCGTCCTGCGCGTTGGATTTCCATGGTGATACGTGCTCGGCCGAGAATCTTTGCACCAATTGCAAAGGTAACCATCCAGCATCTTCCCGGGAATGTCCAATTTGGAAGAGGGAGAAGAAAATTCAAGAGATTTCAGTACTTGACAAGCTCCCATACAACGACGCCAGAAAACGATTCGATGAGCTCAATCCTAAAAAATTCACTTTCTCTTTTGCCAATGTTGCCTCCAAGGAATCAACTAAGGCACCCTCGAACCACGACCAGGAGACGAAAGAATTGAAAGATACGATAGCTAAATTGTTGTCAGTGCAGTTGGAATTGCAAACCCAATTACAAGAACAAGCTAAACAGATTGCTGAACAAACCAACCTCATCCAGAATTTACTATCGAAACAATCAGAACCACAGTCTGTCACCAATCCCGAAATATCTATACCACAGAGTACAGTAACGCCGCCACTTGTCAAAATCAACCGATCATCAGTGAAAGTCGGTAACACTGGAACAACCCTGAAGGAGAACGCGACGGAAGCCCCTAGTAAGGAGGCGATTGGACCTCGCCGTCACGAGTCGGTATCCTCCATGGATGATGCATCCGAAGAATTCATGGAAGTTATGTGTAGCCAGAAGTCACGCTCTCGTAAGGGCCAAACTTACGACAAACGGGACTTCCTTAAAAAGAGTAAAGTCTAGTCATTAAGCTTAGTTAGCCGTTTAGTCTTCTCAGTCGTTCAGTCGTTATTTTAATTCAGATATGTCAGTTTTGCAGTGGAACTGCAACGGTTTTAAAGCTCATTTAGAAGAAATCCGTCTGCTTGTCGCAAACTATCTACCCACGTGTATCTGTCTGCAAGAAACTCGCTTTAAAACTATCGACACACCAATACTACGAGGTTATTCGTTCTATCGTAAGGACAAGGTTTCATGCGAGAGGGCTAGTGGAGGAGTCGCGATTGCCATCCATGACAGCTGCTATGCAGAGGAAATAACCTTACGGACGCCTCTGCAGGCAGTGGCTGTCAGAGTGTTCCTTCCTAGCCCTACTACGATATGCAATATCTATCTTCCGCCTTCTGTGAGCGTGCAACGCATAGAGCTAGAGAATCTCATAAACCAGTTACCGTCGCCAATTGTTCTATTAGGAGATTTCAATGCTCATCATTTGTTATGGGGTAGTGATCATAGTGATGATCGAGGTAAGATGTTGGAAGATTTCATAACATCAAGTAATTTGACTCTTTTGAATAATGGAGAACCTACTCATTTCAGTTCAGCTAGTGGCTCCATGTCCATGCTTGATTTAGCCCTATGCTCTCCTTCATTACTTTTAAACCTTGAATGGAAGGTACACTCTGACCTGTGTGGCAGCGACCATTTTCCCATCCTTTTAACCACCTTGGAACGACAATCGAAGCAATATAGACATCAGAATTGGAATCTTGGACGGGCAAATTGGATTGAGTTCAAACAGCTGGTTGTTTTTACAGGAGATTATTTTCCGGATGCCAAAGATCAAATCCGGTACATAACTGAGAAACTGGTTGAATCTGCCGAAGTTACCATACCTAAGACGTCCGCTAACCCACGCCGTACACCGGTACCATGGTGGACGCCTGAGTGCAAGACGGCAATTCAGAAACGTCGAAAGGCATTGGAGATATTCAGGAAATTCCCAAATGCAATCAACTTGGGTGCTTTTCGTAGACTTCGAGCGAAGGCAAGGTACACGGTGAAACAAGCAAGAAAAGCGTCGTGGATCAATTATGTTTCATCTATGAACCACCTGACACCAGCCTCCAAGGTGTGGGATAAAGTTAGGAAAGTTTCTGGGAAAAGCGGTAATACTTGTATAACTGGAATTTTAGTCAACGGACTTCTTCAAATGACATACGGAGACATTGCTGATGCTATGTCAAGCAACTTCTCTAAAATTTCAAGCTCTCAGCACTATTCTCCTGCTTTCATTCGGACTAAGTCTCTCGAAGAGAAGAAGACTTGCGATTTCAGGAGTGGAAATGAAGAGGAATACAACAAACCCTTCACTGAATGGGAATTCTTGTCGGCCGTAAAGGAGTCGAAGAATAAAGCTCCTGGATTAGATCAAATCCATAATTTAATGCTGAAAAACTTATCCTCCAATGCCCTTGCATTCATACTACAATCACTGAATCGATTATGGGTTGAAAACGAGTTTCCACCATCGTGGAGAGAGAGTATTTTAATTCCAATTTTAAAACCAGGAAAGGACCCTAAACAGGCAACCAGCTATCGCCCAATCTCTCTAACCAGTTGCCTATGCAAAATTCTCGAACGTATGATAAACCGTAGGCTCATGTGGTTTCTGGAGGTCAATGATTTATTAACAGCACAACAATCGGGTTTTAGACGCAACCATTCTACCTTGGACCATCTTGTCAACTTGGAAGCAAGTATACAAGACGCTTTCATAAGCAAACAACATATCGTAGCTGTATTCTTTGACCTCGAAAAAGCCTACGACACGACTTGGAGACACGGAATTCTACAAACACTTCATAAGTGGGGTATGAGAGGCCACTTACCTACCTTCATTTCCAATTTCATGTCCGACAGAGTCTTCCGCGTCCGTATCGGCAACCACCTATCAAGTGCGTACACTCAAGAGAACGGAGTCCCACAAGGATCCGTGCTCAGCGTAACGTTATTTCTGATAGCTATCAATGGCATTACCTCGTGCATCCGTCAGCCGGTAGAATCATCATTATTCGTGGATGACCTGGCAATCTTTTGTAGATCGTCAAATCTGACCATGGCAGAGCGCCAGCTGCAACTTACTATCAACCGGTTGGAATGTTGGGCAAATAGTACAGGATTCAAGTTTTCCACCAGTAAAACTACTTGTGTCCACTTTCATCGTCTGAGGAATGTTTTGCTTCCACCAACACTTACTCTGAGTAATCAAGACATACCTTTCGCAGAAGATGTACGTTTCCTTGGTCTAGTCTTCGATCAGAAGCTAAACTGGAGACCCCACCTGAAACAGCTCAAAGTAAAATGCATGAAGGCACTAGACATTCTGAAGGTCCTAAGTGGAACCTCATGGGGAGCAGATAGAACCACCTCGTTACAACTATACCGTGCTCTCATTCTCTCGCGTCTGGACTATGGCAGTATAGTGTATGGTTCAGCAAGAGAATCATACCTCAAGACCATAGATACTGTTCACAATGCTGGTATTAGACTAGCTACCGGAGCATTTCGTACCAGCCCGATATTGAGTCTTAACTGTGAATCTGGTTTAGCGTCACTAAAAGATAGACGGGACTACCTCTTGTGTAATTACATCTCTAAGCTCCGGGGAATGCCGGAGCATCCAACATATACGAAATTGTTTGCGCCAAAGTTCAGGGATATATACGAAGCCCGCAAGAAAGCCACACGACCCGTAGGAATAAGAGCTATGGAGGTATTTGACCGTTTCTCATTGGAATTGCCATATGTTAATAAAGTGACCTTCTCCCGAGTACCCCCATGGACGATTCCTCAACCAAATTGCCTAACCCAATTAGCCTCGCAAGTCAAAGCGTGCACACCTGACATCGTGTATCAGCAGTATTTCTCTGCACTGTGTGCTGACCTCAAACATCATACCCACATATACACGGATGGGTCTAAAATAGGAAATGCAGTTGGGTGTTCTTTTACAATCGATGCACAAAGTTTTAATTTTAAACTTCATCACATGTGTAGCGTATTTACAGCCGAGTTATTTGCGATCGTAGAGGCGTTGAAATATACTAAAAGAGACGCGAGAAAATCTTTCCTCATTTTCTCAGATAGTCTCAGCTCGCTACAAGCTATTGAAGAGTATTTTCCGGCCCACCACCTGATACAGACAATACAGGGTCTGCTGTTTCAACTTTCCTCACGTGGTACTGAAGTGACATTCTGCTGGATACCCGGCCATGCAGGCATACCTGGCAATGAAAGGGCTGATCAGGAAGCAAAAGCAGCTACACACAAGCGCTACACGGATAACAACTTGGTTCCACCAACAGACTTCAAAGGTCACCTCCAGCAAGAAGTACGCAAATCTTGGCAAGCTTCTTGGAATGCGGTTACCAATAATAAACTCAAGGCCATTAAAAGTTCCGTGAGACCATGGGCATCTTCTGTCCGAGGTTCTCGCAGAGAAGAAGTAGTACTTACCCGAGTGCGTATCGGTCACAGCCATTTGACCCACAGTTTTCTTCTGAGAAACGAGGAACCACCTGAATGTGAGGAATGTTTTGAACAGCTCTCAATACGTCACCTGCTGATCGACTGTGACAGGTTCCGGGATCTGCGCCGGCGCCTGCGCATGCCGGAGGACCTGTCACTGATCCTTGGTGACGACCAGAGAGCTGTCAATCGGCTATTGAGTTTCTTGAAAGAAGCGCAGGTATATAACCTGATATGATACCCTACAAGTGTGGTTACTATGTGTCGTTCTGTACTTCTCGATGTGGGCATGGCCTTGTACACCATGCACGCATTTGTCCTTAAGTTGTTAGATTTATTGGTCATTACGTATCGTTCAGTGTGTGTGTGGCCTTTTACACTACACACACATCTGTTTTATTTCGTCTACCTCGGTATTTATTATGTGGTGTCCTGTTTTTAATGTGTTTAGCCTTTTACACAACACATACATCCCTTTTTTAATTCTTTTTCCATGTGTCGTTCTGTATTTAGTGTCCTGTGTATGTGTGGCCTCCTACAGCACACAGGTTGATACCTCTCGTAACACGTGTCAGTTGATTAATGCACAACTGCTCGATTAGTATATTGTTAGAATTAGTGGAGTCGTAATTCTGTTACTTGATTGGCGCATATAACCACAGTCGTTGACGCGCCATAAAACCCCAAACATCATCATCATCAGCAATGTCGCACTTCTTGACCCTCTCAATAGCACGCTCTTCATGCACCCGAGCTTCAGCAAAGTTGCACTTCTTGACCCTCTACGCTCTTCATGCACCCGAGCTTCAGCAATGTCGCACTTCTTGACCCTCTCAATAGCACGCTCTACATGCACCCGAGCTTCAGCAATGTCGCACTTCTTGACCCTCTCAATAGCACGCTCTACATGCACCCGAGCTTCAGCAATGTCGCACTTCTTGACCCTATACGCTCTACATGCACCCGAGCTTCAGCAATGTCGCACTTCTTGACCCTCTACGCTCTACATGCACCCAAGCTTCAGCAATGTCGCACTTCTTGACCCTCTCAATAGCACGCTCTTCATGCACCCGAGCTTCAGCAAAGTTGCACTTCTTGACCCTCTACGCTCTTCATGCACCCGAGCTTCAGCAATGTCGCACTTCTTGACCCTCTCAATAGCACGCTCTTCATGCACCCGAGCTTCAGCAATGTCGCACTTCTTGACCCTCTCAATAGCACGCTCTACATGCACCCGAGCTTCAGCAATGTCGCACTTCTCGACCCTCTACGCTCTACATGCACCCGAGCTTCAGCAATGTCGCACTTCTTGACCCTCTCAATAGCACGCTCTACATGCACCCGAGCTTCAGCAATGTCGCACTTCTTGACCCTCTACGCTCTACATGCACCCGAGCTTCAGCAATGTCGCACTTCTTGAACCTCTACGCTCTACATGCACCCGAGCTTCAGCATTGTCGCACTTCTTGACCCTCTCAATAGCACGCTCTACATGCACCCGAGCTTCAGCAAAGTCGCACTTCTTGACCCTCTACGCTCTACATGCACCCGAGCTTCAGCAATGTCGCACTTCTTGACCCTCTCGATAGCACGCTCTACATGCACCCGAGCTTCAGCAATATCGCACTTCTTGACCCTCTACGCTCGACATGCACCCGAGCTTCAGCAATGTCGCACTTCTTGACCCTCTACGCTCTACATGCACCCGAGCTTCAGCAATGACGCACTTCTTGACCCTCTTCGCTCTACGTGCACCCGAGCTTCAGCAATGTCGCACTTCTTGACCCTCTACGCTCTACATGCACCCGAGCTTCAGCATTGTCGCACTTCTTGACCCTCTCAATAGCACGCTCTTCATGCACCCGAGCTTCAGCAATGTCGCACTTCTCGACCCTCTACGCTCTACATGCACCCGAGCTTCAGCAATGACGCACTTCTTGACCCTCTCAATAGCACGCTCTACATGCACCCGAGCTTCAGCAATGTCGCACTTCTTGACCCTCTACGCTCTACGTGCACCCGAGCTTCAGCGATGACGCACTTCTTGCCCCTCTACGCTCTACATGCACCCGAGCTTCAGCAATGTCGCAAGGGGCCAATGCTTCTCCTCTATTAAATCTAGTCTTTTTCCTCAGAAAAGGGGGACATATCAACCCTATCCCAAACTGGGAGCATATATCTTGAATGAGAAAACCCTCAGATAACCTTATCAATTAACTCACTATCTCGGAATATACACTCATCAGAGGCCCAACATAAGTAATGGCCTGCTGGACACACCCCTGTTGGATACTTCATTGTCTGGCCTCTTTTATAATATGAATAGGATATTATCCTACATTTCAGACACTTCGACTTGTATGTGTATTATTTCGGTGCAGTCTAATACCACCCGAACCTTTTTATATCTTTCAAAACACTTTGACATATTTGATATAACTCCGACTTTTGTTGGCCAGTGAGTTATTGTTTGGAGCATACCAGCAAGCGTAACAAGGGTGGACCTGAACACATTACTACACCTCGAAACATAATCAACAGAACAACAAAATACCAATTCAGTTTTAATTTCATAAAAGTTTCATAAAACTTTTGTGCGGTTGTCCATAGAATGTCGATTACTCTCTGGCAAAACTTTGCTGAATAATTGCACCAGAGTGGTGAGAATAAAAAACGACGCGATCTCAGTTGCAAACGTAACTTCCTTTCCGCAGATATCACACGTAGGCCTACAATCGATGTCGAAAGTCACCACTCGTAACCTGCGTTCCGACATCTCTCGTGGTAACTGGAGGACGTACAGCTTGAGTGCCACATTCTTTGGTAGTTTCTGATTGAGTCGCACTGTTGCTGGGATGTACAAGCATTTCTGCTGCCTCCATGCTTTCGTCCTCGAGTTGCAAAGCATCAACTGCTGCTGTTTCAACTATTGCTGGTTGAACTGGATTTTGAGTAATTGTTGAGATCTGAAAACATAACACACATATACATTTTACAAACAATTACCTCATCAAACACATTAATATCAACATCTGTTGAAAAAATGTAGATGACCAGTTCTTGTTCATATAGGCCTATCGTAATTTGGTGAAAAAAGGTAAGTCTCTAAATTAATCCTTTCAGTCCCAAATTATGAAATAAACTGAGTAAAAGTACATATATTGAAAGACATTTTGAAAAGTCAAAAAGAACAAAGTTATTTTATTTCGAATTTTTATAATCAAAATTTCAATTTATTTTGCTATGATGCCATATGGAGTCAGTGGGCACTGAGAATGGAAATAACATCCATAGGTACCGGTATTCATAAAATGATTGCATGAATCATTTTTAGTTTTTGTTCATTAAACCACTTGAAATTATCACACAAATAATAAAAAATAATGACATTCAACTTCAATCTGATTGTTTTAACGACTTATTAGTACGCGTGTGGAATGCCTTGAAACAATTTCTCTCTTTGTTTAAGCAAAGTGCAACTTTGCACTTCTCACACTGCACTCTGGAATATTGCACCGTTGTTTACTCTCAATATTCTCATATCGTCAATTGGACGGACTGAGCGCACCCTCCTTGGTACTGGGTTGACATGCTCATTCGAAGGTCTCCCCCTCCTTTTTGCCGTGGTGTGGCCGGCTGTCATCATTGCTTGAGCAATCTCTGCTCTGAATGTCACAGGAGCCAGCTGTTGACGATACATATATCAATGAAGTGTAATATTATTCTTGGGTAGTATCGCTTTCTTCGAATGTCGATTCGATGAAGTTTCAACCTGTCCATCAGGTCTACTCCCCCCATACTCTTATTGTAAACCTTTACTATATAAGGACGAGGTACGGAAACAAAATCCCCATTGGCTACAGACCAACGGCGCACATCTTCCAATGGTTCTACCCCAGCATACGTAGAAACTGCATGGACACACTTATAGTCATACCATTTCAGTGCAATTATGTTATTGTCTTGTAGTCAAACGAACCTCGAACCCCTTTTTTCATCTCCGAGTCGGTTTTGAACACGCAACCAGCGATTCGATTCGAACGAACCGTTCCAGTGAGTAAAAGCCCTTTCCATCCATTTTTACTGCCAGAGAATGTGAAGTTAACCAGTTATCGGTAAATATTTAGTGATTCAGATTTTTTGGAACATTTTCGACTTACCACAAGACAATATATTGTCTATTATTTTGTCTATAATATATATATTACACAAAACTGTACCTTTTCCTACATAAATCTCATATCATACATGATTCCACTCGGTCCACAACGAGCAAAGACCTTGATTCCCCACTTATGCGGTTTGTTCCGCATATATTGTTCCAATGAGCTCCGTCCGTTGAACGGTATCATTATATCGTCGGTCAAATTGTTCTCTTCAGGCTCTATCGTTTACATATTGTTCAAAATACTGTCAATGAAGGGTCGTGCTTTGAACAACTTATCATGTCCAGGTTGCCCACGTGGAATCATATTTGTATTGTTGGTGATATGCATAACTGACCTTAATTTTTTGAATCTATTTCTAGATATTACATCGGCAATTACAGGATATCAAGTAGAATCAATTAGGACATTTTCATCTCTGATCAAGTTGACGTTGTTTGTGCAATAATCTTTCTCCAGTATACTGCTTTTTGACATTTGATACTTATTCTTGATGCCGATCTCTTGGGATATACATCAGGAATATTTTGAATTGAACCATATTTCAACATATATATATTATGGTTTGTCGTTCCTCCACTCCTATTTGAGTGCGAGTTTGAACTGAGAACAAGTAGTTGAACGTTCTCATTCTAGTCCCATGGGTGTTACCCTTCACAGCACACACATGTTCGGTTGTAACAAATTAGTGTATAACGTATTTAGTAATAGTTTAGTCTCAGTTCCACATGTTGAAGTGTCCACATCTAAATTTCACTTGCACCTTCATATAACACTACTTACTTTTTTGTTCAGCAACTTATTTTGACAGGCGCTAAATGACCTCGCTATCGATGCGCTTTAAAACCCTAATATCCATTCATTCATTCATTCAGTTTCAGCCCAATACATGCTGTAAGAAGGCATCCTGACAATACTGCATATTAGGTGCACGCCCACAAACTGTTCTATTTCTCGTGCATTTTTACATACAGAATACCTCGAAGGATCCGGACACCTTGACGTGGTGTGGGGGCTTGCGTGGCCCAGTGATCTCCAGAGCTATCGTCGGGAGCAATTCATTTGCTCCCAGCAGGGTTACCCATGGCGATTAGGTCTGGAGTTAGGGTCCAGACCAAGTTCGGACCGACTCGGTCGAGTGGATGCCACTAACCCGGTGACGAACGTATGTGGAGGAAGCACTGAGCATTGTTTTCTTCTCACTTCTTTCCTCTTCTTTCGTCGCCTTTCCTCTCACCTTCACTCACTTTTCATCTTCGGGCCGGCTTTCTCTGTATACGCAAACGTCCACAAAAGTTGACGACCTAACGAGACCAGGACCTGATTTGGCTTTCACCCGGTCTTGAATGTATCTGAGATCGCTTATAAATTGCGTTAGTTGTATAAGTTTGATAGAAAGTCGTGTATGACAATATCACTTCCACCTATTCTACAAGAAGACTAATTATGTTTATCAGCGCCCGGACGTAAAATTAGCACTTTCCTATCCGTCACTTGTTGGACGGGAAGTCATTCACCGGCTCCACTTCATGCTGTTAGCATGGAGTGGACCCGGTATTGTTCACAAGGCCATATGCGGTAGAACCGACATGGGTTAGTTGAGTCTCCTACTGTAATGAGTAAGCCAAGTAATTGTGTTAGGTTGTCCCCAACGTTATTTATTTACGCATCAGCCAGGAGATCATACCTGCAAACAATCAACACGATTCATAATATAGGATTAAGACCAGCTATCGGAGCACTCCGCACTAGCCCTATTGTTAGTATCAATTGCGATTCTGGCGAACCTCCTCTAGACATGAGACTTTCTAATCTGCAGCTTCATCTCCAACCTCCGTGGCATGCCGAAACACCCAGCCTACTCGACAGTTTTCTTTCCGAGGTATAAGAGGACCTATGAGGGTAGGGATAAGGCAACTCAACCTCTTGGGGTTCGAGCCTCTGAATTGTTGGAGAGAAACAATCCACAGCTTCCTTCCGTACAAGATATTAGTCATAGTGAAACTGCTCCCTGGACTATCCCCGAACCTATATGCTTGACGCAACTGGCCCAACACACCAAAACAACCACACCGGACTCAGTATACCGGCAATATTTCTACCAATTGCGCAACTTGTACAAAGAATACACATTCATCTATACTGATGGCTCGAAGATAAATTCAGCAGTGGGGTGTGCTTCTACCATGGGTGCTGTGAGTGCTAGATTTAAATTGAACCCCTTATGCAGTGTATACACAGCTGAACTCTACGCAATTTATCGAGCGCTATTGTATGTTCAGCATCAAGAAATTGGAAAGGTTTTGATTTGCTCCGACTCCCTCAGTTCAATACAATCCATTACAACTTTCTTCCCAACTCAACATCTGATTCAAAAGATCCGAACCCTTCTTGCCAATCTTGATGTCCGTGATCATAAAGTAGCTTTCTGCTGGATTCCTGGTCATGCGGGAATACTTGGGAACGAGATGGCTGACCAGGCAGCGAAGGAAGCTACTCTCAGAACACAAATCGACTATAGAGTTGTACCATCAAGTGATCTGAGAAATGATTTACAAAACATATGAAGGACTTTTGGCAGAATCAATGGAACTCTGTTCGTAATGATAAACTAAGAATGGTTAAACCTGTGATCAATGCATGGAGCTCTTCAAGCAGGGTAATTAGAAGGGAGGAGGTTGTTCTGACGCGCATCCGCATCGGACACACAATGCTCACCCACGGTCATCTCCTCAGGCGCGAAGAACAGCCTGAGTGTGCTTAGAGCCACTCACTGTTCGTCACCTCCTGGTCGACTGTGACAGATTCCGGGATCTGCGCCGGCGCCTGCCGGAAGATCTGTCACGGATCCTTGGTGACAACCAGGTGGCTGTTGATCACCTGATGGTGTTTCTCAAAGAGTCTGGTGTTTTTTAATCTGATATAAATGTGTCTTATTCGTGCTCTCACACCTACCTGTTCCGGCCTTCTACACCCGGAGCAGGGTTTGAACTGTCAACAAATATTGTTTCTGGGTATTTAGTTAGATTTACGTACTATTACGCGCTATGTATTTGTGTTCTACTTTATGTTTAATTATTAGCGTTGGAAATGTCTTGTTTGGATGCCCACTCCACTCCGTTTTTGAGCGCGAGTGAACTGAGCACAAGTTGAAAAATAAATCACATCGTAGTCCCATGTGTGTGACTTTTTACATCATACACATGTTCCGGTTTTTATCAAATCTGTGTATGTTTTGTTAAGTGCTTAGTTTCAGTCCCATTTATCGAGGTATTCTCATCAAATTTTCACCTGTAGGCCTACCTTGTTAAAACACCATGCATCTAGTTGTTCAGCGGCTTACTCTGACGGGCGCTGAATGACCTCGTTGCCGATGCGCCTTGGAACCCCAAATATCCATTCATTCATTCTTGTGATAGACACCATGAATATTTTAAATCAAACCATATTTTAATTGTATGGTTTGTCGTTCCTCCACTCCTTTTTGAGCGCGAGTTTGAACTGAGAACATGTACTAAAACGTTCCTCTTCTAGTCCCATAGGTGTGACCCTTTACAGCACACACATGTTCGGTTTTAACTAATTAGTATATAATGTCTTACTGAATAGTTTAGTCTTAAGTTTCATTTATATCAAGGTGTTCTCATCTAAATTTCATTCGCACCTCTATGTAACACTACTTACCTTCTTGTTCATCAACTTATTTTGACAGGCGCTAAATGACCTCGCTGTCGATGCGCCTTAAAACCACAATATTCATTCATATTCATTCCAAAGATAAGTTGATATGTTCCAGCTCATCCATCAACGCGGTAACACATAACGCGTTTGCCTAGTAAGATACATTTGAGACTTTCCGCTGAGGCTGCGTCTCTGGTTAGATAGTAGCCAATTACCTGCTCAAATCTGTGCCCAATGCCACGCACCATGAACACTAAGGCCTCATTGGCAACATCCACTTGAGGTTTGTCTGTTTCAAAATTATCGTTGTTGTTGTTTTTGCCATTAGGTCCACGTTTATCTCGTTTTTTCTTGGTTTTACCCCAACTGCCTCTGGTAAATCCGTATAACCACGGAAAATGTCTGCTCTTGCGTCAAATGAAATCAATTCTTTGAGAGACATCTCATCAAATACGATTTGCTACACGATCAGCTTCACTCATTTCCTCTGATTTCAACTGAAGCATGCTAAGAACATTTTCGTTCAAGCCTGGTGCTATTTCCAAACCCTGTAGCCAACTTCGTAGCGATCGTAAAACGTTTTACATAAAACGATATGATTTAGGGGAGCAATAATGAAGAGCAAGTGCAAAAGTCTTGTCACTATCGTTATATCGCCGACCTTTTCTCTTCCGTTTACCATGTTTCAATTGACTCTGTATACATTCTGTGCTGATATCTGTTGTTGATTTCAATGACTCGGATAAGTCGGACTTACAATTTAGTTGACTCTGAAGTGCTGCACAATCTTTCCTTACGTGTCTTAAAGTGTCTCGGTATTTTGACGCAACCTTCTGAGAGTTCCGCAGCTTATGTTCCAAGAGCTTGATGCGTTCTTCCTGCTGCATGCTCGTACGTTTCGGCAAGCGAGCATCCGGTAGACGTTCTAGAAGAGCACAAAAGATTTTAATGGTCATGTATAAAAATAACAAATTCAAATGTGCAATAATCTGACAACATGTAATACATGGCTCACATTTTACATCTTGGCTAACTAACTCACTTACATATTTTTTTTGTACATACAAAAGAAGAAGTATAAGAACATCTTCACATACAGCATTCTCAAACAGTGAAACTTGGGCCTTGGTAGTACATGAAAAATTTGGCCTAGGCAAAGCCCAAGGTGGGTAAAGCCTAGGATGAAGAGAGCTATGAGTAAAGAAGAAGATAATAATAGTACAATTAGTAAATTGATTCAGATTGTATCACTGTGTAATTATATTTCATGTTATGTATTTCATTTTGTAGTTGTTTTTTGTAAAACTGCAAGTGTTTTATTATTGTATTTCTTGTCATGTATGGCATGTAAAATGAGCGATAATGCTAAATGAATATCTATATTATTGGCTAATTACAAGTTGTAATCGTTCGGAAATCTGAACATCGATCTTGCATCTTTCTGGATTTCGTACTTCTTATTACGCTCATTTCATTTTACGCTTATTTCGCTCATATTTGCCCATTTGTAATACCACTCGTAATTGAAATAAGGTTAATTAATTAAGGAAACAAACCAATGCACCTCATGCTTATGCATGGCAACAATCGTCCCTCAAACTCAAGATCAGACCTGTCCGCCCAGGTCGCGCCACTGGTACGTTCGACAGGTTTCTAGTAAGTTTCCAGTATTATAACCGAAGGTTATATATTTAAGTATTTTGGCTAGGCCTAGGACTTTATTTCAAGTGGCAGTCGCGGTAAGGGTCCTGGGAGTGAGGCAGGTATGAATAGTTATTAGCAGTTTTTCAATTGGTTTCATTATTCAATACGATTACCTAATAGATGGAATGTGGAGTAATGTTTTGGTTTGGTTTGGGACATCCAGGTCATTTTGTACCGATAAATGAAAGATACTTTTTCTGCGAAAACATACTCACAGTCCACATGGCCAAATGGTTGCTTCAGCTATCTCCACTTTCGGCCGATTTTTTAGTTGATACTTTAAGTTTTCCTAACTGGTGGTTTCATTGCCTCGTACTCGGACACAGCTTCTGCAATGCGTATGGGTTCCAAGATATCACTATTGAGACCACGCGAAGCAAAGCGTCGACAAACTGCGCCCTCGGGGAGAAGACAATCCAAGTAGAAACTGGAAAGTCATTGAAATATAAATAATTAAAAATACCAGAAAAAAGAAGTTTTAATACTTTCCTTAGAGACAAATATATTATATAACCATGGTTATTACTGTCACTGACCTGAATACGAATATCATACGCGCAGAAAAAAGAGTACTGTATAATAATAGAGATTATGGCGTTTTCCATGCATTGTGTTTTTGTGTCTGCTTATCTACCTGTAAAGTACATACAAATCCATATTCGAATTTGATAGCTATAGGCCTAATTGAAAATCTGTAAACTGTAATATAAACAAATAGTTTTTTTCGCTGCGATTGCTCCTTCATGAGATTCGGATGTGTCAGCAGAACATAGGCATTTGACCTCCATGATTGCATCGTCACCTACCAAATCATCTATATAACAATAAAATAACCATTGTCACCGCCGATCTTGATAGATGGCGATGAAAAACAGTGGACTGTATGTTGTTGAGCTACGGTGAGGCCATATGGAACGTAAATAATCGGGTGCCGACTTAACAATAATAATCAGGCGAGCATAAGCCAAACTCAGATTATACCTCGCCCCAAAACGATACGTATAGAATAACGTCGATTTGGCGTTGTTAATCAAACCAAGCACACGCCAATCCTGGTCATGCCTTGTTCCCAAACCAAAGGAACCAGGGGGTAAATTACACCAACCTGGGTCAACATAACCAAATCAAAAAACGAGAAGCGAGACAAAAAATAGAATCTTCAGACCTGAGTGGTGTCCCCACACACCATTAGAAATAAATAAACAAGAAGCGAAGAGGCTTGCCAGAAACGAAACACCCAACGCCGTAGATGTTGATGCACAAGTGTGTAGAGACGAGAAGCGAGCGATGTGGAAGCCTGTCCTACCCTCACCAAGCCGAGAGCGTGACTGAATAGAAACAGCTGATGGGAGACGTCCATATAGGTCTTGACTCGACCGAAGAGAGATTGCAACTGACTCACAAGCCGAGCCTGTGTGGTTCAAACAAACGCGAGAGACTGGTGAAGGGGAGTTCGATACAAGTGACTGTCGGGAGGGTAAACGATGCAATCAAGCCGGCCAAACTGGTTTTCAAGAATGCGGAATAGATAGCAAATCATGTCATGTTGCGCGTCTGGGAATAACATTGACGGAATCAAAACAAATAAGGCCAACTGGGGAAATAGATAGCTGGTCTCACAAAGACCGGCGTTAACAACCATCTTGAAATACATTTGTTTAAATTGACATTGAATATTTCTAAAAAAACGCAACAAGTGCCCCACACAATGTGGTTTTTTCGTCAGGAAATGGAGTGTTCATGTACCTGGGCTAGCTGCTGAGTACGGTAATAGACCACAGTCCTCGGCCACAATACCACTGCTTCTCTGCCATTGTTTCTTTTAGTTATGTGCTCATTCCTTATGCCGTGCTCCATAGCTCTTGTATGCACGGAGAAGTATAGTATTCCGTGCACTGTATTCTTGCATGAAGTGGTTGGTCTCAGATGGCACACTTCTCTCTTTTTCCACTCTAGAAGTCATCTTTGGCTCAGTTCTTGGTCGATCGTTTCGCGATCTAGCTGGTCTCTTTCTCCACAGCAGTCAACATCAAGTTATTCAGGAAAGCAATCTTTTCGTTATTCCTCGAGAATTTTAACGTCTACCATTGAATTGTTGCTTTTCAGAAGTCCGTAGTGCTTGTCAGATCCTCCTACTTGACGAGCCCTCTTGTTTTCACCGTACTTCTCAGGAAAGTCAAGGCGTTCTCTCAGGGGACTGTTCTTGCAGCTTTTCAGTCCGCTCGACGAACTTTCTGGTGTGAGCACCTGTAGTGTGATATGAGAAAATCTTGATATACATATATATATATATATATATATATATATATATATATATATATATATATATATATATATATATATATATGAATATATATATATATATATATATATATATATATATATATATATATAAATATATATATATATATATATATATATAAATATATATATATATATATATATATATATATATATATATATATATCTATATATATATATATATATATATATATATATATATATATATATATATATATATTATATATATATATATATATATATATATATATATATATATATATATATATATATATTTATATATTTATATATATATATATATATATATATATATATATATATATGTATATCTATATGTATATCTATATGTATATCTATATGTTTATCTATATGTATATCTATATGTATATGTATATCTATATGTATATATATATATATATATATATATATATATATATATATATATATATATATATATATATATATATATATATATATATATATATATATATATATATATATATATAATCATTATTCACACACCAAGTAATTGGTTTAGTTCACCGTGAATGTATAGGGGATATGCTCACAAAAATCGACCAAGGTATATAATTACCTGGACTGTTATCGATCATGGGCTTATGTACTTATCGTAAGTATTGTCCTCTGGAGTTGAAGGATACAACAGCTGCTTCACAACGCGTTGCTTTATTGCCACGGAGAGTTAATTCGTTTACCCCCAACAGATTCATTTATCACACTTGTGATTCTCCGAGGGGTTGTTATCTAAATTGAAAATTAGGCTGGACGCGTGGCGAGACGCAGCCATTGACGTTACTCGAAGAAACAGAAGAATAAACCGCTCCATCCTTTTGCCGTTTTGACAATAGCGTGAAATTCATCAATATATCGGCCTACGATCATCGCCTCGAAGTATCTAAATTTTTGAAGCTACGATTCTCACCCGCTGGTCATATCCAAGCTGTTTTGAGGGTCAGGTCTTCTTGATAATGCACAGCTAATGCTAGACTGACACATTTGTATGCCTTATAAGAGCAGATAGACTTGGGCCCATCCGTGATGTTTAAATGTCTACCGGTACCAACTTCATTAGGCCTACTGGTATAGCCTGGGTTGAATATGTCATAACCTTAACCGCTATTTCAAGTGTAATGTTTTATAGGCTCTCAAGGTTTTGTACTTCTTAATGACAGTCATAGTTAGGTAGGGTGAGGTTTGTGTCGAACGATTGAACCATCTTGATCTTGGCCTAAGGCCTACTACCACCTAACATAACCCAAACATCTGAATCAGTCGAGGAATTGAGATATTTACCACTAGGCCAAGGCCCTAAGACAAGAGGCAGTGAAACTACTTTCATACAATCCATAACAAACCTACAAAAACCAACCTAGGCGTAGGCCTATGATTAGTTTGAGATAATAGAATAGGGCCTAGCCTACGTCAATGCCTACGCCTAAAGTGTGTAGTGTCAGGTTAGGTTATAAGTAACACTTCATACTCAATGTCTGGGGCCTATTTGATAATACTGACATAGACTGTATCACCTTTACAGTACTCGATAATGATGAGGCCCTCTTCGGGGGTCCCATAAATTTGTTTAAATCTTGTACAAGGTTCCGTGCAAAGTTTATTGACAATCTGAACCTTGCACGAAGCCTTGCATAGCTCAACTCGAATGCATCCCGACGTGCATGGAACACTCTTTCATGTACAGTATAACGCGAAAGTAAAAAGCCGTTCCATTTTCTGAAGCCCGGGAGGTAGGCAACTTGTCATGCACGCTAGAAACCGGTCCGACATTCAGAGTCCACATGCAGGTATACTGACTGAAGTAAAATAGTATTGATTATACTTGAAGTGATTTCATCTGTGCAATTCAAAATAATGTTTCGATATGTTTGTATCATTCGTATTGGTTTTAATGTCGCACTGCACTGATGACTATACTATCTATTGGCGTCAGTTGTTTTGATGTCAATTCTTTCTCGTATTTACTATCAAGACATGTATTTGATCCAAATCAGATCTTGCCGTTTTCTTTTTTTGTGTGCGCTCCACAGGCCACAATGCAAAACCGAACTACATGCTATTTTATCTATGGGCGTTATTTTTGAATGAATGCATATTAGGGTTTTAAGGCGCATCGACAGCGAGGTCATTTAGCGCATGTGCGTTATTTTTCTTCCATCTTTAAATACTTATAGCTTTTGGTGGTAATTGGATCGGTAAATTTGAGCAGATTGACGATTCAAATTGAAGAACTTACCTATATGACAATAAAAAGTAAAGAAAACGAACAATATCTCTCATTGGAAATTTAAAATTCATAATACATTATTTATATGAAATATATAAAATATTAAAGTATTTAACCAATCCAGAGATATACTGATCTATCGTTCCAAATATTGTTCATCAACGCGGAAACACATGACGCGTTCACCTAGTATAATTCAATCAGCACCTCAGTGATAGGGGAATGATAATGAAAATTATGAAAATAACAAATCAATGAGAATATTAGTTATGTTAATTGAACGTTTGGAAATGATGATACCCACATAAGCCGAAAATTGTGTCTGGGAAAGACGATATCCACCTTGAAATCCGAACAAATACGTCACTGCTATCCCCAATTTCCTAATCTTTTCTGTGATAATATAGAAGGCTTTGATTTGATCGTTTCCAATTAATTGTTGACACCCGTTGCTCGAATTTTAATCGGTATCTTGACGGCTTTGAGTGATTCAAAAACATTACATTATATATTTTTTTACATCAAAACGGCTGGATTGATTTGAGGAAATTCTCAGAATAATATGTATCATGATTATATTGAAATTCACTGGGAATTTGAATTCTCACGGGTGAAATATTTTCGACGGTCATTTTCCTCTGGGATATTCTTACGGAATTTTTGAAAACTTTAAATGAGTTTTTTACCAGAAGTGATTCGACAAATTGCGCCTCAAAATTATACAGTATCGAATTAGATACAGACACTTGTGCATGCCAAGTTTCAACTGATTTTGAATTCTAGTTTGACCTGTGGAGCGCGGAAAAAAGGCACTTTCTTCGATTATGGTGGGATTGAGTCTTCGCTTCGCTCATCCAATTACAAAAAAGTGATCTCGATTGGGTGAAAATCACATTGCTCATGGAAGGAATATTCCATGTGACACTTTGGACAAATTTGAACGAAAATAGTGGATAAGGGATTCAGAACGTGAAGAACTGAATAGTGAAGCGCAAAACAAAATTAATGATTACTCATTAGGCGATACATGAATGACAAAATAACATGGACGAAATGAATGAACATGCACATAATGACTGAATATATAATGAACGTTCCAAAATTATGTAAAAATGAATATATAATATATATATAATTTAATAATTAGACGAGCTTTAGCGAGGATTCAATTTGACATACTGAAAAAAATTGGTGTTCGTTTTTATGTTTTTTTTTTTTTTTTTTTTTTTTTTTTTTAATGTTTTTTTGTCGGTTCTCCACAGGTCAAACGGCTACAGCTATCAACTTCAAACTTTTTTTCGTCATGGTTCCTCATCTAACTTAGATCTGTATAGTTTTGTGGCATTATCGGGTGGTAACTTTTTTTTTTATGAATTTTAGAAATTTCAAAAATCCCCATTAGAATAACCCGGAGGAAAATACTTGAAAAATCAAAATTTTTCAAGACCTCTCAAATTTTCGCCGAATATAAAGGAAACTATTAAGCACATTTTGAGAGATTTTTTGCATCAATCGGATGAGAAATAACGAAGAAAACGCATTTATAATGCATTTTCCCATCAATTTAGGCTATTACGGGAACCAATTAAATCTATAGCAACAAGTGTCAGCAATTAATTCAAAACGATTGAAATGAATGAAGAGGAAGGCCGTGACATAACTGATTATCGTAAGGTTTTTGAACGTTTGGAGTGATCCAAGGTCTGTAGATGTAGATTGGGTTGACAAATTATTTTTCATTCTAGATTTCTATACCCCTAAGCTCGTCTAACAACGCGCATCCCGCGTTTTCCTAGTATAATATATATAATATAATCTACAACAACACAACAAATTGAACCGAACAATTGAACAACACAACAATTGAACAATTGAATCGAATCGTGAATTCAATTGTCGAAACCTCTTCACCCGCAAAACCTATTTTCGATTATTTCTTCAGAGTTTTTCTTGAACAATTTCGTCTCAAAAAAAAAAAATCTTCTCGTGAGAATTCAAGAATGTGTGTTTCTGACCATTTGAGAACAGAATGTAATTCTCTTCTACTCCATACTGAAATCATTCCAACTCTAATTATGAATTGACAACAGTGCCAAACAACCCTTCGAACCTGTCGAACAAGTTGAATGGCAACATTGCTTGGTGATACGATTCACAATCACGCAGATCAAACTACATGTTGGGAATTGTTCATATCAGTCCTACCTGCGATGCGACCTTTGCACCCTAACCCCACCGGTTTACCATCTGTGTGGCGTGCTGCCTACCTTCCAGGCTTCAGAGAATGGAACGGCTTTTTACTTTTGCGTTATACTGTACATGCCTATCCTCCTCCGCAATTACACCCAAGACATATAATGCTAGAGCACCTAGAGCTCTGCACACACTACCCCGGACATATTAAATACTACACGGACGGATCAAAACTGAACGGCAAAGTTGGCTGCGCATTCGTTAGCGAATACTCCACTGTTAGTATCAGATTAGGTTCGATGAGTAGCGTATATACAGCCGAGTTGTTTGCAATTGTCACCTCTCTACAGCACATTCAACAACGGCCTGAGAAGTGCTTCCTGATCTGTTCCGATTCTTTGAGTGCACTCCAAGCCATGACTCAGATCTTCCCAACTCACCATCTAGTCCAGAAAATACAGACACTCCTGACCGCCCTTGCCTCGCAGGATGTCAGTGTAGTGTTCTGCTGGGTACCTGGACACGTGGGGATTGGTGGTAATGAGTCAGCGGACAGGGCTGCCAAAGAAGCGACGGAGAAAGAAGATATTGATAACCCGAGAGTACCTTTCAATGATTTCAAGGCGTATTTCAAACTACTTTTCAAATCTCGTTTCCAAAAAGAGTGGGACAGGGAGACCAACAACAAGCTGAAAGAGATTAAGCCAACTGTTAGTGCTTGGGAATCTTCAATCCGAGGTTCACGGAGGGAGGAAGTAGTTCTCACTCGTCTGCGAGTGGGACACACACTTTTAACCCATTCCTATCTCTTCACCCCCGATAAAATCGTCCCTAGATGTGAGATTTGTAACGAGATTTTAACTGTTCGACACATATTACTCGAGTGTCAGAAATATACTGCTCTGAGGAGACAGCTTCGTATGGAAGACACAATGTCAAAGATTTTAGGGAATAATTCAAAATCGATAGATACCATATTCAGCTTTCTAAGATTATCGAAGCTATTGGATCTCATTTGACATGCTCGTGGATCTGCGTTAGACGATAAAGTCGTCTTGTTACCAGTATCATTTTTCAAACTGCCCGAATCAGGACATTTCCATGTCCGTTCAAGATGACGTTGTTTGTGCAATCATCTTTCACCAATGTACTGCTTTTTGACATTTGATACTTATTCTTGATGCCGATCTCTTGGGATAGACATCAGGAGTATTTTAAATCAAACCATATTCCACCATATATCTATTATGGTTTGTCGTTCCTCCACTCCTATTTGAGGGGGAGTTTGAACTGAGAACAAGTAATAAAACGTTCTCATCCTAGTCCCATGAGTGTGACCCTTTACAGCACACACATGTTCGGTTTTAACAAATTAGTGTATAACGTCTTTAGACACTGTAGACATAGTTTAGTCTTAGTCTTAGTTTAATGCATTTAGGTGTTCTCATCAAAATTTCACTTCCACCTTCATATCACACTTTTCACCTTTTGTTGCAACATATTTCGACAGGCGCTAAATGACCTCGCTGTCGATGCGCCTTAAAACTCTAATATTCATTCATTCACAGTAAACGATACAAAATTGGCGTGAATGTTTGGTTTGGTTTTTACAGCTGATGCAAGAAAATATGTGTAAATCTGTTATGGCGGCTATCTCACTTTCGATGTCACCACCTTTCTGGTTTGTGATATGAAAAGTGACACGAGTCACTAAAATCTGGAGAAAGTGACTCACATTAGTTATTCGGGAATAGCAATCGGCCATTTTAGTGAGATGAAGCAAGAAGTGAGTCATGTCACTGGGTGACATCTTTCAGGAATAAGGGTCCTGGGCTACATATATGCATATTTATCCCTGTCTCAATTTTAATGCCTATAAAATTATCCAACATACTCAAATCATGAGAAACAATGGGTCCAATTGGAATTAAATACAAGCCAGGTATGAGTAAATTGAATATATATGGGTCATTCTCCCAATTCTTTCACTTTGACATTTTTTTGTTTGAATTTCAAATTTTGTGGGAGCACCATAATTATGATTGATTAGTGTAGTATATATTATTGGCTTACCGGGAAATAGTGAAGTTCACAATGATTTCAACATACTAAATAATGTAGTGCAGTTTTACACGAAGAAATGTAATATTTTGTCATATACCATCACAGTTGTGTGATATTTATTTTTCATCATCTACTATTGGTATACATATTTTTCAAACTTAATTCTAATTGGTAACACAAAGGTAACAAAATATGATTGCCCTCGTCGTAGTTTTTATTCGCAATTCACTAGAATTGAAACATTTATGTTCAAAATGTTACTATTTTCCAAAATTAACAACTTATGTTTAGTTTCAAGTAAATAAGCACATACAGTGATCACTGAAATGAAAATTAAAAATAATGATATACTTATGGACTATAGTGAAAAAATGAAATTAGTGATATGGATGAATAATTTAATTGCTAATATAACATATTAATGAAGAAGGTAATGAGTGACGGTAATGAATGAATGAATATTGGGGTTTTAATGCGCATCGAAAGCGAGGTCATTTAGCGCCTGTCGAAATAAGTTGCTAAACAAGAAGGTAAGTACTGTGGTATAAAGGTGCAAGTGAAATTTAAATGAGAACACCTCGATATATATTAAACTAAGACTAAACTAATATTAAAGACGTTATACACTTATTTGTTAAAACCGAACATGTGCTGTAGATGGTCACACCCATGGGACTAGAAGGAGAACGCTTTATTACTTGTTCTCAGTTCAAACTCACGCTCAAATAGGAGTGGAGGAACGACAAACCATAATATTGAAACATGGTTTGATTTAAAATATTCATGATGTCTATCACAAGAGATCGACATCAAGAATCAGTATCGAATGTTGAATGACAATATACTGGAAAATTATGATTGCATCAACAACGGAGACCCCTTAGATCAGATTGAAAAGTTGAGTATTTCAGAAACACCAGCAAGCGATCGACAGCCCTGTGATCGTCACCAAGGATCAGTGACAGGTCCTCCGGCATGCGCAGGCGCCGGCGCAGATCCCGGTATCTGTCACAGTCGACCAGGAGGTGACGAACAGTGAGTGGCTCTAGGCACTCCTCACACTCAGGCTGTTCTTCACCCTTGAGGAGATAACCGTGGGTCAGTCTAGTATGGCCAACACGTAGACGATTCAGCAAAATCTCTTCTCTACGATTCCTTCTTGATGAAGAAATCCAAGGGTTGATACATGTTTTTATTTCCCTGAGTTTATTGTTATCAATGACACTCCATGACTCCTGCCAGCAGGATTCCATGGTGCATTTGAAATCATTCTTAAGATCGGTGTTAGGAACAATCGAGTTGAAAGTCGGTTGTTCTAGGGTGGCTTCTTTAGCTGCTAGATCCGCAATTTCATTTCCCGGAATTCCCGCATGCCCTGGGATCCAACAGAACACAACCTCCAAGCCCTGTCCTCTCATCTCTGAAAGGAGGGACTGTATGTTTTGGACCAGAGGGTGTGACGGATAGAAAGTATCCAGAGCCTGCACGGAGCTAAGGGAGTCGGAGCATATCACAAATTTACTATGGCCATTTTTTAACGCAAATTTCAATGCTTGCACAAGTGCGAATAGCTCCGAGGTGAACACGCTACAGATAGGATTGAGTTTAAAACAACGACTTGGAGAATTAGAGGTAAAAGCACATCCGATAGCATCATTCAGTTTTGAGCCATCGGTGTAGATGAAAAGGTGTTGCTGGTACAGGGTGCACAGCTGGTTGAAATATTGCTGATACACCGAGCTAGGTGTGGAAGCTTTGGCATGCTGAGCAAGTTGCGTCAGACACACAGGTCGGGGTACGGTCCACGGGGCAACTCCTCCACAGCCAGATGGATAAACATCTGGTAGATTGGTTAGAGGGTGACCTAGCTGCTCCATGGCCCGTATTGCCCGTCAGCACACCTTTCAACAACGCCACCGACACCGTCTGCTGAGCTGAGACACCGTGACCAGACTCGGAAAAATTCCACGTCACTTTCTCATAGCCGAGCTGGGTGCAAAAGTAAGTCATGAGGTAGAAATTGGATATGTTGCGATATTGTGTGGTGGGCCCATCACTCTGGAAATAAATTGTCGTTATTTGAGGCAATTTGTCGTTGATCATTTTCAACACAGGTTGTAAGTGCGCCCAGATAGCACTCGCCTCGTGCCTCAAGCTTAACGATACCGAGCAAAATGAAATACAGTCGGTATTTGTGTCAATTCTCGAGTTACTAGAAAGAAAGTACACCACACCGGTGTGAAGGGTCACTTGTTTCTTAGAGGCACCAAAGTGTGCACTCTGAACTTCGGTTGCAGACTTGCAAATGTAGTTCTCCGAGAAATCAATAAGAACGATGGCTTCACTTTCGGCAAGCGATTGCTTGATATCCCGCAGCTTATCAAATTGATGATAAAATATGTACGTGTGCTTACAAACTTCACGAACTTCATATTGCACTTTTTTGGCCAGGTCTTTGACAGTGCAAATGATTTCATCTTTAACAGTTAACGAAACTTGAATGACCTTGTTTTTCCGATCAACTCTCTCTTCTTTTTTCGTCAACCATTGGAAATAGAAAGTTTCCTCGTTTTCCCTTCCTTCGTCAATATGAACAGGAATCTTCTTATCTTTACATCGAGAACACAAGCCAAACATGCACTCCATACTCGTAATGCTGCAGCACGCTGTTTCATACACATCTTCACATCCTCTTTCAGTCATTACTTTCAGCGCATACAGCTTCTCAAGAAGGAAAGTAAAGTTTGCGTGCTCAACACACATACAAGTGTCTCGTCTTGATACGTTGGGTTTCAACAACCAAAATGGTTTGAGCCGGCAAAACGACGCGTAAGATATATCAACCGTGCTTGTCAGTAGGAATTTATGGTGCAGATTTTTTAGTGTGTCAAGTAGGAAGCGTTTGGTTTTAACAATTTTGTTCATTGTTATGGTATCTTTTTTACCTGGAGCCAAAGAAGAATGACAATCTTCTTATAAGAAAATGCGAACTGCTTCTGATTCGTTTTCCGCTAACGCATTGCTCATTGCCTTTCTATCGAACTCCAAGATATCTTGATCACAATATTTGCGTTGCATATATGGTGTTAAAAATGGTTCCGACAATTTACACAACTTATATTTTTTCATTTTAGGCCCTGAAACACATTTAGCGAAAAGCTGTTTTTCCTTTTCGGTTCTACATTGTGAGGATACAGATTTCAACTGCGATGCCAATTCTTGGCCAAATACCAGTTGCCGCTCAACTTCGTTATTACCCGCCATCAAAATTGACTTGGCTCTTCTCCTCGGAGATGGAGAGACGGACACATTAACATTAGACTTCAGAAGACGAAGACTTCGCTTCCGATACTTCTCGGCAACTTGCTTTGCCACACGTAACTTAGCCTTGAGAGTACCGATGCGCTTATAAGCAGGTGATCTGCGCTGTACTTCCAACTTGATATTCCGAACAATCGGTGGTGGCACTGCAACATGTGGTGAGTCGGGGGATTCTGGTGGTGAATTGATCTCCAACATGTTTAAAAGGTCTTGCTCCTTCTTCTTCCTAGCCCGACTATCTCGTGTATTCTTCCTCCAAGTATCTCCTTGTTTATTGTGCTCCCGAGGGCTTTTGTCAGCAATGAATTTACATTTACCAGCTTTCTTTCTTTGTTTATTCCGTTCCCTTTCCTTCTCTTTATATTTTTCGTGTGCTTCTTGATTTCCCCTTATATTCTTGCGTTCCTTACGTTTTCTCTCACAATCCTTTTTGCGTTTTTCATTCAACGCCCTTGTTGACACTTGAGCTTTGCGTTTACGCGTACGTTTCGCAGTAACTTTTGTTGTCGAAACTTGCTTATCCGGTCGTGAAGTTTGGGCTTGAACAGGAGCACTTAAATCATCAATTTCTTTCATTTGGTCGAAATTCCCAGACCGGTCATCTTTCCTCGTCATTTTGGCCTTGTCCAGAGCTTTCAAGTATTTTTTCTCGACACGTTGCTGCATTCTATCAGCATCAGAAACTTCTCTAGCGTAATCAGCATCCTGTCTCAGCGCCGTCAATGTTTTTCGTAATTCATTCTTCTGATCTACAGTTAAAGGCTTTCTACCTTTTATTACATTGCTACAACAAGGATCTTGCTCCATTTCGCACCTGAGAAGTACACATCAAATTAAATCACTATCCCGATAAAAAAAAGTCACTACCGTCCACTTGTGTCATTTACCGTCCATAGGCATACTATCGAAGTGGGACGGTAGTGACTGTGACGGTAGCTGACAAATGCAAAAGAATATTTTTTTGGAATTTTAGGTTAAGGTTGACATGCAAGCTAGAATGGAACTTCAACATGTACACATTTGACTGTTAGGTTCCAGTCAATTGACTTGAGCCAGCATTGGGGTCAAGTTCTAGTCAAGGCTACTAACCATTCTTTATAGGACACTGATAAATTTCACATTCAGTGAACTTATCAGCAAGCTGTTGCATCAACTCTCTTCCTATGCGAAAGTGCATGATGAACTCTCTGTCAGAATAGGTAGGAACCACAACTTCTGCATAGTTCTTGATGCAATTCCTACTTTCCCGATCATTAATCTCGAGCAGAAAAACACGTTCAAACCCATCCCCACTTGATGAAGATTCAGAAGAAGATGACGATGACGATACACTGTCATATTCTTCCATAAAATCCCTAATTAACATCATTGCCCTCCCCTCAACCTCACTCTCGTCCGTCATTTTTACCGCGAATATGACCGTCGAACCTGCACCGAAGTGTTTGTTGGTGTAGGTCAATATTCCATTCACTTCCGGCACTATGACGTATGTCCGCCGTACACTTCTTGCACTCTGGTTCAAGTGGTGCAAGACAAACAAAGAAACCTACTGACTGCCCGAGCAGTTTCCTGAGATTTGCTGCGCGAACCTAATCTACTACGCGAAGTTCTACTGTTATGCACAATGTTATTATTTTGGGAGACGGTGGGTACCAGACACGATCGCACCCTGTGTGCATGGTAACACCATTCAAGGCTCCTCTCACACCTGAACTTTAACCATCTTCTCAGCAAAGCAAGATGTGTTGTTTAGCGAGCTTGTGAAATGATGGAAGTGGGGTGGCAGAGTATTCACACAAAGGCACTGGAAGTGGAACTCAACACTGTGACCCTGTGATTGTGTCTTTGATATACTAATGTTGACCCCTACTCCTGAATGATCGGAAATGAAGAGTAGGTATTACAATTAACTTTGTGGTGAAGCAGCGTATGAGAGATATGTGCACGATTCAAGTGTGCCCTTGAAATGTTAGCGTGAACTCCGGTGTAAGTGAAGCCAAACTCGTTTGGATGCACTTTGAAGGTCATGCGTGCGTATCAATATACGGAGGAAATGAGCGAGTCCCCTTCCCGTTTCTCTGCAATTAATGTTAATGTGAGGGTAACGTTCCATTCGCCACCTATTATAGGGTGATCTTTTGAGGATCGCCACGGTCGGTGTCGAGGTCCGCGTCGTTTGTCAAGAATAGGTCCACAATGGTGTCAATGAGGGCAAGTCTTGAGGAACTCCACCACCGAGTACCTATTCACTCGCAGTTCGTCCGCTGCAATCGCGAGTCTGCTGCCCTGGGCCAGTAGTCTCTGAGGTATCCGTCTAGTCGTTGTAATCCATTTTCCACTCGATGGAAATTGTTCCTGTAGGTCTCGTGCAGAGATATAAGTCTGCCTAAAAACAGATTCAGTATCTGAGATTCAAATCATGATTCAGTAACATCGGATCGAGATTGTGAAATCGAGTCATATATCAACGGAGATGGAGTCAATAGCCAAATCAAACTCACCAGTACGCCTGCTGGGCCCGTGAGCCCATATTTGGCGCCCAGCTGCCGACCTCTCGAAGAGGGCGGCCAGGTGGTTTCAGGCGATGGGGACTCGCCCCTGGAAAAAATCCCTTCTGGCTTTCTCAGTGAGGGCCGAGGCATCGGCGGGAGTTTTTTTGTGGTATGCGATGATATGCCGCTTGACCACGACGTACCTCCGGTGGTCGCGGCAGATGGGGCAACCGATGGCTGCTCGGTTGCGATCCTGTGATGATAATGATACACACATTGTAGGGCATTTCTCGACAAACATCCTCCAACGATAAACAAACATTCCAAAAACATCAAATATCGCAATCACCTTATCTGCGCGACCACCGGCCCCACGCCGTGGCAGCGGCATATCCTCGTCCGAGCCGTCGTTATCGTTATCCTCCTCCTCCTCCTTCTCCTCCTCAACGGCCGAACGCATGTGCCGCTTCTTCGGCACGGAGGCGTCGAGGGCAGCTGTTTTTTTCTCTTCGCGATCGGCCCCATCTAGAATAGAACAATCATAGTCAAGGAGTAGAACAATGAAGACCCAATATTGGTAGGATGGAATGTTGACGTGCGACTGACACTTACATCATCATCGGTCGAATTCTCGGCGTCCGATTCTATGGGGACGTATTCGTCACCAGAACTGACCAGCGTGGATTTCGGCGGATCGACGTATGCGTCCATCTTAGCCATGTAGTCATCCTTCTGAAAAATGAATTGACACATCAGAACGAACATGTTGACGTCCACGAACATGAACAAGTTGATGGGTCATGCTGCAACACTCACAGACGGTTCCGCGGACACATCGCCCTCCACATCATTCCTTGGCACGTCTCCCACCGACTGACTCAGGCGATGCCTCCCTCCACCGCTTCTCCCGATGGGGCTCATGTCCTGGAACTGACAATTATCGTCATCATTGATACAGAACGATCGACACTGATCAAACATGAGCATCGTTGTTGACAAAATATACCTCTTCGACTGGCGACACAGGTTTTGCCTTCTTGGGCGTCGACGTCGCTGCCAACGACTCCTCGATGGCCCTCGTCTCCCTCTGGGCCCCCCTCAAAGGATCAAAACACCTTGACGTGGTGTGGGGGCTTGCATGGCCCCGTGATCCCCAGAGCTATCGTCGGGAGCAATTTATTTGCTCCCAGCAGGGTCACCCATGGCGATAAGGTCTGGGGTGAGGGTTCAGACTAACTTCGGACCGTCGGTCGAGTGGGTGCCCATCTCGGTGACCAGAGCGGTCATAAGGAGTTCTCGTGCAATCATTCATCATTATCATCCTCTTCTATGATCTTTGCTATTCTGTGTTCTCTCTTTCCTTGACTTGTCTTCATTTTTATCTTCGTGCCGACTCCTCGTGACCACTCACCCCTAGCAAAAAAAGAAGTTGGCCGTCAATTGAAAAATACCAATTGCAACATTTGATATTTAATATAATAAATATTTAATAATAAATATATTTAATATATTATATTTTATATAATAAATATTTAATCAATTACAAAGGCAAATTGAAAATGGTTGGAGAAAATGAAAAGGAATGCACGAGATTATGGTTTTGCTTAGATATTTAACCCGTCGGTTGATTATGCAAGCAAATGGTGTTGACCAGTAATCAATTCTCTCAACCGTGAATGAATTAGTTCTCCTTCATAGGACAATATCAAAAATGTGCTTTTATAAAATAAAATATCGGTACCGTGTACAAAGTTATTGTTGCTCCATGACGTCGGTGCGTGTTGAAATGAAGGGAGCAGCTAAATCTTCTAAACCATACTCAGATAGGTCTATCCATGAAACAACTTTGGAAAATACCTGCCTATCTCTATCAGTGGAACACATCGACAAGTTTTCTTTAAAATACCATCGAAACTTGATACAAAATCATTGTTCCCCAATTAAAGCTATGGATGAAAGATGGGATCGTTCGGACGGGGCACCACAAGGGCGATCTCACCACCCCAAAGAATAATTGAAAATAAGATAACTCATTCAACAAACAATGAGTCTTCAAGGTAATAATGTCAGACTTACAGAACAATTCAAACATGCATAGTGGGGAAAAAGCTCGAGTCCTCTTTTCATCTTAATCTCCTTGTTCTTGTGAAACTGTGAATCTGAATACTTGAATTTCTGAATGTAAAACTTGATAGAAAAAAGTGTAAATAACGATGTCTCAAAATTATTCTATTAAATTTTGATTAAACACTCAATTAAATATTGAATTACAAAAAAGCCTACTCTATTCTCATTTCTTTTTCAAAACATGTTTTATTCATTTTTATTCTTATTCAGAACAGTTGGTACCATATAATTTATCATATAAGTTGGTATTGGTTTTCATAAATGTTTAAAATCGCACATTTTACAAATCTTTGAAATGGCTCAAAATTCAAAATTGAGCATAGATTTTTGCAAAATATCAATTTTCATAATTTTATCAATAATTCATAATTAATGACTCAAGATAATTCTGATATGATACCAACTTGAATGTAACAATTGAATGAGAATACAAAGAAAAAACTAAAACAAAAAGTAGTACGAATTCGAATCAACAAAAGCGAAGGAAAAAAATGTTACAGAGTTATTGATCTGCAAAGTTTTGGAAAGGGGATTCACACTCTAATATGTATAGAAACATTTTTGGAATATATAAATAATCAAGATACAGTCACGAAATTCGGGTACAACAAAGCTGAAACTACAAACAAAGTAAAGTGAAAAAAAATGAAAATAAGAAAAATTACAATTTTTCAGTGTACATTACCCTCAACTAATCACTGAATAATAAATATATATATTTTATAATGTCGAAACTTGAAAAATCATTGTCAAGTAAAAACTAGGTTCACTGTTCAGTCTCGAAGGTTGGAATGTAGAAAGCACAACTGCTTTACCCTTTCAGGTAAGAGTGCCTCCCTTCGACTTGTAGTGATGTTCCCCGCACTAGAAAATACCCGCTCACTCGATACTTGAGTGGCCGGAACACCCAAATGATGCCTGGCCAATTTCGATAAAAAAGGGTGCCTGACTCCATTCTCTTTCCCCCATGCTAAGGGGTTCATTTCCCTTGAAATTACATTGACCTTCAGAAAAGCAGTGATTTCTAATCGCATGGTCTCCTCCAGGTCTACTCCATCAGATTCAATGTTATTTTTTATATTTTCGAAATCTTCCCACAAACTAGGAGTGGTACTTGTTGCTGCCTGGTCTTCGGCTTCTACAGCTGGCTCATGTTCGAGTGGTGGGTTCAATGCTCTGCATTCCCGCTCCAAAACTTGTCGAGCCCACAGTTTTTCATCCTCCATTTTGAGGACAAGTAACTTGTATCTCGGATCGAGAGCCATCGCCAATACGAGCTGTTCATTTTTTTTTTATAGAGAGGGAAACGAGTTTTCAGAGATTTGAGAAGAGACCGTGCCAGTGTGATTCCAGATGGAGGTGGCCAGGTTGCTGAACCTGGTGGAAGATTCCTGGGAGGCGGTTGCGTGAACTTGAAAAGAGTAGATTCGATACCATGAAGTACAGGGATAATCATAGATCTGGTAGGAAACGACTCCCTACACAGTTCAGTAGTTGCAAGTTTGAACGGATTCAGTATTTGTACTACACCTTTGGCCATAAGCCACTCTGAATTCGTTAGGTTTTCCAACCTACTATTCGTTCCATCGAGGTCAGCAGCTATAGCCTTCTGCTGTTCTATCAGTCGCTCAAACATGTCGTATTGACTATTCCAGCGAGTCTCTTCATCTTGTATAAGGTGGTGTTCCGGCAAATTATAAGATCAACTTGCAACTTTTCCAAACGAGTCAGGGCGGAACTACTCCTTTTGTAGTGACCAACGATAGAGCGGGCATTTTTCCTTAGATTCTTCCGGGCATCCTCGATAACCAATTGTAAAGTATGTGCGAAACATTGAACTGGAACCCATGATGAGCGATTGAGAGCATTACGAATGTTTGCAGCATTATCTGACACAACATAAATTTTCATTTTGCTTTTATCAATACCCCAGTCATCAAGCATACTCTGCATTTTAGGTAAAATACGATCTGCTGAGTGCGTGCCAAGAATGACTATTATTGAGAGTAAAATGTTTTGATGTGAAATCTGATGTGATGTAATGAGCTGTCAATGATATGTAACTCTGGTTAGAACGACTGGTCCACATGTCTGTTGTAAATGACGGTGACGTTATGCCACTCGTAATGTCTGCTTCAAGTTGACTTTTAACTTGCTTCAAAGTTGTTTCGTATAAATTCGGTACTACTGTTCTAGAAAATGTAGTCCTATGTGAAATCACGTACTTCGGATCAAGAAGCTGAAAGAAAATGAGGAACATGAATAATTATCTAGACCTAGACCTAAATAAAATGAGAAAAATAATACCAAAACAATTTAAATGAGAAAATGAAAAAGATAATTTCAACGTAATTTAAATTCATCCTTTAATTTCATCTCATATCATCGATCACAAATTATGAAATTATTATTCTTCGAATCAAACAAGCCCTACTTTCCAAAAAATTGTAGTTAGATATTTGCGTGACAGGTTGAATAATAAAATAAACATGTAGGCATGAGCATTGAGTTCGTAGTATATAGTAGGGATGTCGGCAGGCAAGATTTTTCCAACCCGGGTACTCATCAGTCGTCTTCATTACCCGACTCCTAAGGGCCCCCTCCTCCCCGCGACAAAAAGAAAACATAATATTGCGCAATGTTTTCCTCCTTCCAATCAATCACTTCTTTCTCTCTCTTGAAGAGAGAGAGAGTCACTGATAGGATTACGATAATAGCACGCATGTGCTCTGGCTAGACTTGTAGCAATGCACTTTGTTCCTCCCACTATATATCCTGTATCTTTTAGTCGAACTCCTCCCTGGTCAGTTCCAAGACCTCAATGTCTTTTGAAACTAACTAACCTTAAGAAAGCAGACACTAGTAATAACATGTATCAACGACTCTTCAACGATTTGTGCTCCAACCACCAGGGATTTTCAATATATTTCACGGATGGCTCTAAACTTGATGGTGAAGTGGGCTGTGCTTTTTATAGCGGCACATCATCTATGCGCATAAAAATGAACCCGCTGTGCAACGTATACACCGCCGAACTGTTTGCCATTCTGAAATCCTTGGAGCATATGAAAAAACACGTGGAGAGGAAAGTCTTGATATGTTCCGATTCACTGAGTGGACTCCAGGCAATATCCCGAATTTACCCTGACAACTTCTTGATGCAGGAGGTGCAGACACTCCTGACCACCCTTGCCTCGCAGGACGTCAGTGTGGTGTTCTGCTGGGTGCCTGGAAACGTGGGAATTCAGGGTAATGAGCAAGCTGACTTGTTGGCAAAATAAGCAACAGAGAAAACTGGTGTCGATTCCCCCAGAGTGCCTTTCAATGACCTGAAGGCACATTATAAGCACATTTTCAAACGGCACTTTCAACAAATGTGGGATGCTGAAATGAATAATAAATTGAAAGGAATCAAACCTACCGTCGAGGCCTGGGATTCGTCCATCCGTGGTTCACGGCGGGAAGAAGTTGTCCTAACCCGTCTTAGGATGGGGCATTCTCTCTTGACCCACGCCTATCTGTTCACCCCAGAAAAGATCATACCTCGATGTGTAACTTGTAACGAGTTCTTAACTGTGAAACATGTTTTACTAGAATGCAAAAATGAGAAGATGCTATCAGCAAAAGATGAGAAACAGTTTTCAATCGGTGTCTACTTCGACCTATCTATGGCATTCGATACTGTAGTCCACAGTATTTTATTAGATAAGCTCGACTTCTATGGTGTCCGAGGCATACCTCTTCAATGGTTTAAATCTTATCTAGAGCAACGAAAACAATGTGTGGAGATAGCTCGAAAGAATAACAGCGGTGTATCGTCATTGAAACCACTAGACATCGGAGTGCCACAAGGCTCCATTCTCGGGCCATTGTTGTTCCTAATTTATATAAATGACTTGTCCATCCTGGAAGATAATGTGCACATCACACAATATGCTGATGACACCAGCATTCTGGTTAATGGAGCGGATCCCGTTGAGTTACAGAACAAAGTAAACACGACAGTGCGCCACCTCAACTCGTGGTTCTACGACAACAAACTAACAGTAAACAACAGCAAGACCGTGGTTGTAGATTACTCGGGGAAAAGAAACTGGGAACCAGTGATCGAAAATCAAGACGTCAGACTTGAAGTGCAGGAAATGACGAAATTCCTAGGATTTGTTATAGACAAGGATCTCAAATGGTCATTACACATCAACCAATTGTGCTCAAAACTGAGACGGGCCGTTTTCAAACTGCGTTCTCTAAAGAAAGTCATTGGGCCCAAGGAACTACGAATGTTTTATATTGCCACATTTGAATCTATGTTACGGTATGGAATTGTATTTTGGGGAGGCGCTGCCAAGAAGGACGTGGACAAACTTTTCAGATTACAAAAATATGCACTAAGAATTCTGTCGAGTAGGAAAAGATATGAAAGTTGTAGAGGTATTTTTAAGAGTTTTAATATTTTAACATTAACCGGCATTTACATCTTAGAGATTGTGACTTTTGTGAAATCCAATTTTAATTTATTTGAAAAAGAGATTAGCCACTCGCATAACACTCGTGGGAAAAATGACCCCCAAATTGATTATCATCGAACTGTTCTTTATGAAACTGGACTCAACCATAATGGTGTTAGATTTTACAATAATTTACCAAAAGACTTGCGGAGCATCAACAACATACATACTTTTAAATCTAAAGTAAAAAGTCATCTCATTGAGAAAGAATTTTATTATATAACAGATTTTTATGTAAGATTCGGTAACACGACTTAATTCTGAAAATTGTACCAAGAAAATGAGAATGACGAAACATAACATGTAACATGTATACTGTCAATAAATATTATTATTATTATTATTATTATTATTATTATTAATCAGTACACCACAATTAGACAACAACTTTCCATGGAAACTACTCTTACCAAGCTTTTAGCAAACGATATTAGATCAGTCGATAAGATTTTAAGATTTCTAAAACTAGCAAACCTCCTAGACAAGTTTTAACACAATCCGACCATACACATCACTTCACAGCTCCACAGTTCGCATAGTATGGATTAGCAACTGACATATATCTTGCATTCGTTTGTTACTTAGTACATTAAACCGGCGTTGTATAACCCCGTCGTTGATGCGCCGTAAAACCCAAATATTCATTCATTCATTCTATATATATTTACTGCTATTATTTGAAGGGTTGTATAAAAATATTATAGACATAATTCGGAATTTATATGGAATGTATATACGGTATCATTTGATATGTTACAGGGTGTTGAGATAATGCTTACCAAATTTTATTGTGTTCTGAGATGGAGCACCAGCGTAGTTAACCTCTGACATCAGGAAGATGTAAGCTGACATAACAGTTAATGTAATTGAAATAAGTATGTGTAAATGGTGCTTTCTAGAAAGGTCTCATCAAGAGCTTTCCAATGAGCTATTGTTGAGCCCTGTAGCTCAATTAGGACAGAAATTATCGGGAGTAAAGAACCAGCAGGTCACGCCGATACGATTTCAGGCCAAATTTTTGTGACCTTGTAACTTGAAAACCGTAGCTTCAAAAAAATTGAAAAAAATAAACGTTGCTAGTTACCACTAGGTCAGCATGACTACCAATTTTCATCAAAATCGGAGATGGTCACTCACAATGCATTGGTTGATTTGACATGGAATCACCCATAAGTAGAATATAGGTGTTCTAAGAACCTTCACACCTAAGCTTACACAGAACTGAACAAACCCGGACGTCCTTAACCTCAAAAACAATAGGCTAACACAGAGCAACAACACTGCCAAACTTTCAACTACTTATAAACACAACTAAAACTTTCCGACTTTCTTCACTAACACTTCACCACACTACTGTAACCTTTAACACCGATTTCACCACAATACCCTTCAACTGTTCTCAAAAGAACATTGATTTAACGGAGTGTCTGCTTACAGCCGAACTGTCACGAGCAATTCGTCGTGGGAATTGCTACTGACAGTAAGTTTGTCGTTTCCGTTTCCGGTTTGTAGACCTGACACTCAGTTTGACCGGAAGTCGTCACAATTGACAGTCAGTTTGGCCGGAAATAGAAATATTGAAATGAAATATGGCCGCGATAGTATCATTCGCTTGCCACTGATCTTTGTTGCGACTTAATTAGCGATTTTAAACCTCATGCCCAATATTTTAACCCTTTATAGGGCATAAGTCTGGGGGGTTTTGAAAAATTATGAAATTGGATATGGTAACTGGGTATAGGTAAAGGAAAATAGGAAAAATACAAAAAAGTCAAATTTTTGTTTTTTAATTGGAAAAAAATGGTGGTAAATATATTAACCAATGTCTTGTATTGACATCAAACAAAGTGTTCATAAGGAATAAGATTTACGTGGTAATAAGTGACCTCAATGTGCTCTTCAGTCTCAAAATTAACATATGTCATTTGTACTTCCTCACATTCAAGAAAATATATATATTTAGGTATCATTATACAACAGAATATTTAGAAAATTATACTTTTTAGTAGTTAGCGAGTGTGTTTCCAGACTAGTAACATTTGCTTGACGAGTTTTTGTATGGTATTCTCGCTCATATCTATAGGCCTATGCCGTATACTACTATTTGACACATTCATTGATCACAACCTGATATACTATGAGTCGTCAATTCACTATCACTTCTATCACTGGCCGACAGCTCGTGGAAATTGACTTTTCGTTTAGCAGACAACAATTGAGGCCTAGCTCGCCCTGATGAAGAGGAGGCAGAAGTCAAATTATTGTTTCCAGGTGTAGAATGATTCATTGGTAGAAAAGTTGGACTGAGAATAGAGGATTCTTCAGAGATATCAGATGTTTGGGTTGTCAGTCGCTCGTTGTGAGAGCGTGATGTTACGAGGGCATCTTCAGCATCAGAATCACCTCCGAAGTCCGAATCAAAGGCCTGTTCGTCATAGTCATCATTCAAAAGTATATGGAGTATTGATTTGTTGGCCAGGGATGTCATCATCAACGATTCTATGACAGAAAAACAAATCTTTTGTTCATCATGAAGTGAGGTTATGTTCAGCCATTTAAAAAATTCAACATTTTGATACCACTTATTTGTAAAAAAGTGAAAACAAGTTTTGCATCTATGTAAGAGCAACAAACTCATCTCTAGACTCAAGCTGATGAACCAATGAACAAATATATATGTATATTATATACATATAACCAAGAAAAACGTATTATTTACATTATTGAAACTTGGCAAGTTTGAGTAATGCTACATGAAAATGTGAATATCAAGTCTATGAATAATATTTTTCACTATTTCAACTTGTATTTCTAGCTTTATATTGTATTAAATAAGAAGGTGAATCTACTTACTTCTCAATCAACAGCTATGTCAGCATTGCACGAAGTCATTTCAATACTCTGACATTTCTTCTAAATTGGTGGGAAAAAAAGCATGGGACATCTAACAACAGCTGGGCTGTACCGTAGGTTATATAAATATCTTTGCTACAAACATACAATCCGACACAAGATTCTGAAAAACGAATTTATAGAACTTGATTACTTATAACCCACTCCCAGTTCAACTTGGGTACTCTACTAACAAATTCGAGCGGGGCCGTGAATAGCCACACACGTGTTTTACTCTGTGGCAACATACAAATTTAATATTTACAAATCCTTTGTTTCATCACCAATTCGAGTACACGTGCAATAAACAATAGATGTCACGAGCTCTGGCATCGTTGTATGCGCGATCGGCATAATTTTCGTATTCCGAATATGCGTGAATATTCGAAACTCACGCTTAGGTATCGAGACTAACGCTCGTTTCAGATTCCATATTATCGCTTAAGATTTCTCGAATTACGCCTGTTTCGCCATCTATCGTGTATATTTCCGTATACGTACACAACGAACAGCCCGATGCGGCGAGAAACTACGCATCGGGAGTCGAAATCGAGCACAGAGCGCAACGCGCGGTGACATCAAGCATTTCTAGTTGACTGCTATAGTGATTGATCAAACTGTGAAATGACGTCTCACATGTAACGGCATGTATAATTGATACCTAACAAAGACGCGTAACCTGAGTTGCGGGAATTTGCTTCCTTTCATTATTGGAAGTATGAGCGATAATACGGCTGGGCAAGCAAATACCGAGACCGTGAAACAACGAAAACCGGCTCTTTTCCGACAAACGAAATACGAATCAATGATTATTATTCATAGAACTATTCTTTTCAGCTAAGTAAGCACAACAATGTTCAGATAGACAAATTTATGTTGTATGAATTTACACTTGATCTTGTTTAAAACACTGAGATGGTCGTGTGATAATAACACTGAACTGTCATTCAGGAGACCGGAGTTCGATTCCCGCCATAGTCGACCATCCTGACGCGTATTCGTGGTTACCCTCTGTCGTTCAGGTCAATACTGGGATGATTCCTTAACAATAGGCCACAACCGACTCCTTTCCGCTATCCAAAAAACTCCTGATGAACCATCTCATCATCCCATCATTTCATATATCATTCACCGACGCCAATCGATCTCTGTCATCAGTACAGTGCCTCGTTTAAACCAATATAAATAAATGAATTCAATGTTTAAAACAAAAAATACTTGGAAAAGGCGTAGGCTTAGACGTACCACCACTCCACCAGCAGTTGAACCCGGTGCGGCATCGTGGTCACAAATATATACACTTACTACTACTATAATACTAGTTTTACTACTATAAAACACACTTATGTACAAATCACACAATTCAACACAACATCACCATACGCTGGATCCAGAGATTTTAAAAGGTGATAGAGGAGGAAGATGTAATAATTATCACGTACCGTACACTCGGCACTTGGGTACTATACTGACAAATTCAAGCTTGACCGTGAATATAGCCACACGTGTGCTACTGATTACCTCTGTTGCAATATACAAATTCACTATTTGTCCTCTGTTTCATCACCTATGTGAGCTCTGAGCATGAGTTCTGGCATCGCTGGATGCGCAATTGACATACATTTCGTATCCCGAAATTTGCGCGAAAATTCGAGACACACGCTCTACGAGTAGAGGCTCGGGATTATCGCTCGTTCCACATTCCATAGTATAGCCTCAAATTTCTCGGATTGCGCCCGTTTCGCCATCTATATTCTCTATCTCCGTACGTATTCAACGAACAGCCCGGAGCGGCGAGAAAATGTGCGCCTCTGCAGTCGAAATCGAGCACATGGCGCAACGCGTGATCCGTGATGACGCGCGAATATCGCGTATTGCTACTTGCTAGTCAGTGGCGGCTCGTCCAACAGTGCGTGTGGCGCACGGTTTTTTCCTCATTTTTTTTTTTTTTTCTACAATGAGATGTCTGATACTGCATTATTTCGATATTCTATGACGAAAAAAATCATGGATTTGTTAAAATGATCATCATGCACAATACTCAGAATGAAAATTGGAGTTTTTTCATTATTTCTTTTCCTTTTTCGAGTCTTGATATGAGCAAATGAGGCGTCGCCTCAGTTGCTTCACTGGACGAGCCGCCACTGGATCTAGGGCCTAGGGCCTACTTTAGACTTTTAGGCCTAGTTGTCTAAACAATGCTTGTCTAAAGCTAAGCTGGCTGTCAGCTAGAATTGACAAGTGTTGGAACATTCTTAGGTTGGGTGTAAGGTTAAAATATAGATCTAGGCTCAAGTCTAGGGCCTAGTTAGGGAAGTGTAACAACAATTAGGCCCTATAATGTTTTCCAATAGTTCGTCTCTTACCTTAGGCTTGCAGCTTTTGGCGCTCAAACGAAGAACACGCCGCAACACCGGACGCAATATGCGTTCTTTCTTTCAAATTCACGAACAAACGTATATTATAAAATATGCAGGGGTAGAAAATATGTGAGTACGAAGTAATATAGGCCTACAAGTAGGTAAGGGAATATAAATATGTATCAGTTTACACTTTCTAGTTAGGAGTTACAACTTGTACAAGCATTGTAAAGTAGACAAAGATGACTAGGCGCCTAGGCCTATTTTTGTGCAAGTCCATAACTTGACAACACAAAACAATGTACAGTTTGACGAAGTACGTGTAAGTAACATTATTCAAATTGATTTTGGATGTATATGAAGTCATATTCAGAGGGTACACATATTTTCAATAGATTTCATCAACAACAGTCAGTACAATATATTGAGTTCATCAGTACTCAGACTCAGTAGTTATAGCTATCTGATTGTTGTTGTTGTTATTGTTTCAGTTTTAGTAATCGAAACTTTTCGAAGCTTGTGGGTTGGTAGCATCGGGGATCCAGCAACTGAAGGAGATGTCGTGGAGGCATATTCAATTCTATTTCATTTCATTTAATATTTGATAAATAATTAATAATTTTATAAAATGGATGCTCCAACTTTTCTAACCTCACAAATAATGTATGTATCAAAATATAATGATCAGTTTATTCATATTATGAGTGGTAGTGTTTATTTAGTGAGAAAACTAATATGAAATTGTAAAAAGCAAGTGAGGTCCGCCTTTCTTTCTAATAAGTTCAGTCAAACCTGATTCTGAATTTTAGTAAACGAGTGGAAATGGAATTAATGCACGATAGCAGTCGTGTAAAAGGGAAAATATGATCCCTACTGTTATTATGACGGCATTAGAGAACTTATTTTGCGTTTATCATGAACGGAATTGACAATAAATGAATAATAATTTCATGTCGAATTGAAATAACGTTTCGCTACTCTTATGTCAGCTATACGTTATTAGAACGTTACTGATTGAGTGTCGTTCATGTCTGTAAGATGTCATGAAAACCGCTACGAGTAACATATAGTCAGCATATCGTTGTTCTAAAGGCATGAAAACGCTACAAATATGCTATAGATATCGACTGACGGAACGATGACGTTATGGTGACGTTCTGATATTCAATATAGACTGCCGAAATGCGTGAAAATACCGATATCAATATGTCAACATATCGTTAACGCCAAATCCACCCAACCAGTCACTCGGCACTCAAATGTCAATGCCGTTAATGAAATGTTACTATTATGTTAACATTCTAGAGTTTTGTGTTTGCTGGGATATATATATATATATATATATATATATATATATATATATATATATATATATATATATATATATATATATATATATATATATATATACAGTATATATATATATGGGATTGTATAGTTATCACTACACGGACGGATCAAAAATGAACGGAAAAGTTGGCTGCGCATTCGTTTGCGAATCCGCCACTGTTAGTATCAGATTAGGTTCGATGAGTAGCGTATATACAGCCGAGTTGTTTGCAATTGTCACCTCTCTACAGCACATTCAACAACGGCCTGAGAAGAGCTTCCTGATCTGTTCTGATTCTTTGAGTGTACTCCAAGCCCTTACTCAGATCTTTCCAACTCACCATCTAGTCCAGAAAGTGCAGACACTCCTGACCGCCCTTGCCTCGCAGGATGTCAGTGTAGTGTTCTGCTGGGTACCTGGACACGTGAGGATTGGTGGTAATGAGTTAGCGGACTCTGCTGCCAAAGAGGCGACAGAGAAAGAAGATATTGATAACCCGAGAGAACCTTTCAATGATTTCAAGGCGTATTTCAAACATCTTTTCAAATCTCGTTTCCAAAAAGAATGGGACAGGGAGACCAACAACAAGCTGAAAGAAATAAAGCCTACTGTTAGTGCTTGGGAATCTTCAATCCGAGGTTCACGGAGGGAGGAAGTGGTTCTCACTCGTCTGCGAGTGGGACACACACTTTTAACCCATTCCTATCTTTTCACTCCCGAAAAAATCGTCCCCAGATGTGAAATTTGTAACGAGATTTTAACTGTTCGACACATATTGCTCGAGTGTCGGAAATATACCGCTCTGCGGAGACAGATTCGTATGGAAGACACAATATCAAAGATTCTAGGAAATAATTCAAAATCGATAGATACCATATTCATCTTTTTAAGATTATCGAACCTATTGAATCTCATTTGACAGGCTCGTGTATCTGCGCCGTTGTATGCGTGTGACGACAAAGTTGTCGTGTCAACAGTATCATTTTTCAAACTTCCGCGATTAGGCTACTAGGAATGCTAGGATTATGATGACGTTGGTTATTCAATCATCTTTTTTCGGTATTTTGATATTTGATACTTATTCTTGATGTCGATCTCATGGGATAGACATCAGGAATATTTTAAATCCAACCATATTTCAACATATATCGATTATGGTTTGTTGTTCCTCCTCTCCCATTTGAGCGCGAGTTTGAACTGAGAACAAGTAGTAAAACGTTCTCATCCTAGTCCCATGGGTGTGACTTTTTACAGCACACACATGTTCGGTTTTAACAAATTAGTGTATAACGTCTTTAGTAATAGTTTAGTCTTAGTTTCACATGGTGTTCTCATCTAAATTTCACTTGCTCCTTCATCTAACACTACTTACCCTTTGGTTCAGCAACTTATCTTGACAGGCGCTAAATGACCTCGCTGTCGATGCGCCTCAAAACCCTAATATTTATTCATTCATTCATTCGGAAAAGATCCGCCTCGACCGGGATTCGAGCCCAGGACCTTCTGCTTGCCGGGCAGGTGCTCTACCACTAAGCTACCGAGGTATTACTCCTTCGACATAACTATACTAGGACTCACGATACTTCGAGGGGGTCCCCTCGAAGTATCCAATCTAATCTCGAAATATCTCGAAGTATCCCATCTCGATATTGGATCGTATCCAAGAAGTTTAATTATCACATATATATATATATATATATATATATATATATATATATATATATATATATATATATATATATATATGTGC